>VZQC01001348.1:289008-344664 GCA_009823505.1 Rhizomys pruinosus | reverse complement strand
TATATATATATATATTGAGGTGAGGAGGAGGAGGAAGAGGAGGGGGAAGAGTAGGAGGAGGAAGGGGAAGAAGAGGAGGAGGAGGAAGAAGAGGAGGGGAAGGAAGGGGAAGAAGAGGACCTAATGACAGGCAGGAGACCAGGATTACCCAGCTGACAGAGAAAGTGACACTTATGCTGGACTCTGAAAAGTTTGAGAGCTCTGAGGATGGCGGACAGTAGGGGAGACGGGGGCCTGGAGAGGCAAACAGAAGCCCGCTCAGGAAAGCTTGGCTGTCTCACCAGAGAATTTGGACTTCATCCGAAGACATGAGTCTTTGAAGCAGGATCTGTGGAGAGACAGTCACCTCTGAGCTCAGTTCAAACCATCTTGGCACATGGCTGGCGGGAGGGGAGAGGTTGGGAGTAGAAGATTGAGATCTGAGATGTGAACTCTGAAGGTCCAGTCGGTGGCAGGTGACTGTTCTCTGCAGTGGACTGGCCACAGCATGCTCTCTCTCCTGTTGCCTGTTCACCCTTGGTCCCTGCTCCTCCAGTCCACCACTCTAGACCACACAGAAGAGTCTGCAGCCCAGCACTCACCTCCTACTGACCTCTCACCCCATGCTACTGGACAGCGTGTGGAGCCTCCAGGCTCTGGGCCCAGGCTGCCAGATAACAATGCTCCCGCTGTGTCTGCTCCCATCGCCAGGGGCCTCTGACTCTTCTCTCTGCTTTACAGGCCCGAAGCGCTGACAGTCTGGATGGCCCAGGAGAGGGCTCAGTGCAGCCCATACCCCCAGCTGGGGGACCTGGTGCGAAGGGGAAGCCTGGGAAGAGGTGAGGGAGTTGGAGGAGGCTCAGTTTAGGAGGGAGGGGAGTTCTAGGAGAGAGCTGCAGGTGACATGTTGCCTGTCTCCTAGGCTCTCAGCTCCTCGAGGTCCCTTCCCTCGGCTGGCCGACTGTGCCCATTTCCACTATGAGAATGTTGATTTTGGCCACATTCAGGTATGGGAGCTTCTACCTTGGTCCCTGAGCTGGCCACCCGCGTGTGTGAGCAGTCACTAGCAGGAGTCGGGTGAACAGATGGGGGGCTGCTCACTCATTCATCGCTTATTCCAGTTATTCCTCCACAGCACTTTCCTGTTAGGCATCTGCTCTGTGCCAGGGCTCTGGACCCAGACAGTGATATCTCCAACCTTTGTCCTTGCGGGGGGGGGTGTTCATATACATGCACCCCTAGATAGCCGCAGCCAAGAGAGACCAGGCTGGGACAGAAGCAAAGCCCTTAGCTGGGTCTCTGCTTTCCCTGCAGCTCCTGCTGTCTCCGGAGCGTGAAGGCCCCAGCCTCTCTGGAGAGAATGAACTGGTGTTTGGGGTCCAGGTGACCTGTCAGGTGAGGCTTGCCCCTGCCTCTCATCTAGCCTGAGGGGCTGACCACTCTAGTCCACAGTTCGGTGTAACGGGGTCTGTCCCGCCTGTCCCCCACAGGGCCGCTCCTGGCCAGTTCTCCGGAGTTACGATGATTTCCGTTCCCTGGACGCCCACCTTCACCGGTGCATATTTGACCGGAGGTTTTCCTGCCTCCCAGAGCTCCCCCCACCCCCCGAGGGCACCAGGGCCGCCCAGGTACCTACTCGTCTCAGTCCCTGCCTGAGCCACCAGGGTATCAGCCACGCGTTCAACCATCCAGCCCCGGGGAATAGATCTAAAGACCTGTAAAGCAGGGAATTGGCGTGAGCCTATAATCTCAGCACTTGGGAGGCTGAAGTACTATAGTCTGAGTCCCAGCCATCAGAATGGACAAGCCTTGTAAATCTAACAGGATTCTGAGGGGTCTCTTTAGTTTTGGGATCACAGGAAGGTCCTGGGGCTTCCTGTCAGCACAGTTCCGTTAGCTGCCCCACAGAGTGTGGCCCAGAGCGATGGGATAATATTTTAGAACTTAGCATCTGAGCCACACCTAGGCATCCAGGTTGAGTTTTTAGCCCTGTCGGATGCTGTGGGAGAGCAGCTGGCTCCCAGCACCACTCACAGGAGTGCCCTCTCCAACGCCCAGATGCTGCTACCGCTGCTGCTGCAGTACCTGGAGACGCTGTCGGGACTGGTGGACAGCAACCTCAACTGCGGGCCCGTGCTCACCTGGATGGAGGTGGGCCTGACATGGAGGACTTGGGGCTAGGACGGAGTGAGGGGTGTCTGAGGCACAAGAAGCAGCCTGGGAGTGTGTGTAGGCCTAGAAGAGAAAGAGCCAGAGGAGAGGAGGCATTGGTATTTTAGTATCTGTGTGGGCGCATGCCTTCAAGAGAAAGTGGTGTGTGTGTGTGTGTGTGTGTGTGTGTGTGTGTGTGTAGCTGTGTGGCTGTGGTGATTTAAAGGTACACCAGTGAGAAATGGGTTGGTTGTAACTCACACTATTCCTGCTGACAGTGGTTTAAATGAGTTTTAGACAAAATGTGCAGTGTCTGCATGAAGGATGAAGTTGCAGGGTGTACATGGGGACACGAGAGTCCGAGACAGGTTAGTGGTGGGAGAAATACAGGGAGGTTGTTGTTGTTGTGGTTGTCCTCATTGTTGCTATTTTTTTTTTAGAGGAAGCAGGAAGCTAGGTGTTTAGCCAGTAGCTCTGAGTAACAGACACTCTTAGGGCCAGGTGGGGGCCTTGTCTGTCTTTATTAACGACGTCTGTCCTCTCCTGCCACCTCTTCCTCCATCTCAGCTGGACAACCATGGCCGGCGCCTGCTCCTTAGTGAAGAGGCCTCGCTCAACATTCCGGCGGTGGCTGCCGCCCACGTGGTCAAACGGTACACGGCCCAGGCCCCGGACGAGCTGTCCTTTGAGGTGAGGCCCGGCAGGCGCAGGCGCAGAGGAGCTGAGCTCCCCCTCCTCCGGTCCTTCTGACCTTCCCTCCCTCCCTCGCACCTTCTCACAGGTGGGAGACATTGTTTCTGTGATTGACATGCCACCTACAGAGGACCGGAGCTGGTGGCGGGGCAAGCGAGGCTTCCAGGTGAGCTGGGCTGGGGGCGGACATGTACGGTAGGGCACCACGCCCACTAGGGTGGCCCAGTCATTGACCCTGACCCTTCTTCCTCAGGTCGGTTTCTTCCCCAGTGAGTGTGTGGAGCTTTTCACAGAGAGGCCAGGTCCTGGCCTAAAGGCAGGTAAGTGTCATGGAGAGTGGGTCACCTTCCTGCACCCTCGGCCTCCCGTCTATCCTTTCTACTTACTGTACACCCCACAGATGCTGATGGGCCCCTGTGTGGCACCCCAGCTCCCCAGGGCATCTCCGTTCTGACTTCAGGTAATGGGAACAAGGCTGTGCCCGTCCTCTGCCCCTGCCACACCAACCCTATGGCTCTGCTGAGTCTGCTTTTGTCCCTATAGCTGTGCCCCGGCCTCGAGGGAAGCTGGCCGGACTCCTCCGAACCTTCATGCGCTCTCGCCCTTCCCGTCAGCGGCTACGTCAACGGGGAATCCTGAGACAGAGGGTATTTGGCTGTGACCTTGGAGAGCACCTCAGCAATTCAGGCCAGGATGGTAGGCTTGGGATCCCCACCTGTCCTGAGCACACAGCCCCGGATGCAACTCTGGCCCTGACCCGGTTGCTTTTCCCCAGTGCCCCAGGTGCTGCGCTGCTGCTCAGAGTTTATTGAGGCCCACGGTGTGGTAGATGGAATCTACCGGCTCTCCGGTGTGTCCTCCAACATCCAGAGGCTGCGGTGAGGCCCTCCACCTACCACACTGATGATCATCCTGTGTCCCAACCCTGGGCTGTGTGTTGGGGTCACATTTGTCGCAAGTTAGGAAGACACAGTGCAGTGGTGAACTGAGGCTGCCGTCGAGGAGGGTTTCTTTAGGTGACACCCCAGCCGAGGCTGGAAGCAGGAAAGGCAGAGCAGTGTCCGGAGCAGACGGGCCGCTGCACTGACCACCAAATGCCAAGGCTTGCGCCGGGCACTGAAGACACAGCAGTGAATGAGAGAAGCAGAATGGGCACAGCTGTGGGCGGGACAGACAGATGGAAAGGTGGCAGAGCTCAGCAGAGGGGCCATGCAGAAAAAGAGTGCTGGGCAAGTGAAGATGGAAATAGAGAGGGAAGGAGAGAAGAAGGGAGGGAAGGAGGGGAGGGGAGGGAGGGGGAAAGCCAGCAGTGACCACACTGTAATGCCTGTGCTTGGGAAGCAGAGGCAGGAGATCAGGGATTCAAAGGGCAGCCTGGGCTACATAACCAAAACAAAGCAAAAAGCCAGGACGTAATTTTGAGTGGAGAGTGGGGGTGGGCAGAAGCCTCCTGGGAAAGACGAAGTTAAAGAGCAGGAGGCAGGTTGTCCTGCTGGACATCCGCAGTGGATGCAGCAGCTGTGCAGTGCCATGCCATGCTGAGAAAGCAGTAGGAGGTGACACTGAATCACCGGACAGCATGCGCAGGGCCTGTTCATGGTTTTGCATTGCTGGGGATGGAACCCATGGCTGTGTGCATGCCAAGCAGCACCATACTGCTGACCTCGCACCCAGCCCCTCTAGAGAATTCTTGACAGGTGCTCTGTCACTGAGCCACACCCCAGCCCCTTCTGCAGAACCTTTTTGATGACTAAAGGTTTGGGCTTTATTCAGGAGATCCACCGGAAGGAGGAACAGCGTGCGCAGTGGCACAGGGTAGAAGGAATGTGGGCAGGAGCAGGGCTGGCAGAGGCCAAGCAGTTAGAGCAGGGAGGCGGAGTGAGCAGGGGGTGAGGAATGGGGCAGGGTGGGTGAGAGCTTCTACCGTGAGCAGCAGAGCGAACGGCAGAGCGTGGGCTTGTGTTCAGGGCATAGCTGCTCCTTGGACTCCTACAGCTGGGTGGCTGCAGGCAGAGGCCTCCTGTACCTGAGCCCAGTGCTCCAGGCTCCCGCATGGGCCCCCCTTGTCTTTGCTACACAGGGTTGGGAAGATCAATGTGGGTCTCCCTATGAATAGCCCCATACAAGGACTAGGGAAGAAAGTATCCGTACGTGTCTTGGGGGACAGAGATAGGGATGCGGCAGGTGAGCCAGGCTGACTGCAGCCTTCTTCTCCCTCTCCCTGACCTGGTGGTTCTCAGGCATGAGTTTGACAGCGAGAGGATCCCTGACCTCTCCGGCCCCGCCTTCCTGCAGGACATCCATAGTGTGTCCTCCCTCTGCAAGCTCTACTTCCGGGAGCTGCCCAACCCCTTGCTCACCTACCAGCTCTATGGGAAGTTCAGCGTGAGTAGGGGCCTGGTCGGGGGAGGGGGGGCTGAGCTACGTGTGGCCCGGTGGGTGCCGTCACGCTTGTCCATCACCTCAGGAGGCCATGTCAGTGCCTGGGGAGGAGGAGCGCTTGGTGCGAGTCCATGATGTCATCCAGCAGCTGCCCCCGCCACACTACAGGTAAACAAGCAGAGCTAGGAAGTGCTGTGGTGGTGGGGGTGCAGGGAGCCGAGGCTCAGCTGCGTCCCACTGCTTCTATCCACAGGACCCTGGAGTACCTGCTGAGGCACCTGGCCCGCATGGCAAGACACAGTGCCAACACCAGCATGCATGCCCGCAACCTGGCCATTGTCTGGGCACCTAACCTGCTCCGGTAAGTGCACAACTCACCAGCTGGTTTGTATTCTGCTTCCTGCTATAGGTAGTAAAGGCCTACATGGGGCAGGGCAGGGAAGAGCAGCCAGAGGGAGGAGAGAACAAACAGAAGAGCAGAGCAGAGCAGAGAGCAAACTGGAGGCAGACGGGGCCCCTGGTGTTTTGGAGGAAACTTTTTTTTTTTTTCGAGACAGGGTCTTCCTGTAGCCCCAGCTGACCTGGAACTCACTCTGTAGACCAGGCTGGCCTTGAACTCACAAAGATCCACCTGCCTCTGCCTCCCAAGTGCTAGATTAAAGCCATGCGCCACCACACCGGCTTTGGAGGAAACTTTGAGAGGACTGTTGAGCTGCAGATGAGTGAGCAAGAGAGACAGGTGAGGAGAGGAGAGGAGGTCACAGGGGATGGACCAGACTTAGAAGTTACAGTGAGGACTTCAAGATGGAGGTGCAGGCCTCTAAGCTTGGAAAGCCTGCCCAAAGGAGTGCACAGGTTCTCTTTGGTTGTAGGTCAGGACAGACTATTGGAGCAGGATGAAGAGCAGGAGACCAAGCTACCATGACACCCATACCACAGGAGTGGAGACTGGGCTGTATGTTGATAGCCTTCTGTCACTGTAACAAAATACCTGAAGTAGTTAACTTAAAGAGAAAAGGTGCCTGACATAGTGCGCATGTCAGGAGGCAGAGAGAGGCGGGTCTCTGAGTTCAAGGCCAGCCAGGGGTACATAGTGAGAACCTGTCTCAAAAAACAAATGAATACAATACAACAAAGAGAAAGGATTTGTTTGGCTCACAAATCTGGAAGTTTCTTTCCATGATCAAGTGACTCCATTGCCTTGGGTTGTGGCAAGACAACATGGCGGAAGTACGCGGCAGAACGAAACTGCACAGCTTGTGACCAGGACACAACACAGGGTCGGGAGAGAGCCAGGGCCCCACAGTTGCCTTTGAGAGTCTGCCCCCTATGGCCTAAAGTCCTACCCTGGGGACAAGGCCTTTACCACATGGGCCTCGGGTGACACTTCTGCAGACTACACCAGGCAGGACTGGGCACAGAGTATCAGAAAAATTAGACTCTGCACAGATTTTTGGAGGTAGAACTGACAGCATTTTCTGACAGATTGAATGTGGTCATGAGGGAAAGAGGGATGAGGGCCAGCCCTGGGGATTGGTCAGCACTGACCAAGGTGGAGTACTAGGGAGGAGCAGGTTTGGGGAAGGCCGAAAGGCTAGTTCTAGCTGCGATCAATTCAAGAAGGCCAAAGGGGCTGAGTGGATGGCAGCCAGCTCTTCCATGAACTGGCACTGCCCACCTGGCTCAAGGTGCACGGCCTTGCTCTCCCACGTCCAGGTCTATGGAGCTGGAGTCAGTGGGGCTGGGTGGGGCGGCAGCCTTCAGAGAGGTCCGGGTGCAGTCTGTGGTGGTGGAGTTCCTGCTGACCCACGTGGAGGTCCTGTTCAGTGACACTTTCACCTCTGCTGGCCTGGACTCTGCAGGTATGCCAAACCCAGCCCCACCCCCATCATCCTAGCTACTGCCCACAAGTGTCAGACCGCAGTGGGAGGGCAAGTGGGCTCCTGGCCCTACCCCAACCCCACTGACTAGACCTCCCCCAGATCCTTGAGGACCCCACCCCGGCCCATCCCTCCCCGCGCCCCCCTCCTTCTCATTTCAGCTCCTACGCTCAGGATCCCCACGCGGCCAGGACGCCATTCTTCCTTCACCCCTTATAGCTCGTGGGGGCGCTTGGGGCCGTGGGTCCACCTGGGAGGTGGTGGGAGGTCCCCAGATTTGACCCCACCCTGGCCCTGCCCAGACTCCCTGCCCCGCCCCGGACCCCAGCCCAGTCAGGATTCAGCTCGACGGAGGGCCCTCTGGCCCGAGGTAACTGACCAGAGCCACTGCCCTTGCTGGCTGCTGGGAGCTGCCTCCTCATCAGCTCGTTCTGCCTCACCCCTCCTCCTCACCTGCCTGCTGCCCCCCCCATTCCCGCCTGATCCACGCCGGCCCCCTGCCTTGCCAGCCCGGGTGGGCACGCTGCGGGGCCGGGGCTTGGGCTGTGGCGCTTGGCTTTGCCTGTGGCCTCTCACAGCCCACAGTTGATAGCTTCCCGCTTTCCGACCTCTCCAGGCCGCTGCCTCCTCCCCAGGCCCAAGTCTCTTGCGGGAAGCAGTCCCTCCACTCGTCTGCTGACACTAGAGGAAGCCCAGGCTCGAACCCAGGGCCGACTGGGAACACCCACTGAGCCCACAACTCCCAAGACCCCAGCCTCACCAGTGGAAAGGTGAGTGGGATGTTGGGGAGGGGAGGATTAGCCTAGGGACCCTGGATCCTCAGACTGTCTCTGGTCTCTCACCCTAACTCCAGGAGGAAGAGAGAGAGAGCAGAGAAACAGCGGAAGCCAGGGGGCAGCAGTTGGAAGACATTCTTTGCTCTGGGCCGGGGTCCCAGTGTGCCCCGAAAGAAGCCACTGCCCTGGCTGGGTGGCAGCCGAGCCCCACCTCAGCCTTCAGGTTGGTGGCCAGGGCCATGCAGGGTGAGGGTGGGAGTGGCCTGTGCTCCTGGAGAGCTGGATGACCTCTCCTTCCTCTCTGCAGGCAGTAGACCTGATACTGTCACACTCAGGTCTGCCAAGAGTGAGGAGTCGCTGTCATCGCAGGCCAGCGGGGCTGGTGAGCACAGGGTGGCCCCTACCTGGGCCCAAGCGGAACTGGGAGGGATTGGGGGCCTCGTTTCACCTTTAAATGTTGTGCTTCAGATTGGGGAGGGGGATTGGGGGCTTTTTTTTTTTTTTTGACACAAGGTCTTCCCATGTTGCTCAGGCTGGCTTGGAATTCACTATGTAGCCCAGGCTGGCCCCACAATTCTTCAGTCCTCCTGCCTTGGCCTCCTGAGAGCTGAGGTTACATGTGTAAGCCACCAGGCCCCAAAAGGGATTTAAAGTTTTAAAACGTAGGCTTTAAGTACAAGCTGGATAGGTTTTTTTTTTGGGGGGGGTTGTCTTTTCGAGACAGGGCTCCCTGTAGCCCCAGCTGTCCTGGAACTCACTCTGTAGACCAGGCTGGCCTTGAACTCACAAAGATCCACCTGCCTCTGCCTCCCAAGTGCTTTGACTAAAGGCGTGTGCCACCACGCCCGGCTCAGCTTTCCATCTTTAAGGGAAATGGTTCCAATTTTTCTACATTTAGGATGATGTTAGCAGTGGGTTTGCTATATATGGCTTTGATCATGTTGAGGAATGTTCCCTTCATTCTGATTCCCTCTAGGACTTTAAACAGGAAGGGATGCTGGATCTTGCCAAAGGCTTTTTCTGCATCAGTTGAGATGATCTTGTGATTTTGTCGTTAACTACATTTATGTGTTTTATGATATTTATTGATTTACATATGTTGAACCACTCCTACATCTCTGTTATGAATCCGACTTGGTCATGATGGATGATCATGGGTCTGTATGTGATTTGAAAGTATTTTGTTGAGAATTTTTGCATCTATGTTCACTAATGGGTTGGGATTTCTTACCCACCCCACCATGTCTAGCCTGGGAATTTGGTTTGAGCTGCATAGGAGTTATACATGCTTTCACCATTGTTGAGAGTTATTAGTGATGCATCAGCTATCTGAAAGACTCTGCTTCCTTATGTTACTCCACTTCATATTTTATAATCTTTCTGTAGGAAGATTATAGGACATCTCAGTTTTCAGTGAAGAAAAGTTCTGAGGCTTGATAATTGTCTAAGTTATGAGTACCATCTTACAAAGCAGAACTTAGAACCAATTAATTAGTAAGTGATTGNGGTCAGAGCTAAGGCACTGGCTTTCTAGGGGGGAGCATCCCATCTGCACACCCCACAGGGGAGCAGACCATTCTTGCTCTGGGGATGGACCGGCTCAGGACTTTGTGCTGTCACCCGTAGTCTCAACATTTCTGGGTGGCCCTCCAGGGACTGCCACTTCGCAGCTTCCCTGTGTCCCTGCTGATCTGTGTCCTGCTCTTCCACATGAGTCTGTGAGGGTCTCACCCCGTCTATCCACCCCAGGCCTCCAGCGGCTGCACCGGCTGCGACGGCCCCACTCCAGCAGCGACGCTTTCCCCGTGGGACCAGCACCGGCTGGCTCCTGTGAGAGCCTGTCCTCCTCTTCCTCCTCCTCTTCCTCCTCCTCTTCCTCCTCCTCTTCGGAGTCCTCAGCAGCCGGCCTGGGGCCACTCTCTGCCTCCCCTTCCCACCGTACCTCAGCCTGGCTGGATGATGGCGATGAGCTGGACTTCAGCCCTCCCCGCTGCCTGGAGGGGCTCCGAGGACTCGACTTTGATCCCCTTACCTTCCGCTGCAGCAGCCCCACCCCAGGGGACCCTGCGCCTCCTGCCAGCCCAGCGCCTCCAGCGTCTGCTTCTGCCTTCCCACCCCGGGCCACCCCACAGGCCCTCTCACCCCATGGACCCACCAACCCTGCTCCAGCCACTGCCCTGGACATCTCAGAGCCCCTGGCTGTATCAGTGCCACCTGCTGTCCTGGAACTGCTGGGGGCTGGGGGAACACCTGCCTCAGTTACCCCAACCCCAGCTTTGAGCCCTAGCCCAGGCCTGCGCCCCCATCTCATTCCCCTGCTGCTTCGAGGAGCTGAGGCCCAGCTAAGCGACTCCTGCCAGCAGGAGGCCGGCAGCAAGCTGGCACCGCCTGGTCCCCGGGGAGCCCAAGGCCCGCAGAGTAAGTCCTGTCCACTCAACCCCACTCTTGCCCAGTCCCCGAGGCTGTCCCAGGACCTAGCTGACCCTCTTCTCAATCATTTCTGTGTTGTAGGCTCCGGCATGGATTCACCCTTGTTACCCCCACCCATGTCCCTCTTGCGCCCTGGGGGAGCCCCACCCCCACCTCCCAAGAACCCAGCGCGTCTCATGGCCCTAGCCCTGGCTGAGCAGGCTCAGCAAGTGGCAGAGCAGCAGAGCCAACAGGAGCAGGGGAGCACCCCGCCTGCCCCCCACTCCCCTTTCCGCCGGTCACTGTCACTGGAGGTGGGCGGGGAGCCAGTGGGGACTTTAGGGAACGGGCCACCCCCCCACTCCATAGCCCATCCAGGTCCCTGGGCCCCAGGTCCCCCACCCTACCTCCCAAGACAACAAAGTGATGGGAGCCTGGTGAGGAGCCAGTGGCCCTTGGGAACCTCAAGGAGGGGTCTCAGGGGCCCTTTCCAAGTTAGTACCCAGCTCAGGGCAGGTGGGGCATACAGGGATGCCCCAGAGATGGCAGCCTCCTCCCCATGTTCTGTCCCTTCACAGAGTTCTACCCCCCGCTTCTTGTCCTCAGCCCCCCGGGAGTGCCTGCCACCCTTCCTTGGGGTCCCTAAGCCAGGCTTGTACTCCGTTGGCCCCCCATCTTTCCCACCTAACTCTCCAGCCCCAGTCTGGAGGAACTCCCTGGGCCCCACCTCGGCACTGGATAGGGGGGAGAGCCTGTCTTATGGGATCGGGGCAGGGGAGGGGACTGCCTCCTGCAGCCCCGGCAGGTCCTGGAGTCCCTTTCGCTCTATGCCTGCTGATAGGCTCAGTGCCTCATACGGCATGCTTGGCCAGTCACCACCCTTCCACAGGTCCCCCGACTTCCTGCTCAGCTACCCACCCGCCCCCTCCTGCTTCCCTCCTGACCACCTCAGCCACTCAGCTCCCCAGCACCCCGCCCGGCCTGAGCCCCTTTATGTCAACTCAGCTCTCGGACCCAGGGGACCTTCACCTGCCTCTTCCTCCTCTTCCTCTCCTCCTGCCCACCCCCGAAGCCGTTCAGATCCTGGACCCCCAGTTCCCCGCCTCCCCCAGAAGCAGCGGGCCCCCTGGGGTCCCCGTACCCCTCATCGAGTACCTGGACCTTGGGGCTCCCCTGAGCCTCTCTTGCTCTATAGGGCAGCCCCGCCAGCCTATGGGAGGGGAGGGGAGCTCCGAGGATCTTTATACAGAAATGGGGGTCAGAGAGGGGAGGGGGCTGGTCCCCCTCCTCCTTACCCCACCCCCAGCTGGTCCCTACACTCTGAGAGCCAGACCAGAAGTTACTGCTGAGCGAGGTCCAGGAAGGACCCCCACACTGGACCTTGGCCCTAGTCAGTCCCTTGTTTTGTATTTTCTTGAGCTCTGTATCCCACCCCAAGTTTCTAACTTTGTAGCTTGCTTCTGATATGGGTCCCTAACCCGAGATCATTGTGTCCCTGCCCTGAGCCCATCCCCACCTCCCACCTCCCACCTCCCTCCTGGGGGCCCTTGCACAAATCTGGGAAGAGCAAGGCTAACAACCTGGCCTCCCTCTCCCTCCAGGAACCTCAGCCTGTCCTGCCCTTGCACAGGGGTGGGGATCAGCTCCCACCCACCCCTCCCCATGTGCCCTGCTAAACCACCTGACAACAGTAATGAATAAAAATGGCAGAACTGTGGCTGCTGGAGCCAGTGAATGAAGAAGCAGACTAGTGAGCAGGTGCTTCACACGTGTTTGCTTTGGGGCAGACCTGAGGCAGGTTCAGTCCTTTGCAGGGAGGCCTGGGCCCCTAGGCGTCTGGGCCAGGAGCAGAGCTGGTCCTGGGCTTGTCGTCGAGGGGACATCTGCTCTGCAGCTCCACCATGATCTCCTCCAGCAGATCCATTCTGAGCGGCAGTGAGGAGAGACAGACCTGGGCTTAACCTCAGGGATGAGGGACAGACCCCAGGGCCGACCGCCACAGCCTGCGTCTCACCCCTGTAGGCTGGAGAAGAGACTGCCTCCTGCCAGCTCGCTACTGGATGTCTGTAGGAAAAGATGAGCTGCCAGTCCCAGGCCAACCCCTCAGTGCGGGGCGAAGGGAAGGGGGGCGCCCGCCCCCATAGCCGTCCCTGGTGCAGCTTTCAGGGCATGGAAGCCTCCTGTGGGTCAGGTGGGGCGGGCTCACGGGGTCCAGCATAGCAGTCCCCACAGCCACAGCTGCCCTTGCAGAGTCGGGACCCTGAGACCCTCCTCTCCCACTGCTTAGAGCTCTGCGTCTCCCGCGCTGCAGGGAGCGATCCTGAAAGCTAGTGTGCAGGGAGAAGCAGGATTGGTCCGGGAATCAGGTCAGAGGACAGGGAGCCAGGGCTCCTCTGGAGAGAGGGGACCCAGGTGAGTGAGGCAGGAGTGTCCGTCTGTCCGTACCCATGAGCTGGGCTGCAGGCAGCAGTCCTGGCTGACCCTGGCTGTCAGGGTGCGGCCCTTTCCCAGGCCAGGACTGGGGCCAGGATGGGGGCTGGGGCTGCGGCTGGGGCTGAAGTTGCTGTCTAGAGTCAGGCTGCTGCCTGAGTCCCAGGCCGTGTTCTGCAGGACCCTGCTGACGCCTGTGACCTCACGAGTCCCCAGGGCCTGAAGAGAACAATGGTGGGAACGGCATGGGCTGCCTAGGTGCCCCACACCTCCCTTAGCTCAGGCCTCTCCCTTTCCTACCTGGGACAGGACTGGAACGGGGAGCACAAGCTTGGACATGGCCTTGGCTCTGGGAGCCGCCTCACGCAGATGCTCTAGGAATGCAGAGCACAGGGTCGGAGTGGGACACACATCTGCAGTGCCCAGCGTCCTCCACCACCTTGACCCCCTAACCTGGGGGCACAGGGGACAGTGTAGTCCACTCTATTGGCGAGCTGACCTTGGGTGCCGAGTCCTATGGAACAGAGTCTGGGTGTGCGGACACGGACTCCGCCTGGGATTCCATAACCACCCATGCCCCCTGACCTCCCTGTACCTGGGCCATGGCCTCTCGCAATAGGTACCGAGTGCTCTGCAAGCTGCCCCAGCGGTCAGCAGGCTCCAGTCCCAGCCCAGCCTGAACCAGGGCCTGGTAGGGGGCTGGCAGCAAGGGGTCCAGGGCCGGGCTCTCGCCTGCCTCCAGCTTGGCCTTCACCGCTGGCCCCTCTACCCCGGCCCACGGCAGCTCTCCTGTGAGGAAGCATCATCAGGGGACCCACACTGGTGGGATGTGTCTGTGGGGCAGGGTGCAGGGTCACTCACTGACCAGTAAAGACCTCCTGGGCCAGGATGCAGAAGCTGTAGAGGTCTGAGGTAGCGGTGGGCATGTCACCATGGATTAGCTCAAGTGGCAGCCATGGATACAGTTCGGGGGGTGGAGGCAGCCCTGGACTTGAGCCCCCAGGACGATGGCCCTGTGGTAGCCTGTGGTCAAGACCAAGGAGTCCAGTGAGCCGATGACTGCTGGGAGGGACATAGGACAGGCAGGAGGGCAGGCTCTCACCCGGGCTGGTGCAGTGGGCGCCCGTGTTCCAGGTGGCTCACTTTAGCCAGGCCTGGCCGCACTAGCTGCACGGCATGGGAGCTGAGGCCACCGTGGGCCCAGCAGCGGGCCTGGAGGAAGAGCAGGGCCTCCAGTACCTGCAGCAGCAGGGAGCCAGGCAGCAGGCCCAGCCCTGCTGGGAGACCCCCTTCATCTGGTCCCCGTGCGTGCAGGAGGACATGCAGGGAGCCCAGCCACACGGGCTCAAAGAGCAGGCTCAGCGCAGATAGGTCCTCCGAGAGGCTCAGCGCCATCAGCAGCAGCAGGCCAGGGTGGTGCAAGGTGCTGTGAGAGAGCAGAGCAGACCCTTGGCAAGGAGTCCCTATCTGTACAGCATGGGAGCTGCATCTGGGTGCAGACCACCTACCACGGGCCAGGGGCAGACTGCCTTGCCAGCCGCCAGGCAGGAGACACTGAGACCCCAATCACACAGCCAGCCCCAGTCGGGGGCCCCTCCAACCCCTGGGTACAACTTTTCAGGAAGAAGGGGGATAACAACAGCTGGAGGGCTCCATGCTGCAAGCTAGCCCACAGCCGGAGACAGCAGAACTACGGCTATCATCACACTCCTGGTTATGAACTGCTGGAGTGGGTGGGCAGCTGGAACCGGCAGGCGGAGGCTGGGACTTGTACCTGCAGTGCTGAAGGTCTGCCAACAGCACATCAGGATGGGTTTCGGGGGGATTCAGCTGCCGCACAGTCACTGTGTGGCCCTTCCACAGGAGGCTGGAGAACAGGCGGCAGGTGAGAGGCATGGGCGGGATTTCCTTGTGAGGGAGGCTTTTTGGCGGCGTGGGAGGGGCTCTCACTTGGCCATGAGGGTGTGGGAGCTGCTCTCGTAGGTGCGGCAAGGCTCGCCCTGCGCGGGTAGCAGCTCCTTGGGGTCTACTAACGGGATGCCCAAGACCAGTGCTGGAGGCTGCAGGCTCCTAAGCTGGAGAAGGGCAACAGAACTGTGAGCGCCGAAGTTGGGCACGGCCCCTGCTCTCCACCCTCTCCCGCTTACCTGACCGAATCCCAAAGCTGGGGTTTTGGAGGATCTCCTGATTTGCCCTTGCCTCAGAGCCCTGGGATAAAAGGCAGGCTGAAGCTAAGTCTGAGTTCGCTGGGGGAGATGGGCATGGAGCCTTCAGAATGTGGACTGTTACCTGTCTGCCTGTGCCAGCCTTGGAGAGGACAGGGAGCCACACAGGCTATATCTGGGGCTGGCTTGCAAGTGACCCAGGGATGCAGTAGGCGCCAACTCCCCACTCTGCACCAGCACTGACATGTGAGTGCGGCACCACTGCAGCAGCTCCAACACCTGGGCGGGGTGGGTACAGCATGAGTCTGGGAGAACCCGCTGGCCCTGATGCCCCCACCGCACCCTGGCCACTGCTCACCTCCCAGCTCTGCTTGACCCCACCCTGTTCCGCCCAGTCTTGAGGCGTTCGACCCTGCTGGTCATGCAAACGCAGGTCACCCCCGGCCTGCAGTAGGTGCCATAACACCAAGCTTCGGCCGGAGAAGGCACCTGCATGCACGGGTGTGCTGCTGTCAAGGCAGCGGCTAGGAAAGAACCAGAAACAAGCACGGGTGAGTCAAGAAATGGATGGAGCAGGCACAAAAGGGAGCAGGGTGGGGGCTGAGGGGGTGAGGGTCCTGTGAACGTGGGAAGTGGGTCACGTGGGGACTCAGTGGGCTTGGTGCATGGAAGGCACGGGAATGGGAGCAGCCGCTAGAGGGGGGAACGAGAAGGGGTTAACTGAGAGGGAAGGGAGGACAGCTTGGGCTGGAAGAGGAGTTGTGAGGGGTACCTCCCAGTCTCCAGGGCTCCAGGACTGTGGGGGCACTCGGGCCTGTCTACTCACTGGTTAGGGTTAGCACCAAAGGCCAGTAGGAGCCGCACGGCAGAACTGCGGCCCAGCAGTGCGGACAAAAAGAGCCCTGTCTGTCCAATGGAGTTCACACCATCTACCTGGACAACTGGGGGATGGAGAGACTTAGGACAGAGCTTGTTCCAGATTCCTAGGGCAGAAGCCCTTCAGGCCACTAGGCAAACACTCACAGGCTCATGTATTCCAGGCTAGCCTGGAACACAATACATAGCTAAGGATGACCCTGAACTTTTTTTTTTTTTTTGGTTTTTCGGAGACGGTCTCCCTGTAGCTCCAGCTGTCTGGGAACTCACTCTGTAGACCAGGCTGGCCTCGAACTCACAGAGATCTGCCTGCCTCTGCCTCCCAAGTGCTAGGATTAAATGCATGCGCCATCATGCCCAGCTGACCCTGAACTTCTTCTTGTAGAGGACAGGGGTTCTGTATTCAGTACTCACACGGCAGCTAATAAATGTCTGTAGCCAGGGAGACCCTGTCTTGAAAACACCAAAAATAAATAAATAATAAATTTCTGTAACTTCAGTTCCAGGGGATTTGACATTGTTTCTGGCCTCTGTGGGCAATGCACATATATACTTATATACCTGAGGCAAAACACTCAGACTCATAAAATAATTAAAAAAATAAAGCTAGCATTTTAATAAAATATTCATGGATCAAAGAACAAAAATTACATGTCCTGAGGGTGTAGCTCAGTGGTAGAGCACCTACCTAGAATCCCCCAGTGAGGGGCTAGGATGGGGCTAAGTGGTAGAGCACTGATCTATAATGAAAGTCCTATCCCTAGTATGGGGTGTGTATATCATATTTTAACTTTGTAGCTACAGGAAAAAAAAAGGACTTGATAAAACTTAATAGAGCCAGGCATGGTGGCACATGCCTTTAATCCTAGCACTTGGGAGGCAGAGGCAGGCAGATCTCTGTGAGTTCAAGGCCAGCCTGGTATACAGAGCAAGTTCCAGGACAGCTGGGGCTCCAGGGAGACCCTGTCTCAAAAAGACCAAAATTAAAAAAAAAAACTTAATAGTTACACAGGTGTGGTGGCACACACCTTTAATCCCAGTACTGGAGAGGCAGAGGCAGGTGGATCTCTGTGAGTTCTAGGACAGCTGGAGCTATAGGGAAACCCTGTCTCAAAAAATACCCTCCCAAAGAACTGTCTTTAATGCCAGGCATGGTGGCGCACACCTTTAATCCCAGTACTCGGGAGGCAGCCTCAGTTCTCTCCCTAAGTCCTGAAGCTTTTTCACATACATGCGCAGTAGGCTTTGACCTCCGGCCATAGGCCCAGGCCATCCCAGCCTTGAACGTCTGTCTCTTCCTCTCTCACGAATCCCGCTGAAAAGTCATCCTGTCTGGTGTTGTCTCAACCTCACTCCACCTTACTCCTCTCCCAATGATCCAGGGCTCAGATTCACCCTCAGGTCCCATCTCTGACCACAGATCTTGGCGCACAGCAGGTAGCTGGCACTCCACGGACCCCTGGTACCCACTGTGGACTGACCAACTGAAACTGTACCCTCTACGGTGCTCGTTGGTTCTGCTCTTACACCAATCCCAATGGCCGGGCCTCACCTCTACGAAGGACCCTGGCCAGGGCCCAGCATGGGCCACCTGCCATGGCCAGGCGATGCAGACGGCCCAGCTCGGCATCTGGATCCCACACAGAGCCCAGCTCCACGGGGAAGCGTGAAGCCTGCGAGTGCATCTGTGGCTGTCTCCTCAGTCAACTGGGGGCTGGGGGGGGTACGCTAGAAAGGCTCATGAGACCAGAAGGAGGTAAAGGATACTTCTAAGGGACAATAAAACAATAAGGGAAGGGGGCTGGAGAGATGGCTCAGTGGTTAAGTCCACTGGCTGCTCTTGCAGAAGACGGGGGTTTGATTCCCAGCACCAACATGGCGACTAACAACCGTCCAAAACCCCAGCTCCAGAGGATCTGACACCCAGCCGGCCTCCATGACCACTGCACACATAGGTGCACTTACATACATGCAGGCAAAATATTCATACACATAAAATAATAAAATTAAAAAAAAAAACATACAGGGCTGGCTGAGAGTGGAGGGCAGCCTAGTTGGGTCGGGAACTCAAGCGGGGTGATAGGAAAGGGAGCAACTGCTAGGCCTAGGCCTGGAGGAGCTGCGAGCCTAAGGGGGTCAGAAGCGATGTGCATGCCGGGAAACTGGGGGCTGGGAGAAAGGATTTTAGGGCCAGGTCGGGTTCCAGGGTAGCTAAAGGGCTGCGTGGGCTGGATCTGGGCCTAGGGAAAGCTCTCCTGTATGACACGGCCTAAGAGGCCCTGGGGGCCGTGGGTGGTTTAGGGTCCGAGGTGGGATGCAGGGTCTGCTGGCAGGGTCCAGGGGCTGGGGATTGTCTAGGGCTGGAGGTGTGGCGGTTGAGGGGTCAGTGAAAAGGGGGGTCGGTACTGGGGCTGGAGGTGGAGTCTGGAGATGGAAGGGATGTGGTGAGAAGCCCACGGTCCTAAAGGCTCTCAACAGTGCTAAGTCCCCTTGGGTTGCCACCTACCGTTGGGCTGGAGCGGGGTCTCCACGTGACCCTGAAACACAGAGATGCTGGCTGCTGGCTGGCACGCCTAAGCGCATGCGCATGCGCATGCGCATGCGCCCTCTTCTGCCAGCTTGTGCCCTAGTCTACCTGCCCTAAGAAGCTGACCCCCACTATTCCAGAGTAAGAAGAGGGAGATATCTAACCCAGACTAATTCTTCTTTGCCCGCTCAGGACCAACTCCTATACTACATCCCTGGCTGTCTTCCCATGCGCCTCACCTGGATGGCTGTTTCCAGTCCCTTCCTTGAGCCCCAAGCCTGAAGGCCTTCAGGACGCCTCCACTTGGACATTGCACGGACCATCACTCTCTCTGGTCCCAGCTGCAGAATCTCCTGTGAACTGTTTTCTCGTAGGGCCCCATCTCTGGACATGGCTACCTCCCTGGCAGCCCCATGGCCCGCCCGCTCAGCCTCCCTCTTCCCCACCCCAGTCCCCTCTCCTGCCTTCCAAAGCATGTAGGGAACCACCACAAAGAGACAGAAGGCAAATAAATTCTGGGTCCCTAACTTGTTACCCGTTTAATCACGAAATGTCTCCTGTGCCTCCCTCCCTCTTGTAAAGCACAAGAATATTTACAGGCAGCTGGAGAGATGGCTCAGAGGCTAAGAACTGCCAGTCCAGAGGACCCGCGTTCTGTTCCCAGCAGCCACATGGCGGTTGTATCCATCTGTAAAGCTCCAGCTAAAGGAGATCTGACGCCCTTTTCTGACCTCTGTGCGCATTTTACACTCGGGTGCACTTACTAAATTCATGCAGGCAAAACACTCATACAATAAGATAAAAATAAACAAATGAAATTGTTTTTAAGAAGAATATTTACAGAGTTAGGAGCCCTTAACTCTGGTTAACCAGTCAACCAAAAACAAACAAAAAAATCTTGTAGACTGCTTTTGCTGAAAACACTTTTTTTTTTCTGTCTTTTCAAGACAGGGTCTCCCTGTAGTCTCCCAGCTGTCCTGAACTCGCTCTGTAGACCAGGCTGGCCTTGAAAAGAACATCTTTTTAAGCAAAGCTCATGACTAAGGGACAATGAACAAACAACCCATTCCCTCACCAAAAATACCAACAAAAGCCTTTTGTTCAAGTGAGTAAACTGGTCTGTGGTCAGTGCTGGCTGCCTTCAGCTTGAGTCTTGGCTCAAGTTGGCTGTCTTTTTTTTTTTTTTTTTTTAGACAGGGTCTCCCTGTAGTCCCAGCTGACCTGGAACTCACTCTGTAGACCAGGCTGGCCTTGAACTCACAGAGATCTGCCTGCCTCTGCATCCCGAGTGCTGGGATTAAAGGTGTGCCACACCACCCCAGGCTTAAAGATGGTTCTTAGCCGTTATGTGGGTGCTGGGCATTGAACCCAGGTCCTCTGCAACAGCATTTGGCGGTCTTAACTGCTGAGTCATCTCTCCAGCCCCATCAAGTTGGCTGTCTTGAGTTGTGGTCCTGATCAAGGAGCTTTGCCTAACTTGTTTGTAATGTGCAGCTTGCTTTCATTTCCACTGTTTCTGTGACACAGGAGACCATCATTCTATATCATCACCATACTCTGATCCACCCTCTACATAGCAGATGAACCTGACCCCATGCCTCCTCTACCTGTAACCCCCATGATTTGCTAGTGGCTCTAGAACAGAGATGGAGAGCCCTGAGTCTGCATCTCCAGGCCCCACGTGCCCCTCTGCCCCTCTGCCCCTGCATCTGCACTCCCAGTCTGCCCCACTTCTCTGCTTTTGCACACTCTCTTGTCTGTGGATGCACTTTTATTTTATTTTATTTTATTTTATTTTATTTATTTTTCTGGTCTTTTCAAGACAGGGTCTCCCTGTAGCCCCAGCTGTCCTGGAACATACCCTGTATACCAGGCTGGCATTGAACTCACAAAGATCCACCTGCCTCTGCCTCCAGAGTGCTAGGATTAAAGGCGGGTGCCACTGTGCCCGGCGGACGCTCTTTTAGATCTTCACAAGTATCCGTAGTGCTGTGGAAGAAAACCAAGGCCTTGTACATACTAAGTAAGCACTCTACCACTGACTCACGCCCACGGCCACTCAATGGTGGGTCCTTGATGGGCATTTCACCAGTGCGCTGCAGCCTCAGCCCCTCAATGGTAGATCAGAAGTCAGGGTTCTACCATTAAGCCATGCACCCCATCCCAGCCCCTCACTGGGGGATTCTAGGAAGGTGATCGACCACTGAGCCATAACACAGCCCTTCACTGGGGGATTGGAGGTAGGTGCTCTACCACTGAGCGACACCCCCAGCTCCTAACTGGTGGATTCTAGGAAAGTATTCCAACAATAATTTACATGCCCAGCCCTAGTATTTTGTTTTGTTTTGAGATAGACTCTTACTATGTAGCTGAGGCTGACCGTGAATTGGTTGGTAATACTCCTGTCTGGACCTCCTGAGTGCTGCCATGACGGGAGTACACCATCACATCTGAGCATCTTCATGACAGGAGTGTACCATCACATCTGAGCACCTTCATGACAGGAGTATACCACCACATCTGAGTATCTTCCTGATGGGAGTGTACCATTGCACCTGAGCATCTTATTGATGGAAGTATACCATCACATCTATGTATCTTCATGACAGGAGTACGGCATCACATCTGAGAATCTTCATGACAGGAGAAGGCCATCACATCTGAGCATCTTCATGACAGGAGAACTCCATCACATCTGAGCATCTTCATGACAGGAGAATGCCATCACATCTGAGAATCTTCATGATAGGAGTACGCCATCACATCTGAGCATCTTCCTGACAGGACTATACCATCACATCTGAGCATCTTCATGACAGGAGTGTACCATCACATCTGAGCATCTTCATGACCGGAGTATAACATTACATGTGAACATCTTCATGATGGGAGTATACCATCATATCTGAGTATCTTCATGACGGGAGTGTACCATCACATCTGAGNTTTTTTTTTTTTATTTTTGTATGTGTATGAGTGTACTGTCTGCATGTAGGTTTGTGCACCCGTGTCGTGCAATGCCGCAGAGGTCAGAAGAGGGTCTCAGATTCCCCTGGAACTGGAGTTCTCCTGGAATTGGAGTTACAGACGGTTCTTAGCCGCCATGTGGGTGCTGGGGATCGAACCCGGGTCTTCTGCAAGAGCGGTCGGTGCTCTTAACCGCTAGGCTATCTCTCCAGCCTCACATCTGAGCATCTTCACGACAGGAAAACACCATCACATCTGAGCATCTTCATGACAGGAGTGTACCATCACATCTGAGCACCTTCATGATGGGAGTGTACCATCACATCTGAGCACCTTCATGACAGGAGTGTACCATCACATCTGAGCACCTTCATGACGGGAGTGTACCATCACATCTGAGTATCTTCATGACAGGACTACGTCATCACATCTGAGCATTTTCATGATGGGAGCATACCATCATATCTGAGTATCTTCATGATGGGAGTCTACCAGCACATCTGAGCATCTTCATAACAGGCGTGTAACATCACATCTGAGCATCTGCATGACGGAAGTGTACCATCATATCTGAGCATCTTCATGACCAGAGTATAACATCACATGTGAACATCTTCATGACAGGAGTATACCATCATATCTGAGTATCTTCATGACGGGAGTATACCACCACATCTGAGTATCTTCATGACGGGAGTATACCACCACATCTGAGTATCTTCCTGATGGGAGTATACCATCACATCTGAGCATCTTATTGACGGGAGTATACCATCACATCTATGTATCTTCATGACAGGAGTACAGCATCATATCTGAGAATCTTCATGACAGGAGAAGGCCATCACATCTGAGCATCTTCATGACAGGAGAACTCCATCACAACTGAGCATCTTCATGACAGGAGAATGCCATCACATCTGAGAATCTTCATCATAGGAGTACGCCATCACATCTGAGCATCTTCCTGACAGGACTATACCATCACATCTGAGCATCTTCATGACAGGAGTGTACCATCACATCTGAGCATCTTCATGACCGGAGTATAACATTACATGTGAACATCTTCATGATGGGAGTATACCATCATATCTGAGTATCTTCATGACGGGAGTGTACCATCACATCTGAGTATCTTCATGATGGGAGTATACCACCACATCTGAGTTTCTTCATGATGGGAGTGTACCATTGCATCTGAGCATCTTCTTGACAGGAGTATACCATCACATCTATGTATCTTCATGACAGGAGTATGGCATCACATCTGAGCATCTTCATGATGGGAGTATACCATCACATCTGAGTATCTTCATGACGGGAGTATATCACCACATCTGAGTATCTTCCTGATGGGAGTGTACCATTGCATCTGAGCATCTTCTTGACAGGAGTATACCATCACATCTATGTATCTTCATGACAGGAGAAGGCCATCACATCTGAGCATCTTCATGATAGGAGAACGCCATCACATCTGAGCATCTTCATGACAGGAGTATACCGTCACATCTGAGCACCTTCTTGATGGGAGTGTACCATCAAATCTGAGCATCTTCATGATGGGAGTATACCATCATATCTGAGTATCTTCATGACGGGAGTGTACCATCACATTTGAGTATCTTCATGACGGGAGTGTACCATCACATCTGAGCACCTTTATAATGGGAGTGTACCATCACATCGGAATATCTTCATGATGGGAGTATACCATCACATCTGAGCATCTTCATGATGGGAGTATACCATCACATCTGAGTGTCTCCATGACGGGTGTATACCATCACATCTGAGCATCTCCATGACAGGAGTGTACCATCACATCTTAGTGTCTCCATAACGGGTGTATACCATCACATCTGAGCATCTCCATGACAGGAGTGTACCATCACATTTATGGGAGTGTACCATCACATCGGAATATCTTCATGATGGGAGTATACCATCACATCTGAGCATCTTCATGACGGGAGTGTACCATCACATCTGAGTGTCTCCATGACGGGTGTATACCATCACATCTGAGCATCTCCATGACAGGAGTGTACCATCACATTTGAGTATCTTCATGATACATCTGAGTATCTTCATGGCAAGATTATATGAGCACATCTGAGCATCTTCATGATGGGAGTATACCATCAAATCTGAACATCTCCATGACAGTAGTGTACCATCATATCTGAGCATCTTCATGACAGAAGTTCACCATCACTTCTGAGCATCTTCATTACAGGACTACATCATCACATCTGAGAATCTTCATGACAGGAGTACGCCATCACATGTGAGCATCTTCATGACAGGAGTATACCATCCCACTGAGCACCTTCATGACGGGAGTGTTCCATCACATCTGAGCATCTTCATCACGGGAGTGTACCATCACATCTGAGCATCGTCATGACAGGAGTGTACCATAAAATCTGAGCACCTTCATGACGGGAGTGTACCATCACATCTGAGTGTCTCCATGACGGGTGTATACCATCACATCTGAGCATCTCCATGACAGGAGTGTACCATCACATTTGAGTATCTTCATGATACATCTGAGTATCTTCATGGCAAGATTATATGAGCACATCTGAGCATCTTCATGATGGGAGTATACCATCAAATCTGAACATCTCCATGACAGTAGTGTACCATCATATCTGAGCATCTTCATGACAGAAGTTCACCATCACTTCTGAGCATCTTCATTACAGGACTACATCATCACATCTGAGAATCTTCATGACAGGAGTACACCATCACATGTGAGCATCTTCATGACAGGAGTATACCATCCCACTGAGCACCTTCATGACGGGAGTGTTCCATCACATCTGAGCATCTTCATCACGGGAGTGTACCATCACATCTGAGCATCGTCATGACAGGAGTGTACCATAAAATCTGAGCACCTTCATGACGGGAGTGTACCATCACATCTGAGCATCGTCATGACAGGAGTGTCCCATAAAATCTGAGCACCTTCATGACGGGAGTGTACCATCACATCTGAGCATCTTCATGACCAGAGTATATCATCACTTCTGAGCATCTTCATGACAGGAGTGTAGTGTCACATCTGAGTATCTTCATAATGGGAGTGTACCATCACATCTGAGTATCTTCATGACAGGAGTGTACCATCACATCTGAGCATCTTCATGACAGGAGTACGCCATCACATCTGAGCATCTTCATGACAGGATTGTACCATCACTTCTGAGCACCTTCATGATGGGAGTGTACCCTCACATCTGAGCACCTTCATGACGGGAGTGTACCATCACATCGGACTATCTTCATGACTGGAGTGTACCATCACATCTGAGTATCTTCATGAGAGGAGTATACCACCATATCTGAGTATTTTCATGACAGGAGTACACCATCACATCTGAGCATCTCCATGACAGGAGTATACCATCATATCTGAGTACCTTCGTGATACATCTGAGTATCTTCATGGCAAGAGTATACGATCACATCTGAGGATCTTCATGACGGGAGTATACCATCACATCTGAGCATCTTCATGACAGGAATTCACCATCACTTCTGAGCATCTTCATGACGGGAGTATACCATGACATCTGAGCATCTTCATGACAGGGTACGGCATCACATCTGAGCATCTTCATGACGGGAGTGTACCATCAGATCTGAGCTTCTTCATGACAGGAGTATACCATCACATGTGTGCATCTTCATGACAGGAGTGTACCGTCACATATGAGTATCTTCATAATGGGAGTGTACCGTCACATCTGAGCATCTTCATGACGGGAGTGTACCATCACATTTGAGTATCTTCATGATACATCTGAGTATCTTCATGATGGGAGTATACCATCAAATCTGAACATCTCCATGACAGGAGTGTACCATCACATCTGAGCATCTTCATGATGGGCGTGTACCATCACATCTGAGCATCTTCATTATGGGAGTGTACCATCACATCTGAGTGTCTCCATGACGGGGGAGTATACCATCACATCTGAGTATCTTCATGACCCGAGTGTACCATCACATCTGAGCATCTTCATGACGGGAATGTACCATAAAATCTGAGTACCTTCGTGACGGGAGTATACCATCTCATCTGAGTGTCTCTATTACGGGAGTATATCATCACATCTGAGTATCTTCATAATGGGAGTGTACCATCACATCTGAGTATCTTCATGATGGGAGTGTACCATCACTTCTGGGCATCTTAATGACGGGAGTATACCATCAAATCTGAACATCTCCATGACAGGAGTCTACCATCACATGTGAGCATCTTCATGACAGGAGTGTACCGTCACATATGAGTATCTTCATAATGGGAGTGTACCATCACATCTGAGCATCTACATGACAGGAGTTCACCATCACATCTGAGCATCTTCATGATGGGAGTGTACCATCACATCTGAGCACCTTCATTACGGGAGTGTACCATCACATCTGAGCATCTTCATGATGGGAGTGTACCATAAAATCTGAGCACCTTCTTTCATGCAGACAGTACATTCATACACATACAGAAATAAAATAAAATAAATTTTAAAAAAATTTTAAAAATCTGAGCACCTTCATGACGGGAGTATACCATCTCATCTGAGTGTCTCTATGACGGGAGTATACCATCACATCTGAGTATCTTCATGATGGGAGTATACTGTCACATCTATCTTCAAGATTAGGTTGTTTTATGATTAGTTTTATGAATGCATAGGGACAGCTTCTTGCTCACCCCCATGGTGAGTCAGGTGCCTCCTCTCGCCTCCACAGCTCCCCAGCCTTCATCCAGCACAGCTCTGACCACCCAGGATTGTCACTGGATCTGTCCACCCCCCATCTGCTCTGAGAGGCAGGGCTCAGGGCTGTCTTTGTCACTGTCATGTGCTCAGCCTTATTCAGTCAGATCCTAGCTCAGAAAGAGCTTCATTGATGAGGTGGTAGTAGGGGATTCCAGTAGGAAGGAGGGTGTGTGTGTTTGTGAGTGTGCAGGAGCGTGTATGTGTATGGGTATAGGTCAGAGGTCAACCTCTGGTGTCATTCCCTGTTTACCTTCCTTTTCAGACAGCATTGGGCCCTGGGGCTCTCCATGTAGGTTATGCTAGTCAACTTGGCCAAAAAGCCTTAGAGATTCACCTGCTTAGCTTTCCCAAGGCTGGCATTATAAGCGCATGCCACCATGCCTGGTTTTTTATGTGGGCACTGGAGATCTTTTTCAAATCCTCATTCTTGTGTGCCAAATACTTTTCTGACTGAGCTTTTACTCATTCCCCTCACTGATGCTTATTTTTTTTTATTTTATTTATTTCTGTATGTGTATGAATGTACTGTCTGCATGCAGGTCTGTGCACCCGTGTTGTGCAATGCCACGGAGGTCAGAAGAGGGCTTCGGATTCCCTTGGAACTGGAGCTCTCCTGGAATTGGAGTATCGGATGGTTCTCGGCCGCCATGTGGGTGCTGGGGATCGAACCCAGGTCCTCTGCAAGAGCGGTCGGTGCTCTTAACCGCTAGGCCATCTCTCCAGCCCTCGCTGATGCTTATTAACTAAAAGCATGGTCCATCTCTCTTGGGGATACTTCCTTGACCCAGCCTTTTTTTTAAAAATTTTATTTATTTTTGAATGTGTATGAATGTACTGTCTGCCTGTAGGTTTGTGCACCCGTGTCGTGCAATGCCACGGAGGTAAGAAGAGGGCGTTGGATTCCCCTGGAACTGGAGTTCTCCTGGAATTGGAGCTATGGACGGTTCTTAGCTGCCATGTGGGTGCTGGGGATCGAACCTGGGTCCTCTGCAAGAGCGGTTGGTGCTCTTAACCACTAGGCCATCTCTCCAGCCCCGACCCAGCCATTTGTCTTAAGTCACCAGTGCCTATTCTTCATCGTGTGTCCTCTAAGATGAAGAAATTTCTTGAATAGGTCACTAATGAGGCTCATTGGAGAATGGATGGTCTTGGAATTAGTTCATACTCCATCAACATCCAGAACTGCTCTCTCTCTCTCTCTCTCTCTCTCTCTCTCTCTCTCTCCCTCTCTCTCTCTCTCCTCTCACTCACTATATATATGCAGTTCAGGCTGGCCTGGAACTCTTGATGATCCCGCTCCAGTCTCCCACCAAACGCTGGGATGGCAGGACTGAGCTACATGGGCCTAAAAGCTCTCTTGACCCCCAGCCCCCATTAGCTCCAGCTGGCTGATGCCAGGACCAGTCTTTTCCCAAGGTGGCAGTTTCAGATACAGACCTGGACAGTATCAGGACCTTTATTGAACACTTGGTGCTGTTAGTGCTGACGGGAGTGCCCTCAGGCCTTTCCCCCCAGCAGCCTCCGGCGCAGTTCTTGACTGAGCAGGGCTTGTTCCCTGCGGGCACCATGTAGCACGCTCCGGTTCTCCTGAGCTCTTCGGATCAGGTATGGGATCACCTCCTCCAGGCAGCCATAGGGAATGGACTTATACACTGCATAGCCAGCCTCCCCTGTGGGGAGGATGTTGGCAGGGTGTGGGCTCAGAGAGACCCCATCCTGAGGAACGGCTGCAGCAGCTACTTCCATTGCTCAGAACAAGGCAGACTGACTGGGTGAGTTAGATGTAATTTAGCACTAAAAAAAGCTCTAGAGTGGCCGGGGGTGGTGACACATGCCGTTAATCCTAGCACTTGGGAGGCAGAAGCAGGCGGATCTCTGTGAGTTCAAGGCCAGCCTGGTCTACAGAGTGAGTTCCAGGCCAGCTGGGGCTACAGGGAGACCCTGTCTCAAAAAAAAAAAAAAAGCTCTAGAGCAAACTTTCCTTTTTTTTTTTTTTGACAGGATCTCACTATGTAGCTCTGACTGCCCTGGAACTCACTATGTAGACCAGGGTGGCCTCAATCTCACAGAGATCTCTCTGCCTCTTCCTCCTGAGTGCTGGAATTCTTAGCCACTAGCCTGGCTAAGAAATCTTAGTTTATTAAAATGTTGCAAAGACCAGGTGTGGTGGTGCACATCTTTAATCCCAGCACTCAGGAGGGTAGAGGCATACATATCTCTGTGAGTTCAAGGCCAGCCAGGTCTACATAGTGAGTTCCAGGACAGCTGGGGCTACAGGGAGACTCTGTCTCAAAAAGACAAAAAAAAAAAAGATGTTTAAAAATTAAAACGCAAGAAATTTACTAGTTCAAGAATTAAGAGAAAGTAAGAACTTGGAAAAGGAATACATAAGAAGCCACTACTGCCCCAAAGGAAAAACTCAGTTGCTGATGGGAGACTACAGAGTTGGGAGGTCATAGTGGAGCTGTGAGCCTGGTTGAGCTGAGTCACAAGGACCCTCTACCCCCAAATTAAGCTGGAACTCAGAAAAGCTTCATCTTCTGAACAAGAACCAATGAAAAGTGAACTTCCTGTCTTTTTTCACTCCTAGAGAATGTGTTAGATCAGAAGAAAACAGAAAATTTCACATCTGCTTGGTCGTCGCCATGGGCTAGCCTGATCACATATCAAATAAATATCCCATAAATTTGTCTCATTGGGTATCTCAAGGAACCTCCAAGTGCGAATGAGGGCAAAGTGATTTTTTGTCTTCTCTTTTTGCGACAAGGTCTCCCTGTAGCCCCAGCTGGCCTGGAACTCGCTAAGTAGACCAGGCTGGCTTTAAATTCACAGGAATCCTCTTGTCTCTGCCTCCCAAATGCTAAGAATAAAGGTGAGTGTCACCACACCCATATAAAGTGATTCTTTTTAATTTATCGATTAAATTTGGAGAAACTTTTTTAATTTCAGAAATGAAGATCTGTAGTGTGTGTTGTGTGTTATTTATTTATTTATTTATTTATTTATTTATTTATTTATTTATTTGTCTTTTTGAGACAGGACCTCCTTATAGCCCCATCTGGCCTGGAACTCATTCTGTAGACCAGGCTGGCATTGAACTCACAGAGATCTGCCTGCCTCTGCCTCCTGAGTGCTAGGATTAAAGGCATGCACCACCATGCCCAGCTTAAAAACAGTTCTTAGCCGCCATGTGGGTGCTAGGAATCAAACCTGGGTCCTCTGCAAGAGCAGTCAGCGCTCTTAACCACTGAGCCATCTCTTCAGCCCCAATAAAGTGTGTGTGTTTATATGTGTGGGTGTAGGCTCAGAAGACAACCTTTGGAAGTCAGTCCTCACTTTCTGCCTTGTCTGAGACAGGGTCTCTTTATGCTATATAAACCAGGTAGCTAGCCCAGAGCTTTTGGGTTCCCTGTCCCTGTCTCTCATTCACCAGAGGTGCTCTGGGATTACAGACACTTGCACTCCGGTGTCTGGCTTTGAGTGGGTTCTGGGCATTTGAATCAAGTTGTCAGGGTCACATCGTGACTTTACCCACTAAGCGATCGAGCGATCTCTTGAGCAAGCAGAGTGCTTTTATCGTCCTCAAGACATGCCAGAAGGAAAGAAATCTGGCCTAGATGAGCAGCAGTCAGGACCACGCACAGCACAGGGAATGTGGCACCATGAGCAAGAACCATCACAAAACAAGAGAATAGACAAGTGCCACAGACCCACAAGGGCCTCAGATCCAGGAAGAGGCTGGACAAAGAGCGAGCTGCAAGTTTTGGATACTAGCGGGGCCAGGTAGTGCTTGAAAAGAGCAGAGGAGGCTGGGCGTGGTGGTGCACATCTTTAATCCTAGCACTTGGGAGGCAGAGGCAGGCGGATCTTTGTGAGTTCAAGACCAGCCTGCGTCCCCTACAAGTTCTGGTGATGTTGCCAGACAAGCTTTGTTGGCTACCAGGGGGAGACCCCTCTTTCGACAAGACACAAAATAAAAAAATACCAAAAAAAAAAAAAAAATAGCAGAGGGGACAAAAAAAAATAAAAAAATAAAAAGCCAGAGAGGATATAAATAAATAAATAAATAAATAAATAAATAAATAAATGCCGGGTGTGGTAGTGCGCGCCTTTAACCCTAGCACTTGGGAGACAGAGGCGAGCGGATCTCTGTGAGTTCAAGGCCAGCCTGGTCTACATAGAGCGCTCCAGGGCAGCTGGGACTAAAAGGGAGACCCTGTCTCAAACACACACACACACAAAAGTAAAAGAAAAAGAAAATAGCAGAGGGGATATGGTTAGGAGGGAATGAGACCTGGGTGAGGGGTGGGGGTGGGGGTGGGGGTGGAGGCTATTCACATACCCAGTGCCAGGGAGACATGGTCACACATGCCCAGAAGTTGTCCAAAACAGACAGGCCCATCCAGGGGGATGCCCAGCTCCCACATGCTGTGGAAAGGTTCACATTATCAATCTAGACAGTGGTTGGATCTACAGAATGAGTCAGCCATTACCCACCCAAGGATTCAAATATTGAAGAACAGCTGCCTGGTTCTACATCCATAGGTTTAACTGAGGACCAAAACTATGTCTAGACTAAATATGTGCGCAGTTTTCCCCTTACAGTGCTCCTTAAACAACATAACTATTTACAAAGCATTTACATTGTAAGCTTGATGACTTGAACATCTAGGAGGGTGTGCAGGGTTACATGTAGCTATTGCAACATCTGCTGAGTGGGATTGAGCATCTGAAGATGTTGGTCTCCATGGAGATTGATCCTAGAACAAATCTTTCATAGATACTGAGGGATGACTGTATTTCTAAACTCAATGATAAAGGACCACTCTAGGGGTTTTGTTAGATGGCACAGTGGTTAAAAACACTCCCCGCTCTTGCAGAAGACCCAAGTTCAGTTCCCAGCACCCACACTGAATAACTCACAACTGCTTGTAACTCTAGCTCCAGGGGATATACCATCCTCTTCTGGCTTCTTTGGGCACTTACGTACATGTTCATGTACACAGGCAAACACACTCCATATACATATAAAAAGAAAATCAATCAGCTAGATAAGGTAGTGTACACATTTAGTCCCAGCACTTGGGAGGCAAAGGCAGGTGGATCTCTGTGAGTTCAAGACCAGCCTGGTCTACATAGTGAGTTCCAGGCCAGCTGGGGCTACAGGGAGACTCTGTGTCAAAAAAAATTAAATTAAAATAAAAAAACATGCAATATATCAATTAATCAATAACCACTCCTATGAGCCCCCTGGAGACCTTTCACTTGAGTTTCTGCTTCTCCATGGAACTTAGCCCTCCCTATGCCCCAGTAAATAAAAGACAATGAATTCCCTGACACATCTGAGTCTATAGGACATACAAGCATAGTAGGGCTTATTATTATTATTATTATTATTATTATTATTATTGGTATTTTTGAGACAGGGTTTCCCTTTAGTCCGAGCTGGCCTGGAGCTCACTCTGTAGACCAGGCTGGCCTTGAACTCACAGAGATCCGCCTGCCTCTGCCTCCTGAGTGCTGGGTTAAAGGCGTGCGCCGCCATGCCTGGCTGGAGCTTACATTTTTTAAAGTCTCTCACTTTGTAGACCAGGCTGACCTCAAACTATTTTATTTTATTTTTTAATTTTATGTGTATGAGTGTACTGCCTGCGTGTACATATGTACACTGCCGTCATGCAGTGCCTGCGGAGGTCAGAAGAGGGTGTCAGATCCTCTGGAACGCCAGTTATGAAGGGTTGTTAGCCACCATGTGGATGCTTGTGAATTGAACCCAGGGTCCTCTGCAAGAGGAGCCAGTGTTCTTAACCACTGAGCCATCTCTCTAGCCCCTGGCCTCAAACTCTTGATCCTGCTGTCTCAGCCTCGTGAGTACTTGATGAGAAGCGTGGGCCAGCACGCCAAGAGTTGATGTTAAATTATTTTTCTGAGACAGGGTTGCATTATGTAGCCCTGAGTGGCCTGGAGCTCACAGAGGGTTTCTCTATCTCTGCTCCTCAGTACTGGGGACCTAAAGACACGTGGCGCCCGCATCTAGAGGCCGGGTTAATTGTGGGTTTTTTTTTTTTTTTCTTTTTTTTTTTTTGTCTTTTTTCGAGTCAGGGTCCCCCTAGTAGCCCAGCATGTCCTGGAACTCACATCTGTAGACCTAAGGCTGGCCTGGAACTTAACAAAGATCCGCCTGCCCCTCTGGCCTCCCAATCACAAAAGGCGTGCGCCACCACGCCCGGCTCATAATTGTTTTTACTATCCTCCCCAGGCAGGTCACTGGACCGTCGCTGGTCCTCATTCACCTCTGCCTATTCCTGCATGTGGTCACAGGAGAGGAAGGGAGAGGGCTATGTGGGGGAAGGGCTCTCCATCTCTCCACGGCATACCGCTTAGTCGCTTGGCGGATGGAGTCCTCGTTGTGGGAAGCCACCATGAGGTGGCACCGGGAGCCGGTGACGGGACACACAGCGCAGCATCAGCTCCAGACAGCGGCTGTAACTGCACGGAGAAGCTCTGTTCAGCTCGCTACCTGGGAGCGAGCACGGGGCCCAGAATGCCACCCGCCTTTATTCCGTCCTACACCGGTTCTCTGATCATCTCCTCTTGGTTACCAAGTGAATCAATGCCCCTAACGGTGGCAGGGTGGGGGAGGGGTAAGAGGCAGTTTTTTTGTTTGATGTCGTCTTCCAACGTGGAGCCCACCCTAGAAATCACGACCCCGCCCATGCCATCCCATAGCAAAGATGACAAATGTGTTCCCGTACCCACCATGGCAGCTACCCACGGACATTCACTGCAGGCCACTGTAATGGTTACTTTTTTATGTGTATGAGTGTACATGTCTCAACGTAGGTCTGTGCACCAGTGGTTGTGCAATGCCGCGGCAGGTCAGAAGAGGGTGTCGATTTCCCCTAGAAACTGGAGTCAAAGACAGTTCTCAGCCACCATGTGGGTGCTGGGATTGAACCCGGGTCCTCTGGCAAGAGCAGTCCAGGGCTCTTAACCGCTAAACCATATCTCCAGCCCCTGTAAATGATTTACTCTTTAATTTTTTTTTTTTTTTGAGACAGGGTCTCCCTGTAGCCAACGCCCTGGCCTGGAACTCGATATGGTACACCAGGCTGGCCTTGAACTCACCGACGATAACGCCAGCCTCTGCCTCCCTGAGTGCTGGGATTAAAGGTGTGTGCTGGCCACTCCCTGGCAGCTTTTTAAATTTCTTTTAATTACATCTTAATTTATTCATTTCTTTTTTTTTCTTTTTTTTTTTTCTTTTTTGGTCTTTTTTTCGAGACAGGTCTACCTGTAGCCCCAGCTGGGCCTGGAACTCACTTGGGTAGACGCAGGCTGGCCTTGAACTCACAAAGATCCGCCTGCTTCTGCCTCTCAAGTGCTAGGATTAAAGGCGTGCGCCACCACGCCCGGCTACGTGGTACAATTGTGCACAGAGGATAGTGGCTGAGGCAGGGGGTGAAGGAAGGTGCAGGAAGTTGAAGGAAGGGAGAAGATGCTGTTCAGGTAGGAAGTGCTGGGTACTAGACCCTGGAGAGGGGGCTATTGTTTTCCTGCCATAAAACTTAGCTTTTGCAGAATGCAAGACGGTTTCTCCTCTGTCCAGCCCACCTCCTGGTCAAAGAGCTCAGCAAAAGTATCTAAGCTTGGGGCTGGAGAGATGGCCTAGCGGTTAAGAGCACTGACTGCTCTTACAGAGGACCGGGGTTTGATCCCCAGCACCCACATGGCAGCTGAGAACCATCTTTAACTCCAGTTCCAGGGGAATCTGAGCCCTCTTTTGACCTCCGAGGCATTGCACAACACGGGTGTACAAACCTACATGCAGACAGTACATTCATACACATACAAAATTAAATAAAAATTTTAAAAAGTAATCTAAGCTTAAAACCCCTGCAATAAATGAGTTTTGCTTGCCAACGCAATTCCCAGGTCTTGGGATCTCTTTGGGTTTATCGCCGTCTGCGGGGGGGCGGGGGTGGGGTGGGGGGACTGGACACTCTCTTCCCTCCCACTTCCCTCCTTGCAGGCCCCCAGCGGTCAAGCCATGGCCGGGCAGGACTGCCATACCTAGGGCCTCAAGGCTGGTGAACTGGGAGGCAGGAACCTCACAACATGAATGGAGCCAACAACCAGTGGCCCCCATGTCCGCCCAGCTTTCACGTGGGCTCTGGGGATCTGAACTCTGGTCCTCAGGATCATGTGGCAAGTGCTTTATCCAGGGAGCCGGTTTGTTTGGCCTTTTTGAGACAGGTCTCCCTGAAGTCCCATGTGGTCTAGAACTTGCTGCTTAGACCAGGACAGCCTCATTCTCACAGAGATCCCTCTGCCTCTGCCCCCCAATTGCTGGGATTAAAGGCGTGGACCACCATCCTGGCTCCACCTTGTTTGGGGGTCATAAGGTCTCTTACTGGAATCTGAAGCTAGGCCCTTGTGTGGGCGTGCGTGCGTGCGTGCGTGCGTGGCGTGTTTTTGGTCTTTTGAGAACTGGGTCTCCCTAAGCTCTGGCCTGTCCTGGACTCTGTAGACCAGGCTGGCTTTGAACTTGAGATCCACCTGCCTCATGCCCCCAAGCGCTAGGATTAAAGGCGTACGCCAACCACAACCGGCTTTTTTTTTTTTTTTTTTTTTTTTTTGAGCGGTCTCCCTTTAGTCCCCAACTGTCCTGGAGCTTACCTTAGACCAGGCTCGGCCTTGAACTCACAGAGAATCCACCTGCCCTCTGCCTCCCTGAGTGCTGGGATTAACAGGCATGTGCCACTGCCCAGCCGTAGGTGTGTATTTTTATATGCTGTATATGCGTGTATGTCCACATGTGTGCAAGTATGATCACCTGTGCATGCACATATGTATCTGCTTGTCTCCATCCACACCCCTGCCTTGGGTTACAGGTGTGCACATGTGCGGTGAGTTGAGTGCTGTACCACTGAGCCGGCTCCTCCACCCTGCAACATGCATCACTTACTATGCTTTCCGAGGCTGCTTGGCCCCACCCTACCTCCGACTGGTGGCCTCGTAGTCGGGCTGCGTGGGCTCTTCTGTCCTCTGGAGCTTTGTCACTGATCTCTCCTTGTCCAGATAGGCACCTCGCACCAGCTTTACCCCGAACGCCAGGCCAGCCTTAAATGAGGCCTCCATATCCCGCTCCAGTCGCTCATACGTGTCCTGCAGGGCACACAGGCAGACTCGGGTGCATCATGGCATTGGTCCCCACCTGCATCCCTGTAGAGCACATCACCCACCTTCAGATAGGCCTGGTAAGTGTTCCACACCCAAGGCCCACTTTCCCCGGGGCTGTTCCATCGAATGGCCAGTGCAGCCACCAGCCGGGAGAGTGCAGGGTTGATGAAGGTGTACTCAGCGTCCACCAGAATCCTCACATGCTGGGCCCGGGCATGCTGAGGGGAAGAGGGACAGAGGTAAGCAGCAGGGACTGTCTAGTAGGGGCTGGGAGCCGGTCAGGAAGGTACTACCTGTGCCACTCGGTGCAAGCGTCTGAGAGAGGCCTGAAGGTGTTGGTTCTGCTCCGCACTGAGGTTGGGGAGCTGGAGACTCTAGGGACACCGAGGGAGGCGAGAGGAGCTCAGTACCGAAGGTTCCTTCCCAGCCCTGTCTTCTTTCCCACCAGGAAGGAGTGATTGTTGCAAAGCAGAGTTTGTTGGAAAGCAGAAGAGTAACTTGCACGTGTGAACACATGTGTAATCTCAGAATTTGGGAGGCTGAGGTAATCTGAACTGTTTGGTCTAGAAAGAAAGAAGGGCTGGTCGTGGTGGCATACACCTTTATTTGGGAGGCAGAAGGCAGGCTGATCTCTGTGAGTTCAAGGACCAGCCAGGTCTACAGAGTGAGCTCCAGGCCAGCTTGGGATTAAAGGGGACCCTGTCTCAAATACCCCCCCCCATAAAGAAAGAGGGCCAGGGACTCCTTCTTCACCTCCCAAGTGCTGGTTTTACAGAGGTTACCAACCAAGCCTGGTTGCTTTGTAGTTTTCATTTTATGTAAATTTTAACTCAAAAGACAAGACGAAATCATGCCTAATGTGATTCACAGCCTGAAGTATTTGGTGGGGAGTGAACTGGTGTCTAACTGCAAAATGTGTCACAGAATAAGATGAATTCAGGGGTGGATGAAAGACTGAATACATGGGGCTGGAGAGAGAGGCAAGGGGTTAAGAGCGCCGACTGCTCTTGCAGAGGACCCTGGTTGATCCCGCAGCACCCACATGGCGGCTGAGAACCGTTCATAACTCCAATTCCAGAACTACAGTTCCAGGGGAATCCCGATGCCCTCTTCTGACCTTCCACAGCAATTGCACACGACATGGGTGCACAGACCCTTAGTGAGGACAGTACATTCAAACACAACAACACAAAAAGCATTGCATCTACAGGGACCATGCACAGACTTCCCATCCTGGCATTATTTCCTGGGATGGTTAGTGTTCATTATTAGCTTGACAGAGTCTAGAATTACCTAGGAGACAGCAAGGCCTCTGGGCATGTCTGTGCAGAAAGGGGGCTGAGCGTCAGAAAGCTCGTGTCCTTCTCATCACTCTCCTTTTCATTCCATGTGACCAGATGCTTTGGGATCCTGCTGCCCTGATGCTTCTCTGCCATGATGGACTGTACCTCAAATTATGAGCCAGAATAAACCGTTTCTCTTGGGCTGAAGGGATGCTTCAGCAGTTTAGAGCACTGTTCCTGCTCTTGCAGAGGACCTGGGTTCAATTCCCAGCACCCAGATAGTTCGCTAAGCAACCGTCTGTAAAGTTCAGTTCCAGGTGATCCAGCAACCTCTTCTGACCTCTGCAGGCATTGCAGCACACATTGGCTGCACTTACATACATGCCATGCATTGCAATACAGTCATACACAAATAATATAATAAAAAAAAAGACTTATACGGGATGCAATGTAAATACTATGTAAATAATTATTCTGCAGTATTGATGACGGGGTGTTTTAGTTTCTTTTCCTGGTGCTGTGAAAAATGCTCTAACAAAAGAAGAAAGGATCTATTCTTTTTTTTTTTTTTTTGGTCTTTTCAAAGACAGGGTCTCCTTGTAGTCCCCAGGTTTCCTGGAACTCACTCTGTAGACCAGGCTGGCCTTGACTCACAAAGGTCTGCCTGCCTCTGTCTTCCCGAGTGCTAGGATTAAAGGCCTGGCTTTTTTTTCCTTTGAAACAGGGTTTCCTGTAAACCCCAGCTTGCCTGGAACTCACTATGTAGACCAGGATGGTCTTGAACTCACAGACATCTCATCTGCCTCTGCTTCCAAGTGCTGGGATTAAAGGCGTAGGCCACCAGGAGGATGTGAAGCAGTTATATGCAAACATCACTATGGTGGACTTGAAGGCCTCAGGTTTTTTTTGTTTGTTTGTTTGTTTGGTTTATGTGTTGAATGTACTGTGTCGTGCAATGCCAGCGGAGGTCAGAAGGGGGCAACAGACCCCTGGAACTGAAAGTCAAAGAATGGTCTCAAGCCGCACGTGGGTACTTGGGGATCTGAACCTGGGTCTTCTGAAAGAGCAGTCCGGCACTCCTAACCACTATGCCCATCCTCTCTATCCCCAAGCCCTCAGGTTTTGATATCTGAACTTGGTCCTGCAACCCATGCTATGCACACACTGTGGTGAGGTGATCACAAGATTGGCCCATAACTACCCCATATTATGAGCCCCAGATGAACCCAGTAGCTAAGACCTAACTCAAAATATGGGAATAGAGAAGCTGAATTCAGCTGAACTCAGGTAGGAGTTTGAGAACTGGTTGGCACGTACCTGGGAGCTTTTGCTAACTGAAGATATAAGGTGCCTGCTTCCTGCTTGCCTGCTTCCCTTCGAATAGAATGTTAGACGGGGCTTTACCCACCCTAGCTTTTTCAAGTTAAAAACTTTCCCTACCTTGTGATGTGGTTTTTTTCTGTAATAAAAATTCCTTCCAAATACAGCTCGGGATGGAATACCCAGCTGGGTAAAAAAAAAAGACTTTCCTTTTTTGGCATTGTTTTGTGTCTGAGTGGTCTTCTTTGGTGGAATTACCCTCAAACACAAGACCAAGACAAATAACTGTAGCTAAATTGGTAAGATGGCAGGTGTATGGATGTTCCCTGTAGATCTGGGGATGAACTGGGGGCCTTGTCCAGCAGGAAAGTGCTCTCTCTGCCACACCTCCAGCCCCTCACTAAGGGATTCTAGGCAAAAAGTCTACCCTGAGCTACATCTGTACTCCATGCTGTTTGGGGGTATTTGTTTGTTGTTGTTTATTTATTTTTAATGAGTGATTATTGTCATTTTTTTTTTTTTTTTTGGTTCTTTTTGGAGGCAGGGTCTTCCTGTAGCCCCAGGCTGGCCTTGACCTAACAGAGATCTCACCTTGCTCTGCTTATTTTTTTAAAAAATATGAGTGTTTTTGCCTGCTTATATATGTAAGGGCACCACATTTGTAACAAGTGCCCACCGAGGGCATCAGACGAGGGCATCAGATTCTCTGGAAACTGGAGTTACTGACAGTTACTGTAAGCATAGGTAATGATGGGTGTGGGGAATCAAACCTGGTCCTTCTGCAAGAGCAAGGTCGGAGTGTGCTGACCAATGAACCATCTCTTTAGCCCCTCACCTTAAAATTTTAAGACTTGTCTCTTGATGTAGCTCAGGTTAACCTGCCAGCTCTTTGGATCCTTCCGTTCTCTGCTTCCGGAGTGCTTGGATTACAGGCCTGTACCATCCTGCTCAGTGACTGACAGAATATTTATTCATGCACAGTCCTCTAGTGGAGAAAGTAGGGTCCTGATCCCTCTCTGGGAGCTCCCCGCCCCAGACCCCTCCCCCAGAGCCCCACACACCCAAATTCTGTCGACACCAACCTTGTGCCCAAATGACAGCCTTCTACATTCCTTACCCGCCCAGAGTCCATGGCTTCAGCCAGCCTCTCCGGGCTCAGTTCCGAGGAGCCCCCTGACTTTTGGATCCAAGCCGTCAGCTCTTTCTGCATGAGGTGGTGGGTGGCACCATGAGAGGAGGCTGGCGGGCGGGCAGCCACACCTCCAACCCCACCGCCATCTCACTTGTGCCTTACACATAGTCCAGGGCTGCTCAGCGCTGTCACCTTCAGCTGCATTAGGCCGTTCTCAGCTGGGCCAGCAGTGTCCAGGAGGGCTCGAGACAGGTCCACGCAGTGCAGCATGGTGGTGAGGTTTCCCTCGTACCAGGCCTCACTGTCCAGCCAGTGGACATCAGATCCCGGAAGCCTGGGAACCCCTTCCTCCTCAGCATCCCTTGGCTCATGACCTCTACTTACCCGATCTTGGCAGCTGAGTCTGGCTCCTCTTCGGTGGGCACTGCCAACAGAGGTCGAAGTCCCAGGGTCCGGAGCCGCTGGACACAGCCCCTCACTTCCTCCTCTGTCTCCCCTGCCACAAACTGCCCGTAGATGGATGCCCGGAGAAGCGCGCTCGACAGCCGAGAGCCCAAGAGCCGCTGAGACCAGGCCTGGAGCTGGATGACAGGGAGCCAGGCTCAGAACCAGGTCTAGACCACTTCCAGGCCAGTTCTTGGGGTCACTGCTCACCGCCAGTCCATGGGTGACCAGAGGGGGCCAAGCGCATAGCCGCAGCACCAGCAAAGCCCGGGCCAGCTCCCCTGTGCTCTTGCGGTAGAAGGCCCCGCCATCAAAGTTCAGGGGCTGCCAGTCCCCCGAAGAAGTCCTCAAGTGGCAGTAGAGCACTGGGCGGGTCCAGAGCATGCTGAGTCCACACCAGGGGAACCAAATGCCCCGTTCCCAGCTGGGGGACAGAGACTGACTAACTGCAAAAATCTTTAGGATCCCAAGCTCTTTGGGGGGGTGGGGGGGCGAGGGCAGTTAATTATTAATAATGGTTAGGGACAGAGTTCAGAGTAACAGTTACAGGAAAGGCAACCCCCATTGACAGCCCCCAACAAGCTTGCCCAGGACACTACATAATTTTCAGGTGCCTGACCCACACTGCTGAGCAAGCAGCTGAGCCAGGGAGCAGGGGACTCTGGGTTCAAAGCTCTTGGGCTTTGCAATCTTGGCTAAGCAACCTAACCTCTCCTGTTAGAACTGTTTCCGTTTACAGTGAGATATACTGCAGTTAAAGAATCAAGTTAGGGGCTGGAGAGATGGCTCAGCGGTTAAGAGCACTGGCTGCTCTTGCGAGGACCCGGGTTGGATTCCAGCACCCACATGGTGCTGAGAACCGTCTTTAACCCAGTTTCCAGGGGAATCCTGACACCCCTTTCTGACTCCGTGGCATTGCAAAACACAGGTGATCCAACCTACATGTAGACAGTCAACTCATACACATAAAAAAAAAAAAAAAAAAAAAAAAAGAATGGGGGCTGGAGGGATGGCCTAAGCGTTAGAGCGCCGACCGCTCTTACAGAAGGACCGGGTTCGAGCCCCAGCACCAACATGGCGGCCGAGACCCGTATGAAACTCCAATTCCAGAGAATTCCCAGTTCCGGGGGAGTCCGCGCCCTCTTCTGACCTCCGCGGCATTGCACGACACGGGTGCAACAAACTTGGCATGCAGACAAGTACATTCACACATACAAGAAGAAATAAAATTAATAAAAAATTAAAAAATAAATAAATAAAATAAAAAACTAAAAAGAAAGTAGGATGAGGCTTAGCTCAGCGGGAGAGCACTTGCCTGGGATCCACCAGTGAGCAGGCAGGGGCGTGGTTCAGCAATATCCTAGCATGTGTGAGGCCTTCATACAAAATTCAAAAGCAGGAGAGGTGTTGGAAAGATGGCTCTGTGGTTAAGAGCAGAGGATGCTCTTTTTTTTATATACTTTTTCTTTTTTTTATTTTGTTTTTATATAGATTTTTGTACAAAGATTATGTTACAAATTCAAATCTGACCCGTGTCCCCCTCCCTACCCCCACCCCACCCAGCGGCATGCATTCTGCCAACATGTTTTTCATCTTTTTTCTCAGTCTTTTCTCAAAATTCTTGAATGTAGAAGTTGACTGTTTTCAAAGGAGAAGTTCACTTTCAGTCACTTCTTCTGATACAGTCCTTTTCTGTTGTTTTCTTTAATATGCATCACTCCCAAATACTTGGACAAAAGCTCAAGGACCTGCACAAGAATACTTACAACTAGGTAATGGCACTAGCATCCACAGATGATGGGTACCAATTCATTTCGTTTGTTTTTCTGGGAATGTGTTACTTGACTTAACATAAATATCTTCTAGTTCCGGGCTGGAGTGATGGCTCAGCAGTTAAGAGTGCTGTCTGCTCTTGGCAGAGGACCCAGGTTCGATTCCCAAAACACCCATGATGGCTAAGAACATCTTTAACTCAGTTCCAGGGGAATCTGACTCCCTCTTCTGGCCTCTGCGGCATTGGATGAAACGGAGGTGGGCACCAACCTACATGCAGACAGTACACTCATAACACACCACACACAACACACACACACATATATGTATCATATTATATCTTCTCAAGTTCCATCCCAATTTTACCTGGCAAAGTTCATGATGTCATCTTTCTTTAACTGCATAGAACTCCATTGTGTTGTACCACATTTTCTCTAATCCACTCGTCAGTTGAGGCACTTGAATAGTTCCAGCTCTTTGGCTATTGGGGCGAGGGTGCCTTATGGCAGTAACAACTGTCTATAACTCCAGGTCGAGGATTGGATTGGCCTTTCGGGTCTTGCAGAATCCAAGGCATGAATGTGGTGGCACATATATGTAAACGTAGCAGGCAAACTATACTCATATGCATTAAAAATAGTAAATAAGGGCTGGAGAGATTGACTCAGTGGTTAAGACACTGGCTGGCTCTTGCAGAGGACCCAGGTTCGATTCCCGCATCCACATGGTGGCTAACAACCATCTGTTAACCCAGTTCAGAGGATGTTTGATGCCCTCTCTGGCCTTCTAGAGTATTGCATGAACACAGGTGCACTTACAATACATGCAGGCAATGAGCTCATACACATAAAAAATGAACAAATAAGTTGGGTGTGGTGGCATCACGCCTTTATCCCCAGCATTCAGGATGCAGAAGCAGATGAATCTCTATGAGAATGAGGAATCTCTGTGAGAATGAGGCAAGCCTGGTCTACTTAGTGAGTTCCCAGGCAGCTGGACCTATAGGGAGACCCTGCCTCAAAAAGAATCATAAATAATAATAACATTTAAAAATCATTTCCCTTATAATATAATGGGCAAAGAATGAAAATCAATGTTTGTCTTGGGTGTCAGGGCTTTGAGGAAGTGTAGTATCCTTGCAGAGAAAAAGAATAAAATCACAGAGGCCAGAGGTGTAAGGCTCAGTGGTGGAGCCTAGGCCTAGCATGTGTGAGGGTGTGACGGGCTGGGTGTTAAAATAAGAGAAAGAAACAAGCCTGCTCCCTTTACTTGTTAATACTTGAGAAAAAACTCCTTGTGTTTCCCATGCTTTTTTTTCTCTTGAGCTTTTCTACATTTTACACAACAGTTTCTAATCAAATTCGGGCTGGACATCATGCATTCCACCATGCATGTTAAGTTTTCACACCAACGAAATCAGACAAGGGCCCGGAGTGGAGCAAAGGAAACAGGCAGCCGGCCATTTCATTGTTTAATTAATTAATTCGATGCGTATGAATGTCATGCCTTGCATGTATGAATGTGCACCAATGGTGTGAGTTCCCACAGAAGCCAGAAGGGGCATTGGATCCCCTGGAACTGGAAGTTTAGATGGTTGTTTAGTCATAAATGGGTGCTGGGAATCGAACCCCAGTCCCTCTGCAAGAGAAGCCAATCCTTCTAACCATGAAGTCCAACCCTCCAGCCCCCTCCTCCCTATATCTTAAAAATTTTTTACACAAAGTCTTGGGCTGTAAAGGATGGCTCGATGGAGAAGAGCCCTTGTTGGTCTCCCAACAGATGACCTAAGTTTGGTTCCCAACACCAAACTCGACAGCTCACAACGGCCTGTAACTACCGACCAGATGGCATCTGAACACGTGGCATACACTCAGACACAGACACAAACACACACACACATGTGGCACACACACGGATGCACACCACACGCAGATCCACACCACACACAGATCCACAGACCGATAACATACACAGAGATTTTTAAAAAATGAAAAAAAAAATCTAAATCATAAATCTTTTTTTTTTTTTTTTTTGGTCTTTTTTGAGACAGGGTTCCTTGTAAGCCGACTGTCCTGAACTCACTATGTAGACTCAGGCTGGCCTTGAACTCAGAGATCTGGCTGCCTCGCCTCCCCAAGTGCTGGGATAATGGTTGTGCGCCACCAGTCCAGCTCTTTTTTACTTTTTAAAATCTTTTATTTTATTTTATTTTTATTGTCTTTTTGAGACATAGGTCTCCTTTAAGTCCCGGCTGGCCTGGAGCTCGATAATGTAGAGCCAGGCTGTCATTGACCTCACAGAATCCACCTGCCTCTGCCTCCAAGTGCTGGGATTAAAGGCGATGCCCCGACGCCTGCTTATTTTTTAAATCTTATGTGTAAGAGTGTGTAAGCACACCTGTGGCATGCAATTGCCCAAGAAGGTCAGAAGGGAGCCACAGATCTCCTGGAATTGGATGTTATAGTTTGTTAGCTTTGCCCATGGTGTGTGCTGGGAATCAACCTGGGTCTTCTGCAAGTGCCAGCCAAACCTGTTCCAAAAACCACACGTAAAAAATCCCTAACAACCAAACAACAACAACAATAAAACAACAAAAGCAAGATGAGGTCAGGAGAAAACGGCTGGTGGGGCAATAGGTGCTTCCCACCAAGGTGGTGACCTGAGTCTGACCCACAGGGCTCACATGGTAGAGAGAATTGATTCTGATATAGTAATCTCTGATCTCCACATGTGCACTTTGATATGTGTGTGCTAACACAAGCACGTACAAATAAACAAACCTTTTTTTTGAGACAGGGTCTCCCTAATAGCCCCAGCTGGCCTGGAAAACTCATACTGTAAACCAGGCTGACCTTAAACTCAAAGATCCGACTGGCATGCCTTTGCCTCCTGTGGTCTAAGGATCAAAGGTGTGCACCATCAACGCATGGCTTAAAGAAGGTTCTTAGCCGCCTGTGGGTGCTGGGAATAAACCTGGTCCTCTGCAAGAGCAAGTTGGTGCTCTTAACCACTAAGCTATCTCCCAGTCCCTTAATAAACAAACTTTAATCCCAGCACTTGGGAGACAGAGGCAGGTGGATCTCTGTGAATTGGTGAATCCCAGCTCCTAGTCCTGCATAGCGGTTCCAACAAACAAACAAACAAACATAATACACAGTGGTTGTTTTTGTTTTGTTTTGTTTTGTTTTGGTCCTTTTGAGACAAGGTCTTGCTGTGCAGAACGGCCTGGAACTTACTAGTAGACCAGGCTGGCCTTGCCTCACAGATATCTGCTGCCTCTGCCCTCTGGAGTGCTGGGACAAAGGTGTGCGCCACCCAACCTGGAATGTCAACAAATTTTTAAAAAAAGATAAATAGAGGTCTCGAGAGATGGTTCCAGTCAAAGAGCAACTGGCTGTTTTTGCAGAGGACCTTGGTTTGTGTTTGGTTCCCAGCACACACTAACAGCTGTCTAGTTCTAGGAGATCTGATGCCCTCTTCTGGCTTCAGTGGTTATTTCACTAATGTGGTGCACATGCATACATACATGCAGGCAAAACATTCATACACATGAATATAAAAAAAGAAATAAAACTTAAAAATATAAAAAAAAACCCAGAAAAATAAAATAATAAGATGAATTTAAGGGTGAGCGAGAGGAAAAGCCTGTGTGCTCAGCCCTCAGCGCTAGGCTGAGAAGGAGAACAAAGCGTTTTTTGTTTGAGTCAGGATCCCTTGAGGTAGCCCTGGGTGGCCTACTATGTAGCCCTAATTGCTCTCTAACTCATGTTCCTGCTATCGCAGTATCCGGAATCCTGGGATTACAGACGGTATTCACTGTGCTAAAATCATGAGAAGTTCTTGAACAGAATTCCCAGGTGGCCCTTCCGGGGTGATCACCAGTTTTGTAGGAAGATTGCAAAGGGAGGGTTTTACTAATGACAGAGAGGGTATTAGGTGGGAGGAGCCAGAATCCTCCATTGATGCTGCTGGGGTCACGTGGCGATTCTTGTGCCAATCATTGAGCATGAAGCAGGAGGCTGTGCTCAGCTGCCGTGATCTGCCTGTCCCTGGAGCCTCCAATTCTATTTGCAAGCAAAGCAAGAAGACATCTTGGGAAACTTCTGGACTTTTGATTGAGTCTGATGCGACAGTACTCAAGAACTTTGGGGCTGGGGATTCGCTCAGTGGAAAATGCTTGGCAAGGGTGTTCAAGGCCCTGAGGTCCAATCTCAGCACCGCAAATCAAAACAAAACTTAAGAGTATGGATCTTTGTGAGTTCAAAGCCTGTCTGGTTACAGAGTGAGTTCCAGGACAGCTGGGGCTACAGGAAGACCCTGTCTCGAAAAGACCAAAAAAAAAAAAAAAGAGTATGGATCAGGACGTCGACATAACTCATAAATACCGAATGGCTTCTCATAGTTGGCTAATGTGTAAGGGCCGTAAGATGACCTTTGTGATTTATCTGCCCCCATCTCGTCAGCCTCATTTCCCCCCACTCCCAGCCTTCAGTCTTAGTTCAGCAATTTTGGAAAACTCTTAGCTCCATAATCCTCATGTACTCTGCCTTGATGCCTGCTCTGCCATTTAGCCTTTAGTATCAGGATCCAGGGATTTACTATCTGTAGAAGACACCCCCTGACCAGGTTTAATCTCAGCCAAGAACTGTCCCCCGACTCTAGACCCAATATACACAGGGCCAAGTCATAATAGCTCTGTTCTTTTTTTTTTAAATTTTATTTATTTTTTGTACTGTATATAAATGTACTGTCTGCATGTAGGTTTGTGCACCTGTGTCGTGCAATGCCACGGAGATCAGAAGAGGGTGGTCTGATTCCCCTGGAACTGGAGTTCTCCTGGAATTGGAGTTACAAACGGTTCCTGTCCGCCATGTGGGTGCTGGGGATCGAACCTGGGTCCTCTGAAAGAACAGTCGGTGCTCTTAACCTCTAGGCTATCTCTCCAGCCCCCAGCTCGGTTCTTCTTAAACGCGCTTGTACCGCCCCCTAGTGGAATTTTGAGAAACTTACAAAAAAAGTTTGAGCTTGCTTCATTGATGGTGTTCCGTCCCTCCCTTCCTTCTTTCCTTCTTTCCTTCTTTCCTTCTTTCCTTCACCTTCCTCCCTCCTTCCTCCTTCCTTCCTTCCCTTCCTTCCGTCCCTTCATTGTTTTGTTTTTAGACGGGGGTCTCAGTCCCAGCATGGCCTTGGACTCCCTATCAGAAGGTCTAGTTTGCTACAAACTTCTTGAAGTCACCCTGTAAGTTTGCTGGACATTGGGTTCCTGTCCGGAACAACCTGAAATGTCCTTACAAGCATTTGTGTGGGTTTTAAAAAAATTTGTGCCGAACATGGTGGTGCCTGCCTTAAATCCCAGCACTCGGGGGTGGGGGCAGAGCGTGGAATCTGTGAGTCAAGTCCAGCCTGGTCTCATAGTAAGTTCCAAGAATAGCTGGGGCCTACATGGGATACCCTGTCTCAAAAGCCCCCAAAAAAAGCACTTGTAGCCTAAAATTATTAATAAAACAAATACATGCGTACATAAGAATTTTAGTAATCATTTTAACCTGACACTTCTGAAGAAATGATCTGAAACAGAAAGTGGATGTGTTCTTTTTTAAATTTCCTAGTCCAGGTTGCACACATGTCAGAAAAATCACATCAAAGCCACAATGCTGTCTAGAGCTAAGTTAAATGTATTTACTTTTTTGTTAGTTTTGGGATTGGGTCTCAAGTAAGGCCCAGGCTGGTCTTGATCTTGAATCTGTAGCTGAGTGAAGCCTTAATCCTGATCTCCCTGACTCCAACTCCCAGCTCTGGTTCAGCAAACCACTGTTTTAATGTTTGTTTTAATATTTTTTTTTTTGTCTTTTGAGACAGGGTCTCCCTGTAGCCCCAGCTGTCCTGGAACTCACTCTGTAGACCAGGCTGGCCTTGACTCACAAAGATCACCTGCTCTGCCTCCCAAGTGGCTAGGATTAAAGGCATGTGGCCACGATGCCTGGCAGTTTTTTTCTTTTAATTTTAAAGAGTCTCCATTTTTTTCTTTGTGGTGTGTGTGGTGTGTGTGTGTGTTGTGTGTGTGCTTGTGTGCAAGCATGTGCTCCATGTGTGCAGGTTGAAGAGGCATCGTCCCTGAATTAGAGTTATAAGGCAGTTCCTGAACCCTGATATAAGTTGCGTTATTGGTGCTGAGAAACTAATCCAATCCTGCAAGAGCTGCAAGTACTCTTAACGGAGACTCTTCTCCAGCCCCCCCCCTTTTGGGTATTTTTGAGACAGGGTCTCCCTTTAAAGTCCAGCTGGCCCGGAGCTCACTCTTGACCAGGTTGGCCTTGACTCACNGTCAAGCTCTTTTCTACATTTATATACCCAGTAGTAATCCATAAAAGTTCAGATTCCTCCACATCCTTGACAACATTTGTTATTTTTATTTTATTTTATTTTATTTTTGTCTTTTTCGAGACAGGGTCTCCCTGTAGCCCCAGCTGTCCTGGAACTCACTCTGTAGACCAGGCTGGCCTTGAACTTACAAAGATCCGCCTGCCTCTGCCTCCCAAGTGCTAGGACTAAAGGCGTGCGCCACCACGCCCGGCTCATAATTGTTTTTACTATCCTCCCCAGGCAGGTCACTGGACCGTCGCTGGTCCTCATTCACCTCTGCCTATTCCTGCATGTGGTCACAGGAGAGGAAGGGAGAGGGCTATGTGGGGGAAGGGCTCTCCATCTCTCCACGGCATACCGCTTAGTCGCTTGGCGGATGGAGTCCTCGTTGTGGGAAGCCACCATGAGGTGGCACCGGGAGCCATGACGGGACACACAGCGCAGCATCAGCTCCAGACAGCGGCTGTAACTGCACGGAGAAGCTCTGTTCAGCTCGCTACCTGGGAGCGAGCACGGGGCCCAGAATGCCTACCCGCCTTTATTCCGCCTACACCGGTTCCTGAGTCATCTCCTCTTGGTTAACCAAGTGAATCAATGCCCCTAACGGTGGCAGGGTGGGGGAGGGGTGAAGAGCAGTTTTTTGTTGATGTCGTCTTCCCGTGGAGCCCACGCCTAGAATTCACGATCTTCCCGCCTCAGCCTCCCATAGCAAAGATGACAAATGTGTTCCCGTACCCACCATGGCAGCTACCCACGGACATTCACTGCAGGCCACTGTAATGGTTACTTTTTATGTGTATGAGTGTACTGTCTACACGTAGGTCTGTGCACCCGTGTTGTGCAATGCCGCGGAGGTCAGAAGAGGGTGTCGGATTCCCCTAGAACTGGAGTCAAAGACAGTTCTCAGCCACCATGTGGGTGCTGGGGATTGAACCCGGGTCCTCTGCAAGAGCAGTCAGGGCTCTTAACCGCTAAGGCATCTCTCCAGCCCCTGTAATGATTACTCTTTAATTTTTTTTTTTTTTTTGAGACAGGGTCTCCCTGTAGCCCCAGCTGGCCTGGAACTCGATATGTACACCAGGCTGGCCTTGAACTCACAGAGATACGCCAGCCTCTGCCTCCTGAGTGCTGGGATTAAAGGTGTGTGCTGCCACTCCTGGCAGCTTTTTAAATTTNTGAGCTGTAGAGAACTTGTCTTGGAGTTCTATAGGCATAACAGGTTGTATGTAGGAACACACAGGGAGAGGAGGGCTGAATCTGGGTGAGCAGATAATGACTTTAGCCCATGAACTTTTAGAAGGAGCAAGATCCTCCATAGCAACTCAGCTTCTTCAGATTATCAGACAATAGATTTCCTGTAACTTAACAGAGAGAGTCTCTGCCTCAGAACATTATGAAGAAGCTTAAAAGAAAATCTCACAAAAGGCAAATGTGCATTTGTGTAAGGAGAGACTTCAGGTGGTAATGGTGCTCATTATTATAAGTAATTACTATAATAATAATTACAGCAGTATATGGAGCAGACCATGTACAAATGGCAATATAAAAGCAGATGGTATCAGAGAAGGTGAAGGGCTGGTAATGATGGCTAAGAATCATTTGGTGAGTAATGAATACTTTTATGTTCATTATCTTATTAATTCACATAACAAATACAAGAGTAAGAGGCAAACAGCAGAGACAAGAGGAGGGTGCATGAAAAGACAGCTTCCAGATCATACTCTAACTCGGCAACTCGGCATCTCATTGCTTCCCTCCTTGTCATCGCGAAATGTGGCTGATATGTACTCACCTCATGGCAGTGAGCAGGCACTGGGCTTTTGTAGTTTGCCTCTGTGTCCCCAGAACATAGCATGCTGCTAGAACTATGTGCCCCCATATCTTCATTAAGGGCTTAGTGCCAATCCACAAAACTAAAACAATTTGGCATTTGCATGTTAAAAACTCACAGAAAAGAGGCATATATTCCTGTACATGGCTTTGAAAATCCACATTCTCTCCTGTTTCACTGTTTCACCATACTTCTGTCTTTCGATGGTAAGAAGGCAGATCACACACACACATACACACACACACACACACACACACACACACACACACGGAGTTGCTTCACATAATTATGGCAGCCTAGAAATCCCAGGATCTGTGATTGAAAAGCTGAACACCAGTAGGCCTAAGAACTGGAACAAGTCTGTTTCTTTTTCAGTACAAGAGTAGGCACACATCCCAGCTCTGAAATAGTTGGATAGGAAGGTATTCCTGTCACCTGTCAAAGGGTTAAACTTTGCTTCCTGTACAGGCTCTCAGTTGACTGGACGAGACTGGCCATATTAAGGAGGCCAGGACCGTGATGCAAATTGTAATCTCATCCCAAAGTACTTTCATAATGTCTGAACAAATGCCTGGATATCCCGTAGTACAATCAAGCTGATGTATAAAGAAAACCACCACGGGAGCCATTTGCTCTGGTTCTCATCTCGAAAAAGAAATGTTTGTGCCAAATAGCTCTAGCTTTACATTCCAAAGCATAAAAATAGAATCGATTCTCTTGGATCAAAGATATAGGATGGAGCCGTTTCATGGGATCTCTAAAATAATAAAGCAAACAATTTTTTTTTTTTTTGAGACAGGGTGTCCCTTTAGTCCCAACTGTCCTGGAGCTCACCATGTAGACCAGGCTGGCCTTGAACTCACAGAGATCCACCTGCCTCTGCCTCCTGAGTGCTGGGATTAAAGGCATGTGCCACCATGCCCAGCCGTAGGTGTGTATTTTTATATGCTGTATATGCGTGTATGTCCACATGTGTGCAAGTATGATCACCTGTGCATGCACATATGTATCTGCTTGTCTCCATCCACACCCCTGCCTTGGGTTACAGGTGTGCACTGTGCAGTGAGTGAGTGCTGTACCCACTGAGCCGGCTCCTCCACCCTGCAACATGCATCACTTACTATGCTTTCCGAGGCTGCTTGGTCCCACCCTACCTCCGACTGGTGGCCTCGTAGTCGGGCTGCGTGGGCTCTTCTGTCCTCTGGAGCTTTGTCACTGATCTCTCCTTGTCCAGATAGGCACCTCGCACCAGCTTTACCCCGAACGCCAGGCCAGCCTTAAATGAGGCCTCCATATCCCGCTCCAGTCGCTCATACGTGTCCTGCAGGGCACACAGGCAGACTCGGGTGCATCATGGCATTGGTCCCCACCTGCATCCCTGTAGAGCACATCACCCACCTTCAGATAGGCCTGGTAAGTGTTCCACACCCAAGGCCCACTTTCCCCGGGGCTGTTCCATCGAATGGCCAGTGCAGCCACCAGCCGGGAGAGTGCAGGGTTGATGAAGGTGTACTCAGCGTCCACCAGAATCCTCACATGCTGGGCCCGGGCATGCTGAGGGGAAGAGGGACAGAGGTAAGCAGCAGGGACTGCCTAGTAGGGGCTGGGAGCCGGTCAGGAAGGTACTACCTGTGCCACTCGGTGCAAGCGTCTGAGAGAGGCCTGAAGGTGTTGGTTCTGCTCCGCACTGAGGTTGGGGAGCTGGAGACTCTAGGGACACCGAGGGAGTCGAGAGGAGCTCAGTACCGAAGGTTCCTTCCCAGCCCTGTCTTCTTTCCCACCAGGAAGGAGTGATTGTTGCAAAGCAGAGTTTGTTGGAAAGCAGAAGAGTAACTTGCAGTGTGACACATGCCTGTAAATCTCAGAATTTGGGAGGCTGAGGTAATCTGAACTGTTTGGTCTAGGAAGAAAGAGGGCTGGTCGTGGTGGCACATGCCTTTAATTTGGGGGGCAGAGGCAGGCTGATCTCTGTGAGTTCAAGGCCAGCCAGGTCTACAGAGTGAGCTCCAGGCCAGCTGGGATTAAAGGGAGACCCTTTTTTAAAAATTCCCCCCCCCATAAAAAAGAAAGAGGGCCAGGGACTCCTTCTTCCACCTCCCAAGTGCTGGGTTTACAGAGGTTTACCACCAAGCCTGGTTGCTTTGTAGTTTTCATTTTATGTAAATTTTAACTCAAAAGACAAGACGAAATCATGCTTAATGTGATTCACAGCCTGAAGTATTTGGTGGGGAGTGAACTGGTGTCTAACTGCAAAATGTGTCACAGAATAAGATGAATTCAGGGGTGGATGAAAGACTGAATACATGGGGCTGGAGAGATGGCCTAGGGGGTTAAGAGCGCCGACTGCTCTTGCAGAGGACCCTGGTTTGATCCCCAGCACCCACATGGCGGCTGAGAACCGTCTATAACTCCAGTTTCAGGGGAATCCGATGCCCTCTTCTGACCTCCACAGCATTGCACGACATGGGTGCACAGACCTACGTGCAGACAGTACATTCAAACACACACACACAAAAAGCATTGCATCTACAGGGACCATGCACAGACTTCCCATCCTGGCATTATTTCCTGGGATGGTTAGTGTTCATTATTAGTTTGACAGAGTCTAGAATGACCTGGGACAGCAGGCCTCTGGGCATGTCTGTGCAGAAAGGGGGCTGAGCGTCAGAAAGCTCGTGTCCTTCTCATCACTCTCCTTTTCATTCCATGTGACCAGATGCTTTGGGATCCTGCTGCCCTGATCTCTCTGCCATGATGGACTGTACCTCAAATTATGAGCCAGAATAAACCGTTTCTCTTGGGCTGAAGGGATGGCTCAGCGTTTAAGAGCACTGTCTGCTCTTGCAGAGGACCTGGGTTCAATTCCCAGCACCCAGATAGTCGCTAACAACCGTCTGTAAGTCCAGTTCCAAGAGACTCCAGCAACCTCTTCTGACCTCTGCAGGCATTGCACCACATGGCTGCACTTACATACATGCATGCATGCAATACAGTCATACACAAATAATATAATAAAAAAAGACTTATACGGGATGCAATGTAAATACTATGTAAATAATTATTCTGCAGTATTGATGACGGGGTGTTTTAGTTTCTTTTCCTGGTGCTGTGAAAAATGCTCTAACAAAAGAAGAAAGGATCTATTCTTTTTTTTTTTTTTTTGGTCTTTTCAAGACAGGGTCTCCTTGTAGTCCCAGGTGTCCTGGAACTCACTCTGTAGACCAGGCTGGCCTTGAGCTCACAAAGGTCTGCCTGCCTCTGTCTCCCGAGTGCTAGGATTAAAGGCCTGGCTTTTTTTTCCTTTTGAAACAGGGTCTTCCCTGTAACCCCAGCTTGCCTGGAACTCACTATGTAGACCAGGCTGGTCTTGAACTCACAGACATCCATCTGCCTCTGCTTCCAAGTGCTGGGATTAAAGGCGTAGGCCACCAGGAGGATGTGAAGCAGTTATATGCAAACATCACTACGGTGGACTTGAAGGCCCTCAGGTTTTTTTGTTTGTTTGTTTGTTTGTTTGTTTATGTGTATGAATGTACTGTGTCGTGCAATGCCGCGGAGGTCAGAAGAGGGCATAGGACTCCCCTGGAACTGAAGTCAAAGATGGTTCTCAGCCGCCACGTGGGTACTGGGGATCGAACCTGGGTCTTCTGAAAGAGCAGTCGGCACTCCTAACCACTATGCCATCTCTCTATCCCCAAGCCCTCAGGTTTTGATATCTGAACTTGGTCCTGCAACCCATGCTATGCACACACTGTGGTGAGGTGCTCAAGATTGCCCATAACTACCCCATATTATGAGCCCCAGATGAACCCAGTAGCTAAGACCTAACTCAAAATATGGGAATAGAGAAGCTGAATTCAGCTGAACTCAGGTAGGAGTTTGAGAACTGGTTGGCACGTACCTGGGAGCTTTTGCTATCTGCAGATATAAGGTGTCTGTACTTCTTGCTTGCCTTGCTCCTTCAGAATAAGAATTGTTAGAGGGGCTTTCCACCCCTAGGCTTTTCAAGTTAAACTTATCACCCTTTGATGTGGTTTTTCTGTATAAAAATTCCTTCTAAATACAGCTCGGGATGGAATACCCAGCTGGGTAAAAAAAAGACTTTCTTTTGGCATTGTTTTGTGTCTGAGTGGTCTTCTTTGGTGGAATTACCTCATCACAAGACCAAGACATAACTGTAGCTAAATGTAAAAGATGGCAGGTGTATGGATGTTCCCTGTAGATCTGGGGATGAACTGGGGGCCTTGTCCAGCAGGAAAGTGCTCTCTCTGCCACACCTCCAGCCCCTCATTAGTGGATTCCAGGCAAAGTCTACCCTGAGCTACATCTGTACTCCATGCTGTTTGGGGGTATTTGTTGTTGTTGTTTATTTATTTTATTATATTATTGTATTTTTTTTTTTTTTGGTCTTTTTGAGGCAGGGTCTTCCTGTAGCCCCAGGCTGGCCTTGAACTCACAGAGATCCACCTGCCTCTGCTTATTTATTTGTTATATATGAGTGTTTTGCCTGCTTATATATGTAAGGGCACCACATGTGTACAGTGCCCACAGAGGTCAGAAGAGGGCATCAGATTCTCTGGAACTGGAGTTACTGACAGTTACTAGCTGTCATGTGGGTGCTGGGAATCAAACCTGGGTCCTCTGAAAGAGCAGTCAGTGCTCTGAACCAATGAACCATCTCTTTAGCCCCTCCCTTAAAATTTTAAGACTTGTCTCTTGATGTAGCTCAGGTTAACCTCCAGCTCTTTGATCCTTCCGTCTCAGCTTCCGGAGTGTTGGGATTACAGGCCTGTACCATCCTGCTCAGTGACTGACAGAATATTTATTCATGCACAGTCCTCTAGTGGAGAAAGTAGGGTCCTGATCCCTCTCTGGGAGCTCCCCGCCCCAGACCCCTCCCCCAGAGCCCCACACACCCAAATTCTGTCGACACCAACCTTGTGCCCAAATGACAGCCTTCTACATTCCTTACCCGCCCAGAGTCCATGGCTTCAGCCAGCCTCTCCGGGCTCAGTTCCGAGGAGCCCCCTGACTTTTGGATCCAAGCCGTCAGCTCTTTCTGCATGAGGTGGTGGGTGGCACCATGAGAGGAGGCTGGCGGGCGGGCAGCCACACCTCCAACCCCACCGCCATCTCACTTGTGCCTTACACATAGTCCAGGGCTGCTCAGCGCTGTCACCTTCAGCTGCATTAGGCCGTTCTCAGCTGGGCCAGCAGTGTCCAGGAGGGCTCGAGACAGGTCCACGCAGTGCAGCATGGTGGTGAGGTTTCCCTCGTACCAGGCCTCACTGTCCAGCCAGTGGACATCAGATCCCGGAGCCTGGGGAACCCCTTCCTCCCAGCATCCCTTGGCCTCTGACCTCTACTTACCCGATCTTGGCAGCTGAGTCTGGCTCCTCTTCGGTGGGCACTGCCAACAGAGGTCGAAGTCCCAGGGTCCGGAGCCGCTGGACACAGCCCCTCACTTCCTCCTCTGTCTCCCCTGCCACAAACTGCCCGTAGATGGATGCCCGGAGAAGCGCGCTCGACAGCCGAGAGCCCAAGAGCCGCTGAGACCAGGCCTGGAGCTGGATGACAGGGAGCCAGGCTCAGAACCAGGTCTAGACCACTTCCAGGCCAGTTCTTGGGGTCACTGCTCACCGCCAGTCCATGGGTGACCAGAGGGGGCCAAGCGCATAGCCGCAGCACCAGCAAAGCCCGGGCCAGCTCCCCTGTGCTCTTGCGGTAGAAGGCCCCGCCATCAAAGTTCAGGGGCTGCCAGTCCCCCGAAGAAGTCCTCAAGTGGCAGTAGAGCACTGGGCGGGTCCAGAGCATGCTGAGTCCACACCAGGGGAACCAAATGCCCCGTTCCCAGCTGGGGGACAGAGACTGACTAACTGCAAAAATCTTTAGGATCCCAAGCTCTTTGGGGGGTGGGGGGGGGCGAGGCAGTTAATTATTAATAATGGTTAGGGACAGAGTTCAGAGTAACAGTTACAGGAAAGGCAACCCCCATTGACAGCCCCCAACAAGCTTGCCCAGGACACTACATAATTTTCAGGTGCCTGACCCACACTGCTGAGCAAGCAGCTGAGCCAGGGAGCAGGGGACTCTGGGTTCAAAGCTCTTGGGCTTTGCAATCTTGGCTAAGCAACCTAACCTCTCCTGTTAGAACTGTTTCCGTTTACAGTGAGATATACTGCAGTTAAAGAATCAAGTTAGGGGCTGGAGAGATGGCTCAGCGGTTAAGAGCGTCCACTGCTCTTGAAGAGGACCCGGGTTGGATTCCCAGCACCCACATG
>VZQC01001348.1:254837-284911 GCA_009823505.1 Rhizomys pruinosus | reverse complement strand
CTCGTCAGTTGAGGGGCACTTGGATAGTTCCAGCTCTTTGCTATTGCGAGGGTGCTCTTATGACAGCTAACAACTGTCTATAACTCCAGGTCCAGAGGATTGGATGGCCTCTTCGGGTCTTGCAGATACCAGGCATGAATGTGGTGCACATATATACGTGCAGGCAAACACTCATATGCATTAAAAATAGTAAATAAGGGCTGGAGAGATGACTCAGTGGTTAAGAGCACTGGCTGCTCTTACAGAGGACCCAGGTTCGATTCCCAGCACCCACATGGTGGCTAACAACCATCTGTTAACTCCAGTTCTAGAGGATTTGATGCCCTCTTCTGGCCTTCTAGAGTATTGCATGACACAGGTGCACTTACATACATGCAGGCAATGAGCTCATACACATAAAAAATAACAAATAAGTTGGGTGTGGTGGCACACGCCTTTAATCCCAGCATTCAGGAGGCAGAGGTAAGTGGATCCTTCTCCGTGAGTTCAAAACCAACCTGGTGTACATAGTGAGTTCCAGGCCAGCTGGACCTATAGGGAGACCCTGCCTCAAAAAGATCAATAATAATAATAATAATAATAACAATTTTAAAAATCATTTCTTATAACTACTAAAATGGGCAGAATGAAAATCAATGTTTGTCTTGGGTGTCAGGGCTTTGAGGAAGTGTAGTATCCTTGCAGAGAAAAAGAATAAAAATCACAGGGCCAGAGGTAAAGCTCAGTGGTGGAGCCTAGGCCTAGCATGTGTGAGGGTGTGAGGGGCTGGGTGTTAAAATAAGAGAAAGAAACAAGCCTGCTCCCTTTACTTGTTAATACTTGAGAAAAAACTCCTTGTGTTTCCCATGCTTTTTTTTCTCTTGAGCTTTTCTACATTTTACACAACAGTTTCTAATCAAATTCGGGCTGGACATCATGCATTCCACCATGCATGTTAAGTTTTCACACCAACGAAATCAGACAAGGGCCCGGAGTGGAGCAAAGGAAACAGGCAGCCGGCCATTTCATTGTTTAATTAATTTTATTCGATGTGTATGAATGTCATGCCTTGCATGTATGAATGTGCACCAACGGTGTGCAGTACCCACAGAAGCCAGAAGGGGGCATTGGATCCCCTGGAACTGGAGTTACAGATGATTGTTAGTCATTAAATGGGTGCTGGGAATCGAACCCCAGTCCTCTGCAAGAGCAGCCAATCCTCTTAACCACTGAGCCAACCCTCCAGCCCCCTCCTCCCTATATCTTAAAAAAATTTTTTACACAAAGTCTTGGGCTGTAAAGGATGGCTCGATGGAGAAGAGCCCTTGTTGGTCTCCCAACAGATGACCTAAGTTTGGTTCCCAACCAAACTTAGGGTGCCTCATAATCACCTGTAGCTCCAGATCCAAGGGAATCCAACGCCTTCTTCTGGTCTCTAAGGGCACCTGCACACACCACACATGTGGCACACACACGGATGCACACCACACGCAGATCCACACTACACACAGATCCACACCATACATACACAGAGATTTTAAAAATGAAAAAAAAAAATCTAATCACAATCTTTTTTTTTTTTTTTTTGGTCTTTTTGAGACAGGGTCTCCTTGTAACGCCACCTGTCCTGGAACTCACTATGTAGATCAGGCTGGCCTTGAACTCAGAGATCTGCCTGCCTCTGGCTCCCAAGTGCTGGGATTAATGGTGTGCACCACCAGGCCCAGCTCTTTTTTACTTTTTATCTTTTTATTTTATTTTATTTTATTGTCTTTTTGAGATAAGGTCTCCCTTTAGTCCCGGCTGGCCTGGAGCTCGATATGTAGACCAGGCTGTCCTTGACCTCACAGAGATCCACCTGCCTCTGCCTCCCAAGTGCTGGGATTAAAGGCGCATGCCACCACGCCTGGCTTATTTTTTATCTTATGTGTAAGAGTGTGTAAGCACACCTGTGGCATGCAATGCCCAAGAAGGTCAGAAGAGGGCAACAGATCTCCTGAACTGGAGTTATAGTTGTTAGCTGCCATGTGTGTGCTGGGAATCAAACCTGGGTCTTCTGCAAGTGCAGCCCAGACCCTGTCCAAAAACACACAGGAAAAAAAATCCCTAACAACCAAACAACAACAACAATAACAACAACAAAAAGCAGATGAGGTCAGGGAGACGGCTCGGTGGGCAAAGGTGCTTCCCACCAAGGTGGTGACCTGAGTCTGACCCACAGGGCTCACATGGTAGAGAGAATTGATTCTGATATAGTATCCCTGACCTCCACATGTGCACTTTGATATGTGTGTGCTAATACAAGCACGTACAATAAACAAACTTTTTTTTGAGACAGGGTCTCCCTAATAGCCCCAGCTGGCCTGGAACTCACTCTGTAGACCAGGCTGGCCTTGAACTCACAGAGATCCGATCTGCCTGCCTTTGCCTCCTGTGTGCTAGGATCAAAGGTGTGCACCATCACGCATGGCTTAAAGATGGTTCTTAGCCGCCATGTGGGTGCTGGGAATCAAACCTGGGTCCTCTGCAAGAGCAGTTGGTGCTCTTAACCACTAAGCTATCTCTCCAGTCCCCTTAATAAACAAACTTTAATCCCAGCACTTGGGAGACAGAGGCAGGTGGATCTCTGTGAATTGGAATCCAGCCTAGTCTGCATAGCGAGTTCCAAACAAACAAACAAACAAACATAATACACACAGTGGTTGTTTTGTTTTGTTTTGTTTTGTTTGGTCCTTTTGAGACAAGGTCTTGCTGTGGCCAGAACTGGCCTGGAACTTACTATGTAGACCAGGCTGGCCTTGCACTCACAGATATCTGCTGCCTCTGCCCTCTGGAGTGCTGGGACAAAGGTGTGCGCCACCCAACCTGGAATGTCAACAAATTTTTAAAAAAAGATAAATAGAGGTCTCGAGAGATGGTTCCAGTCAAAGAGCAACTGGCTGTTTTTGCAGAGGACCTTGGTTTGTGTTTGGTTCCCAGCACACACTAACAGCTGTCTAGTTCTAGGAGATCTGATGCCCTCTTCTGGCTTCAGTGGTTATTTCACTAATGTGGTCACATGCATACATACATGCAGGCAAAACATTCATACACATGAATATAAAAAAAGAAATAAAACTTAAAAATATAAAAAAAAACCAAGAAAAATAAAATAATAAGATGAATTTAAGGGTGAGCGAGAGGAAAAGCCTGTGTGCTCAGCCCTCAGCGCTAGGCTGAGAAGGAGAACAAAGCGTTTTTTGTTTGAGTCAGGATCCCTTGAGGTAGCCCTGGGTGGCCTACTATGTAGCCCTAATTGCTCTCTAACTCATGTTCCTGCTATCGCAGTATCCGGAATCCTGGGATTACAGACGGTATTCACTGTGCTAAAATCATGAGAAGTTCTTGAACAGAATTCCCAGGTGGCCCTTCCGGGGTGATCACCAGTTTTGTAGGAAGATTGCAAAGGGAGGGTTTTACTAATGACAGAGAGGGTATTAGGTGGGAGGAGCCAGAATCCTCCATTGATGCTGCTGGGGTCACGTGGCGATTCTTGTGCCAATCATTGAGCATGAAGCAGGAGGCTGTGCTCAGCTGCCGTGATCTGCCTGTCCCTGGAGCCTCCAATTCTATTTGCAAGCAAAGCAAGAAGACATCTTGGGAAACTTCTGGACTTTTGATTGAGTCTGATGCGACAGTACTCAAGAACTTTGGGGCTGGGGATTCGCTCAGTGGAAAATGCTTGGCAAGGGTGTTCAAGGCCCTGAGGTCCAATCTCAGCACCGCAAATCAAAACAAAACTTAAGAGTATGGATCTTTGTGAGTTCAAAGCCTGTCTGGTTACAGAGTGAGTTCCAGGACAGCTGGGGCTACAGGAAGACCCTGTCTCGAAAAGACCAAAAAAAAAAAAAAAGAGTATGGATCAGGACGTCGACATAACTCATAAATACCGAATGGCTTCTCATAGTTGGCTAATGTGTAAGGGCCGTAAGATGACCTTTGTGATTTATCTGCCCCCATCTCGTCAGCCTCATTTCCCCCCACTCCCAGCCTTCAGTCTTAGTTCAGCAATTTTGGAAAACTCTTAGCTCCATAATCCTCATGTACTCTGCCTTGATGCCTGCTCTGCCATTTAGCCTTTAGTATCAGGATCCAGGGATTTACTATCTGTAGAAGACACCCCCTGACCAGGTTTAATCTCAGCCAAGAACTGTCCCCCGACTCTAGACCCAATATACACAGGGCCAAGTCATAATAGCTCTGTTCTTTTTTTTTTAAATTTTATTTATTTTTGTATGTATATGAATGTACTGTCTGCATGTAGGTTTGTGCACCTGTGTCGTGCAATGCCACGGAGATCAGAAGAGGGTGGTCTGATTCCCCTGGAACTGGAGTTCTCCTGGAATTGGAGTTACAAACGGTTCCTTTCCGCCATGTGGGATGCTGGGGATCGAACACTGGGTACACTCTGAAGAACAGTCGGTGCTCTTAACCTTAGCTATCTCTCCAGACCCCAGCTCGTCTTCTTAAACGCGCTTGTACCGCCCCCTAGTGGAATTTTGAGAAACTTACAAAAAAAGTTTGAGCTTGCTTCATTGATGGTGTTCCGTCCCTCCCTTCCTTCTTTCCTTCTTTCCTTCTTTCCTTCTTTCCTTCACCTTCCTCCCTCCTTCCTCCTTCCTTCCTTCCCTTCCTTCCGTCTTCCTTCATTGTTTTGTTTTTAGACGGGGGTCTCAGTCCCAGCATGGCCTTGGACTCCCTATCAGAAGGTCTAGTTTGCTACAAACTTCTAGAAGTCAGCCTGTAAGTTTGCTGGACATTGGGTTCCTGTCCGGAACAACCTGAAATGTCCTTACAAGCATTTGTGTGGGTTTTAAAAAAATTTGTGCCGAACATGGTGGTGCCTGCCTTAAATCCCAGCACTCGGGGGTGGGGGCAGAGCGTGGAATCTGTGAGTCAAGTCCAGCCTGGTCTCATAGTAAGTTCCAAGAATAGCTGGGGCCTACATGGGATACCCTGTCTCAAAAGCCCCCAAAAAAAGCACTTGTAGCCTAAAATTATTAATAAAACAAATACATGCGTACATAAGAATTTTAGTAATCATTTTAACCACTGACACTTCTGAAGAAAATGATCTGAAACAGAAAGTGGATGTGTTCCTTTTTAAATTTCTAGTCCAGGTTGCACAGCATGTCAGAAAAATCACAATCAAAGCCACAATGCTGTCTATGAGAAAGTTAAATGTATTTACTTTTTGTTAGTTTTGGGATTGGGTCTCAAGTAGCCCAGGCTGGTCTTGAACTTGATCTGTAGCTGAGGTGAGCCTTAAACTCCTGATCTTCCTGACTCCAACTCCCAAGCTCTGGTTTCAGCAGCAAACCACTGTTTTAATGTATGTTTTAATATTTTTTTTTTTGTCTTTTTGAGACAGGGTCTCCCTGTAGCCCCAGCTGTCCTGGAACTCACTCTGTAGACCAGGCTGGCCTTGAACTCACAAAGATCCACCTGCCTCTGCCTCCCAAGTGCTAGGATTAAAGGCATGTGCCACCATGCCTGGCAGTTTTTCTTTTAATTTTAAAGAGTCATCCATTTATTTTCTTTTGTGTGTGTGTGTGTGTGTGTGTGTGTGTGTGTGGTGTGCTTCAGTGTATACATGTGCTCCATGATGTGCAGGTTAGAAGAGGGCATCAGGTCCCCTGGAATTAGAGTTATAGGCAGTTCTGAACCACCTGATATAAGTTGCCTTATTTAGGTGCTGAGAACTGAATCCAGATTTCTGCAAGAGCTGCAAGTACTCTTAACCACGGAGACATCTCTCCAGCCCCCCCCCCTTTTGGGTATTTTCGAGACAGGGTCTCCCTTTAAGTCCCAGCTGGCCTGGAGCTCACTCTGTAGACCAGGTTGGCCTTGACTCCGGAGCTCGCCTGCCTCTGCCTCCCAAGTGCTAGGATTAAAGGTGTGCGCCACCATGCCTGCTTTTACTTTTTTTTTGAGACAGAGTCTACTATGAGTATTGACTTGCTGGAACTTGCAATGTAGACCAGGCTATCCTCAAACTCACAGCGATCCACCTATCTCTGCTACCCCCGTGCTAGGATTAAAGTCATATGCCACCACGCCTGGCCCTCAGAAGGGGCTGGAGAAATGGCTTCAGTGGTTAAGAGCACTGGTTGTTCTGGCTGCTCTTCCAGAAGGACCTGGATCAGTTCCCAGCACCTACATGGGCAGCTACACAACCATTTGTAATTCCAGTTCCAGGGGATCCAATGCCCTCTTCTGGCCTCTACGGGAATTCCACGACACCAATACACTTACATACATGCAAAAAAAAAAAAAAAAAAATGGGGCTTGAGAGATGGCCTAGCGGTTAAGAGCACCGGACCGCGCTTGCAGAGGACCGGGTTCGATTCCCAGCACCAAAGGCGGCTGAGAACCGTCTGACTTCCAATTCCAGGAGAACTCCCGTTCCAGGGGAAACTGACACCCCTTTCTGATCTCCGCGGCATGCACGACACGGGGTGCACAAACCTGCATTTGCCCCACAGTACATTCATACACATACAAACTAAATTAAATAAAAAAATAAAAATGAATATATTTATTTAAAAAAGGGAGGTGGAGGGATGGCTCTGTGGTTGAGAGCACTCACTGCTTTACAGATGACTCGTTTGGTTCCCAGCACCCTGCCTGCAACTCAGTTCCAGGGGATCCGATGTCCTGGGGTCTCCATAGGCACCAGCCCAGGGGCTGCTCATAAATCCATGAAGATACACATAACACATACCACATACTGTGCTGGATAGTTTTAGTGTCAACTTGACACATCTGGGTTGAGGGAGCCTCAACTAGAGAATTTCTTCCATTGAACTAGCCTATGGCCACATCTGTGGGGCATTTTCTTGATTGTTGAGTGATGTGGGCCAGCGCACTGTAGGTGGTGCCACCCCTGGGCAGGTTGTTCTGTATTGTATTAAGAAAGCAGCTTGGGGCTGGAGAGTTGGCTAGCAGTTAAGAGCACTGACTGCTCTGCAGAGGACCCGTTTGATCCCCCGCCCACCCACATGGCGCTGAGACCCGTATGAAACTCCAATTCCAGGAGAACTCCAGTTCCGGGGAATCCGAGACCCTTTCTGACCTCCGTGGCACTGCACCAAAAAAAAAAAAAAAAACACGGGTGCACAGACTACATGCAGACAGTACATGCATATAACTAAATTAAATAAACTAAATAAATACCTAAAATAAATAAATAAATATAAAATTTAAGAAAGCAGGCTGACAGCCATGTTTATTGCAGACCTCCTTTCACAATAGCAAGGACCTGGAACCCACCCAAATCCCCATCAACCAAGTGGATAGAGGAAATGTGTTACATCTACACAATGGCAGTCTTCTATGAGCATTAAGGAAAAGATGACATCATGAGTTTTGCAGGTAATGGCTGGAGCTAGAAGAACATCATGCTGCGTGAAGTAACACACTCCCAGAAAAAAAAAAAAATGGTATCCCTCATCTGTGGATGTAGTATCAATTACCTAATGTATGGCAAACTGAGCAACGTTAATGTAATCTGAAAAAAAAACTGTGGCTTTTATATTGTGACTCCCTTAAAAATATAATAAATAAAAAATTAAAAACAAAACGCCGGCTGATGGTGTGTTGGCCCACGCTTAATCCTAGCACTGGGAGGCCGAGGCAGGTGGATCTCTGTGAGGTTCCAGGCCCGCCTTGTCTACATAGTTTGAGCTCCAGGCCACCTGGGACTTAAGGGAGACACTGTCTCAACAAGACGAGAGAAAGAAAGAAAGAAAGACAGAAAGAAAGAAAGAAAGAAAAGAAGAAAGAAAGAAGAAAGAAAGAAAGAAAGAAGAAGAAGAAGGTAAGAAGGAAGGAAGGAAGGAAGGAAGGAAGGAAGGAAGGAAGGAAGGAAGGAAGGAAGGAAGGAAGGAAGGAAGGAAGGAAGAAAGAAAGGCAAGCAACAGGCTGGGCGTGGCCTGGGGAGCAAGCCAGTAAGCAGCGTTCCTCTGCTCTGTGCTTCAGTTCCTGCCTCCAGGTTCCTACCTTGGGCTCCCTCAATGATGAACTGTGACCTGGAAGAGATAAGCCAAATAAACCCTTTTCTCTCCAAGTTGGTACTGGTCAGAGTGTTTTGTCACAGCAATTGAAAAAAAGCAAACTAGAACACATACAAATAAAAAATAAGGGACTGGAGAGATAGCCTAGCGGTTAAGAGCACTGACGCTCTTGCAGAGGACCCGAGTTCGATCCCCAGCACCCACATGGCCGCTAACAACCGTCTGTAACTCCAATTCCAGGAGAACTCCAGTTCCAGGGGAATCCAAGACCCTCTTCTGACTTCCGTGGCATTGCACGACACGGGTGCACAGACCTGCATGCAGACAGTACATTCATACACATAAAAAATAAATAAATAAATAAATAAATAAATAAATAAATAAAAAATAAAATTTAAAAATCTCTTTTAAAAACAAGTTAGCTGGAGGATTGATTTGGATCATGATTCCATAAGCTTTACTCCAACGCTGGCTGACAGCACTGCGGTGGGCATCAGGCAAAGGGAAGTAGAGAGGAGATAAGCTGCAAGATATAGCCCAGAGGAGATGCTCCAGGGACCTACTTCCTGCAGCTAGGCCACACTTCCTGGTTTCCAGCACCTCCCCAAATAGCGCCACCCGCTGGGACGGAGGCCTGTGGAGACATTTCCGATTCAAACCACGACTGGTATTCCTTCTCCCTTTATGTCAGGGGAGCCATGGATGAGTGCGGATTGGATTGCTTTTCCTTTCATGGATATTGGGTTGTTTCCCATCTCAGGTGCCAATGGACTTCCTAGTTGCTGTGTTTGCTCCCATTACAAAAGCCCCTACATGGGGTGTGTAACTGGGGCGGGGTGGGGAGGGTGTCACGTGGCATGTGCCCGTATTGGGGTTTATAGATAACGGACAAATCGTTCTGCAAAATGGCTGTTGGCAATGCCTAGGTGCTTTGTTTCGTTTCTGGCCCTCAGGACTACGGAGTGGATGTCAGCCCTGGTTCATGGATGGTCTCATGCATGTGAAGTCTGTTTGTCCTGTGTAATCAGTTGGATCCCACCCCCACCCCCCAATGTTACTGTAATGCATGGCAGCACCTGCTTGTGACTACGGCACACGAGAGACGCCGAGTCGGGAGGATTGACCGTTCCAGGCCAGCTTAGCCTGTATAGTGAGACCCTGTTTCAAAACAGCTACAGTAAAGGATGAATCTCAAATCCCTGGTTTCCACCCCCACCACCACGAAGGAAAATTATTGTGGTACAAATATACATAAAATAAAATATGCTATCCTTTAAAATATTTTATTTATTATTTATATTTTATGTGTATGAGTGTATTGGCTGTATGTACCTAGGTGCATCCATGTTGTGCAATGCCCATGGAGGTCACAAGAGGGCTACAGGTCCCCTGGAACTGGAGTTTCAGAAAGTTGTTGTAAGGCTGAGGTCAGTTTTTTCCTGGAAACCCCGGAAGTGTTCACCCTTGATCACCACGCTACACTTCCGGAAAAGGTCACTGTAACCTAGCCTGAAAACGGCCTGTTTTTCTTGAGCTGTTTGTCCTGATAACGTCCAGAAAGCGTCCAGGCCGTATTGCCTACTTCCCTAGAGGGCCCACACCCAATAGCCTTCTTTCTTTAAAAAAACCTGCCAACCTGGGGCTGGAGAGATGACCTAGCGGTTAAAAGCGCCGACTGCTCTTGCAGAGGACCCGGGTTCAATCCCCAGCACCCACATGGCGACTGAGAACCGTCTTTAACTCCAGTTCCAGGAGAATCTGACACCCTCTTCTGACCTCCGCGGCATTGCACAACACGGGTGCACAAACCTACATGCAGACAGTACATTCATTCATATAAAATAATAATAATGAAATATATTTAAAAAACAAAACAAAACGTGCCAAGCTGCTGTATTGTTGCTGTCATGCTCCAGAGTCAGACACCAGATTGCCATGCCCTAAAATAAAACCTGAGTTATCTTTATCAGAATCCTAAAGACTTTTGCACACCAGGGTCTCCCCTTGAAATGAACCTAAACATTTCCCCATTCCTGTGGGTACTCTTTTTTTTTTTTTTTTTTTTTGTATTTTTTTTTTGGTATTGTTTGAGACAGGGTCTTTCCCTTTAGTCCCAGCTGGCCCTAGAACTGCTTGTAGGCGAGGCTGGCCTTGAATACACAGAGATCCGCCTGCTCTGCTCCCGCGTGCTGGGATCAAAGGTGTGGCGCCAACCAGCCCATGCTAGTAAGCTTAACTGTTGTATGTCATCTCTCCAACCAGAATATATATCCTACCCTTTTTTCTGATGATTTATTATTATTTTAGAAATAAAAAAATTTTTTTAATTTTATTTCTGTATGTGTGACCAATGTACTGTCTGCATGAAGTTTGTTGCACCCGTGTCATGCAATGCCACGGAGGTCAGAAGTGGGTGTCGGATTCCCCTGGAACTGGAGTTCTCTGGAATTGGGTTTCGGACAGTTCTCGGCCGCCATGTGGGTGGCTGGGGATTGAACCTGGATCCTCTGTAAGAGCGGTCGGCGCTCTTAACCGCTAGGCCATCTCTCCAGCCCTGTATTTATTTATTATTTATTTTATTTTTGAGTCAGGATCTACCTGTAGCTGGCCTGGAACTTCCTATGTAGACCAGGCTGGCCTTGAACTCACAGAGATCCACCTGCCTCTGCATCCCAAGTGCTGGGATTAAAAGAGTATACCATCAAGCCGGGTGTGGTGGCGCATTGCCTTTAATCCTAGCACTTGGAGGCAGAGGCAGGCGGATCTTTGTGAGTTCAGGTCCAGCCTTTCTACGAGGAGTTTTCCAGACGCGGGGCTACAGGGAGCACCCTGTCTTGAAAAAAAACCAGAAAAAAAAAAAAAGAGTGTACCATCATGCCTGGCTTATTTTATTAATTTCAATTATGTGAATGGATGTGGGTTTGTGCACATGAATGCAGTGCCCTCAGAGGTCAGAGGTGGCAGTGAGTTGCTTGAGATGAGTTCTGGGAGTCAAAACTGGGTCCTTTGTAAGAGCAGTACACACTCTTCAAAGTTTATTTATTCACTTTTACTTTTTAAAAAACTTTTCAAAAATTATTTAGTGTATGAGTTTACTGTCTGCATGTAGGTTGGTGCACTCATGTCGTGCAATGCCCCAGAGGGCGTTGAATTCCCCTGGAGTGGAGTTAAAGACAGTTCTTAGCGACCATATGAGTGCTGGGAATCAAACCCAGGTCCTCTGCAAGAGCAATTGGCGCTCTTAACGGCTGAGCCATCTCTCCAGCCCCTCATTTTTATTTTTTAAAAATTTTATTTATTTTTGTATGTGTATGAATGTACTGTCTGCATGTAGATTTGTGCACCCATGTCGTGCAATGCCGCGGAGGTCAGAAGAGGGTGTCAGAGTCCCCTGGAACTGGAGTTCTCCTGGAATTGGAGTTACAGACAGTTCTTAGCCGCCATGTGGGTGCTGGGGATTGAACCCGGGTCCTCTGCAAGAGCAGTCGGTGCTCTTAACCTTTAGGGTATCTCTCCAGCCCCTCATCTTTAGTTTTTATGTATATAAGTGTTTTGCCTCCACGTACACCATGTGCATGCAATGCCATTGGGATCCAGAAGAGCGCACCAGATCTTCTAGAACTGGAGGTCATTAGCCACCATGTGGGTGCTGGAAACCCAAGCCCGGTCCTCCGTGAGAACAGCCGGTGCTCTGGAAAGGAGCCATCTCTCCAGCCCCCATTGTACATCTTTTTCTTATTCTGAGAATAAGCTGAAATCACAATCCCTTCTTATTCTAAACATGCGATAGTGCACACACAAGACATTCTTTTCTATAGCCACTGTATAACAAAGCAGCTTTACCTGTAATTGAAAGTATAAGCATGTTTGCTTTCAGATCTACATTCTTTTGCTAGAATCTGTTCATGTTTGTGGGTCAGTTTTATACACGTTTTACACACTGTGGAAAAAACAAAAAAGGAATTTGATAATGGTCTATAGTTCTGCTTACTGTTATTAGCTATTTTAGATGGAACTGAACTCACAATGAAGTTCTGAGAGTTTGTTTGTTTGTTTGTTTGTTGTTGTTGTTGTTGAGTTTTTTCAGTCCTGGGGATTGACTTCAGGGCTTTGTGTGCAGTAGACAAGGGCTTTACCCCCAGCCCCTCACTGGGGGATTCTAGGCAGGTGCTCTCCCACCAGGCCACACCTTGGGCCCTCTCTAGTGGATTCTACACAAGGGCTCTACCAGCAGAGCCATCTCCACTGCCCATATTTTTAGGTTTTTAGTTTTGAGGTAGGACCTTACTTTGCATTCCAGGCTGGTCTTGGATTTATGATCCTCTGCACTTCAGCCTCCTGAGTAGTTGGAATTATCGGCATGTGACTTCATATCCAGAGTTGGTTTTGTTTCTTGTTTTGTGATACCGAGGCTAGAAGCCAGGGCCTCACACTTGCTAAGCATATACTCCACCACCAAGTTACCCGAACCAAGTTGTTTGTTTTTGTTTTTATTTTTTGAGATGGAGTCTCCCTGTAGCCCCTGCTGGCTTGGAGCACACTATGTAGACCAGGTTGGCCTTGATCTCACAGATGTCTACCTGCCTCTGCCTCCCAAGTACTGGGATAAAAGCTGAACAGAACTTTTAATATGTTTTTCTTACATTTTTAAAAATTTATTATTTTTGTATGTGTACGAATGCACTGTCTNGCATTGAATCTACCAAGATCCACCTGCCTCTGCCTTCCCAAGTGAGAGGATTAAAGCATGTGCCACCAGGCCTGGCAGTTTTTCTTTTAATTTTAAAGAGTCATCCATTTATTTTCTTTTGTGTGTGTGTGTGTGTGAGGTGTGTGTGTGTGTGTGGTGTGCTTCAGTGTATACATGTGCTCCATGATGTGCAGGTTAGAAGAGGGCATCAGGTCCCCTGGAATTAGAGTTATAGGCAGTTCTGAACCACCTGATATAAGTTGCCTTATTTAGGTGCTGAGAACTGAATCCAGATCTCTGCAAGAGCTGCAAGTACTCTTAACCACGGAGACATCTCTCCAGCCCCCCCCCCTTTTGGGTATTTTTGAGACAGGGTCTCCCTTTAAGTCCCAGCTGGCCTGGAGCTCACTCTGTAGACCAGGTTGGCCTTGAACTCACGGAGATCCGCCTGCCTCTGCCTCCCAAGTGCTAGGATTAAAGGTGTGCGCCACCATGCCTGGCTTTACTTTTTTTTTGAGACAGAGTCTCACTATGCAGTATTGACTGGCCTGGAACTTGCAATGTAGACCAGGCTATCCTCAAACTCACAGAGATCCACCTATCTCTGCTACCCCAGTGCTAGGATTAAAGTCATATGCCACCACGCCTGGCCCTCAGAAGGGGCTGGAGAAATGGCTTCAGTGGTTAAGAGCACTGGTTGTTCTGGCTGCTCTTACAGAAGACCTGGGATCAGTTCCCAGCACCTACATGGGCAGCTACACAACCATTTGTAATTCCAGTTCCAGGGGATCCAATGCCCTCTTCTGGCCTCTACGGGAATTCCACGACACCAATACACTTACATACATGCAAAAAAAAAAAAAAAAAAATGGGGCTTGAGAGATGGCCTAGCGGTTAAGAGCACCGGACCGCGCTTGCAGAGGACCGGGTTCGATTCCCAGCACCAAAGGCGGCTGAGAACCGTCTGACTTCCAATTCCAGGAGAACTCCCGTTCCAGGGGAAACTGACACCCCTTTCTGATCTCCGCGGCATGCACGACACGGGGTGCACAAACCTGCATTTGCCCCACAGTACATTCATACACATACAAACTAAATTAAATAAAAAAATAAAAATGAATATATTTATTTAAAAAGGAGGTGGAGGGATGGCTCTGTGGTTGAGAGCACTCACTGCTTTACAGATGACTCGTTTGGTTCCCAGCACCCTGCCTGCAACTCAGTTCCAGGGGATCCGATGTCCTGGGGTCTCCATAGGCACCAGCCCAGGGGCTGCTCATAAATCCATGAAGATACACATACATACCACATACTGTGCTGGATAGTTTTAGTGTCAACTTGACACATCTGGGTTGAGGGAGCCTCAACTAGAGAATTTCTTCCATTGAACTAGCCTATGGCCACATCTGTGGGGCATTTTCTTGATTGTTGAGTGATTTGGTCCAGCGCACTGTGGGTGGTGCCCACCCTGGGCAGGTTGTTCTGTATTGTATTAAGAAAGCAGCTTGGGGCTGGAGAGTTGGCTAGCAGTTAAGAGCACTGACTGCTCTGCAGAGGACCCGTTTGATCCCCCGCCCACCCACATGGCGCTGAGACCCGTATGAAACTCCAATTCCAGGAGAACTCCAGTTCCGGGGAATCCGAGACCCTTTCTGACCTCCGTGGCACTGCACCAAAAAAAAAAAAAAAAACACGGGTGCACAGACTACATGCAGACAGTACATGCATATAACTAAATTAAATAAACTAAATAAATACCTAAAATAAATAAATAAATATAAAATTTAAGAAAGCAGGCTGACAGCCATGTTTATTGCAGACCTCCTTTCACAATAGCAAGGACCTGGAACCCACCCAAATCCCCATCAACCAAGTGGATAGAGGAAATGTGTTACATCTACACAATGGCAGTCTTCTATGAGCATTAAGGAAAAGATGACATCATGAGTTTTGCAGGTAATGGCTGGAGCTAGAAGAACATCATGCTGCGTGAAGTAACACACTCCCAGAAAAAAAAAAAAATGGTATCCCTCATCTGTGGATGTAGTATCAATTACCTAATGTATGGCAAACTGAGCAACGTTAATGTAATCTGAAAAAAAAACTGTGGCTTTTATATTGTGACTCCCTTAAAAATATAATAAATAAAAAATTAAAAACAAAACGCCGGCTGATGGTGTGTTGGCCCACGCTTAATCCTAGCACTGGGAGGCCGAGGCAGGTGGATCTCTGTGAGGTTCCAGGCCCGCCTTGTCTACATAGTTTGAGCTCCAGGCCACCTGGGACTTAAGGGAGACACTGTCTCAACAAGACGAGAGAAAGAAAGAAAGAAAGACAGAAAGAAAGAAAGAAAGAAAAGAAGAAAGAAAGAAGAAAGAAAGAAAGAAAGAAGAAGAAGAAGGTAAGAAGGAAGGAAGGGAAGGAAGGAAGGAAGGAAGGAAGGAAGGAAGGAAGGAAGGAAGGAAGGAAAGGACGGAAGAAAAGAAAGGCAAGCAACAGGCTGGGCGTGGCCTGGGGAGCAAGCCAGTAAGCAGCGTTCCTCTGCTCTGTGCTTCAGTTCCTGCCTCCAGGTTCCTACCTGGGCTCCCTCAATGATGAAATGTGACCGGAACGAGATAAGCCAAATAAACCCTTTCTCTCCAAGTTGGTATGGTCAGAGTGGTTTGTTCACAGCATTGAAAAAAAGGCAAACTAGAACAACATACAAATAAAAATCGGGACTGGAGAGATCGGATGCTAGTGGTTAAGAGCACGACGCTCTTGCAGAGGACCGAGTTCGATCCCCAAGCACCACATGGCCGCTAACAACCGTCTGTAACTCAATGCCAGGATAACTCCAGTTCCAGGTGGAATCCAAGGAAACCCTCTTCTGGACTTCGTGGCATTGCACGACACGGGTGGCACACGACCTGCATGCAGACAGTCATTCATACCACAAAACAAATAAATACATAAATAAATAAATAAATAAATAAATAAAAAATTAACATTTAAACAATCTCTTTTAAAAACAAGTTAGCTGGAGGATTGATTTGGATCATGATTCCATAAGCTTTACTCCAACGCTGGCTGACAGCACTGCGGTGGGCATCAGGCAAAGGGAAGTAGAGAGGAGATAAGCTGCAAGATATAGCCCAGAGGAGATGCTCCAGGGACCTACTTCCTCAGCTAGCCACACTTCCTGGTTTCCAGCACCTCCCCACCTAAGCGCACCCGCTGGGACGGAGGCCTGTGGAGACATTTCCGATTCAAACCACGACTGGTATTCCTTCTCCCTTTATGTCAGGGGAGCCATGGATGAGTGCGGATTGGATTGCTTTTCCTTTCATGGATATTGGGTTGTTTCCCATCTCAGGTGCCAATGGACTTCCTAGTTGCTGTGTTTGCTCCCATTACAAAAGCCCCTACATGGGGTGTGTAACTGGGGCGGGGTGGGGAGGGTGTCACGTGGCATGTGCCCGTATTGGGGTTTATAGATAACGGACAAATCGTTCTGCAAAATGGCTGTTGGCAATGCCTAGGTGCTTTGTTTCGTTTCTGGCCCTCAGGACTACGGAGTGGATGTCAGCCCTGGTTCATGGATGGTCTCATGCATGTGAAGTCTGTTTGTCCTGTGTAATAGTTGGATCCCCACCCCCACCCCCCAATGTTACTGTAATGCATGGCAGCACCTGCTTGTGACTACGGCACACGAGAGACGCCGAGTCGGGAGGATTGACCGTTCCAGGCCAGCTTAGCCTGTATAGTGAGACCCTGTTTCAAAACAGCTACAGTAAAGGATGAATCTCAAATCCCTGGTTTCCACCCCCACCACCACGAAGGAAAATTATTGTGGTACAAATATACTAAAATAAAATATGTATCCTTTAAAATATTTTATTTATTATTTCTATTTTAGTGTATGAGTGTATTGGCTGTATGTACCTAGGTGCATCCATGTTGTGCAATGCCCATGGAGGCCCAACCAAGAGGGCTACAGGTCCCCTGGAACTGAGGTTTCAGACAGTTATTGGTCGGCTGAGGTCAGTTTTTTCCTGGAAACCCCGGAAGTGTTCACCCTTGATCACCACGCTACACTTCCGGAAAAGGTCACTGTAACCTAGCCTGAAAACGGCCTGTTTTTCTTGAGCTGTTTGTCCTGATAACGTCCAGAAAGCGTCCAGGCCGTATTGCCTACTTCCCTAGAGGGCCCACACCCAATAGCCGTCTTTCTTTAAAAAAACCTGCCAACCCGGGGCTGGAGAGATTACCTAGCGGTTAAAAGCGCCGGACTGCTCTTGCAGAGGGACCCCGGGTTCAATCCCCAGCACCCACATGGCGACTGAAACCGTCTTTAACTCCCGTTCCAGGAGAATCGTACACCCTCTTCGACCTCCGCGGCATTGCACAACACGGTGCACAAAACCTACATGCAGGACAGTACCTTCATTTATATAAAAATACTAATAATGGAAAATATATTTAAAAACAAAACAAAAACGTGCCAAGCTGCTGTATTGTTGCTGTCATGCTCCAGAGTCAGACACCAGATTGCCATGCCCAAAATAAAACCCTGAGTTATCTTTATCAGAATCCTAAAGACTTTTGCACACCAGGGTCTCCCCTTGAAATGAACCTAAACATTTCCCCATTCCTGTGGGTACTCTTTTTTTTTTTTTTTTTTTTTGTTATTTTTGAGACAGGGTCTCCTTTTAGTCCCAGCTGGGCCTAGAACTTGCTTGTAGGCCGAGGCTGGCCTTGAATCACAGAGATCCGCCTGCTCTGTCTCCCGCGTGCTGGGATCAAAGGTGTGCGCCAACCATTGCCCATTGCTAGTAAGCCTTAACTGTTGAGTCATCTTCCAACCAGAATATATATCCTAAACCCTTTTTTCTGTATTATTTATTTATTTTTTAGAAATAAAAAAATTTTTTTTTTTTAAATTTCGTATGTGTACCAATGTACTGTCTGGATGGAAGTTTGTTGCACCCGTGTGCAATGCAATGCCACGGAGGTCAGAAGTGGGTGTCGGATTCCCCCTGGACACTGGAGTTCTCTCCGGAATTGGAGTTTCGGACAAGTCTCGGCGCCATGTGGGTGGCTGGGATTGAACCTGGATCCTCATGTGAAGAGCGGTCGGCGGCTCTTAACCGCTAGGCCATCTCGCCAGCCCTGTATTTATTTATTTGATTTTATTTATTTTTGAGTCAAGATCTCACTCTGAGCTGGCCTGGACTCCCTATGGTAGACCAGGCTGGCCTGAACTAACACAGATCCACCTGCCTCGCCAATCCAAGTGCTGGGATTAAAAAGAGTATACATCAAGCCGGGTGGGTGGCGCTATGCTTTAATCCTAGTCAACGTGGAGGCAAGAGGCACGGCGGATGCTTTGTGAGTTCAGGCCAAGCCTTTGTCTACTAGGAGTTCCAGGACAGCGGGGCTACAGGGAGCCCTGTCTTGAAAAAAACCAAAAAAAAAAAAAAAAGTGTACCATCATCATGCTTCTATTTTATAATTTCAATATGTTGAGGATAGTGGGTTTTGTGCACATGAATGCAGTGCACCTCAGAGGTCAGAGTGGCAGTGAGTTGCTTGAGATGAGTTCTGGGAGTCAAAACTGGGTCCTTTATAAGAGCAGTACACACTCTTTCAAAGTTTATTTATTCACTTTTACTGTGTTAAAACACTTTTCTTTTAAAAAATTATTTAGTGTATGATGTGTACTAACTGCATGTAGGTTGTGCCACTCATGTCGTGCAATGCCCCAGAGGCGTTGAGGCAATTCCCTTGGAAGTGGAAGTAAAGACAGGTTCTTAGCGACATATGGGTACTCTGCAAGAGCCATGGCAGTCTTAACGGCTGAGCCATCTCTCCAACGCCCCCCATTTTATTTTTAAAAATTTTATATTATTTTTTGTATGTGTATGAATGTACTGTCTGCATGTAGATTTGTGCACCATGTCCGGTTTGTGCAATGCCGCGAGGTCAGAAGGAGGGTCAGTTGTTCCCCTGGAACTGGATTCTCCCTGGAATTGGAGTACAGACAGTTCGTAGACGCCATGTGGGTGCTGGGGATTGAACCCCAGGTGGTCCCTCTGCAAGAGCAGTCGGTGCTCTTAACTTTGGTATGCTTCCAGCCCCTCATCTTTTAGTTTTTTATATGTATATAAGTGTTTTGCCTGCACGTCACATGAGCATCAATGCAGTGTCCAGAGACAGAAGAGAGCACCAGACTCCCTAGAAACTGAGTACACAGATATTTTAGCCACCATGTGGGTGCTGGAAAAACCCAAGCCCGGTCCTCCGTGAGAAAGCCGGTGCTCTGAAGGAGCCATCTCTCCAGCCCCCATTTACATCTTTTTCTTATTCTGAGAATAAGCTGAAATCACAATCCCTTCTTATTCTAAACATGCGATAGTGCACACACAAGACATTCTTTTCTATAGCCACTGTATAACAAAGCAGCTTTACCTGTAATTGAAAGTATAAGCATGTTTGCTTTCAGATCTACATTCTTTTGCTAGAATCTGTTCATGTTTGTGGGTCAGTTTTATACACGTTTTACACACTGTGGAAAAAACAAAATAAGGAATTTGTAATGGTCTATAGAAAAAAAAAATTCTGTTACTGTTATTAGCTATTTTAGATGGAACTGAACTCACATGAAGTTCTGAAGAAAGGTTTGTTTGTTTGTTTGTGTTGTTGTTGTTGTTGTTGAGTTTTTTCAGTCCTGGGGATTGACTTCAGGGCTTTGTGTGCAGTAGACAAGGGCTTTACCCCCAGCCCCTCACTGGGGGATTCTAGGCAGGTGCTCTCCCACCAGGCCACACCTTGGGCCCTCTCTAGTGGATTCTACACAAGGGCTCTACCAGCAGAGCCATCTCCACTGCCCATATTTTTAGGTTTTTAGTTTTGAGGTAGGACCTTACTTTGCATTCCAGGCTGGTCTTGGATTTATGATCCTCTGCACTTCAGCCTCCTGAGTAGTTGGAATTATCGGCATGTGACATCATATCCAGAGTTGGTTTTGTTTCTTGTTTTGTGATACCGAGGCTAGAAGCCAGGGCCTCACACTTGCTAAGCATATACTCCACCACCAAGTTACCTGAACCAAGTTGTTTGTTTTTGTTTTTATTTTTTGAGATGGAGTCTCCCTGTAGCCCCTGCTGGCTTGGAGCACACTATGTAGACCAGGTTGGCCTTGATCTCACAGATGTCTACCTGCCTCTGCCTCCCAAGTACTGGGATAAAAGCTGAACAGAACTTTTAATATGTTTTTCTTACATTTTTAAAAATTTATTAATTATTTTTGTATGTGTACGAATGCACTGTCTGCATGTAGGTTTGTGCACCCGTGTCATGCAATGCCAGAGGTCTGAAGAGGGTGTCAGATTCCCCTGGAACTGGAGTTAAAGACGGTTCTCAGCTGCCATGTGGGTGCTGGGAATCAAACCTAGGTCCTCTGCAAGAGCAGTCAGCGCTCTTAACCACTGAGCTATTTCTCCAGCTCCTTTTTTTCTTACTTTTGACATTTTACTTTGAAAAGCATAGGGAAGTTTCCCCTGTTGAGGTGTCATTTCCAAATGGCTCTGTCCCTTTGTAAAAGTTTAGTTTTAGCCAGGTGTAGTGGCACACTCTTTTAATCCCAGCACTGGGAGGCAGAGGCAGGAACTCTGTGAGTTCAAGGCCAGCCTGATTTACCTAGTGAGTTCTAGGACAGTTAGGACTAAAGGGAGACCCTGTCTCAAAAATACAAAAAAAAAAAATTAGCTTCTGTAAGAGTCCTGCTTATCCCAGATGCCGGCTTGAATCTTCCTGTCTGTCTCTTACACAACCCTCCCATGGAATCAAAAAGCCCATGTGTTCCTGTCATATGGAGTTCTTCAGGAGGGAATGCACAGGGCACACTCAAGCACACCATGCCACAAGTGTAGGAAAGGAGTGTTGAGGAGGTTTTCACACCAGGTGTCCCCTCAGCTCAAAGGGTAGAGAATCAGGTTCCACAGCGCCCGTGTCTGCTACCACCTGGTCATAGACTCTCCTTGGATCTTCATACTTGACCTCAGACCAGCGGACGTCATAGGGATCCTGGTGGGCAGGAAGTAAAATAGTTAGAGCCACAAAGAGATGCACTGTTGGATATCACCCCAGCTCTAGAGGATGAACATCCCTGATTAACTTCTCAGACAAAAAATGATTTAGGGCTGGAGATACAGCTTGGTGGTGTATTCTTTCATCCTTAAGACCCTGTGTTCGATCCCCAATACCACCCACACTAAAAAGGAGCCAAAAACCATGGCGAGCTGGGTGTCACATGGCTCGAATCCTAGTGTCCCTCAGGCTCGTGCTGTGAGGCAGAGGAAAGCCTGTGTTACATTGTGAGTTGCAGGCTAGCCTGGGATAAATAAGACACCCCTCCACCTCGAGAAAAGTTTTCTCTGTCTGTTCTCTCTCTCTCTCTCTCTCTCTCTCTCTCTCTCTCTCTCTCTCTCTCTCTCTCTCCACAATGCGTTTCCCATCCCATGAAGATGGCTGGGTGTGGTGATACACACCGGTGGTCCAGGCTGAGGCAGGAGATTGCTAATTCTAGCCCAACCTGGTCTACTAGGTAAGGACCTGTAATGTTCTGTAAAAACAAAACAAAATACAGGCTGGAGAGATGGACTAGCACGTTAAGAGCGCGACTTCTCTTGGAGGAACCGGTTCAATCCCCAGCACCCACATGGTGGCTGAGAACCTCTGTAACTCCAATTCCAGGAAACCCAGTTCCAGGGAATCCAACACCCTCTTCTGACCTTCTCAGCATTTCACAACACGGCCGCACAAACCTCTGAGACAGTACTTTCATACCATAAAAAAAATAAAAAAAATAGGTTCTGGGTATGGAGGGCACACAACTTCAATCCCGGACTTGAGAGGCAGGAGGATCTTTGGAGGCCAGCCTGGTTATACATAGTGAGTCCAGGCCAGCTGGGTATCAGGGAGACCCTGGCTAAAAGAGAAAGAAGGGAGAGAGAGAGGAGGAGAAGAGAGATGAGAGAGAGAGAGAGAGGAGAAGATCATATAAGAGTGTCGTCTTTTTTTTTTTTTTTTTTTTTTTTGTTTTTTTTTTTGGGGCTGGAGAGGATGGCTCCAGTAGCAGTTAGAGACCGACTGCTCTTGCAGAGGACCCCGGTTCATCCAGCAGCCCACAGTGGGGCTAAGAACCGTCTAGTAAGCTGGTGTCATCGCGGCGCACACCGCTTTAATCCTAGACTTAGGAAGCAGAGCAGGCAGATCTCTGTGGTATTCAAGGCCAGCTGGTCTCAGAGTGAGTTCCTGGCTAGCTGAGGCAATAGGGAGACACTGTCTCAAAAAAAAAAAAAAAAAAAAAAAAAAAGATGTGTCTTCTTGGAGGTATGCTTTGTTCTAGGACTGAGAGAAAATGACTAGTTCAGTAAATGTTAGGCAGGTTGATCTATAAACCAAAAATGGACACCCCTGATTTTTGTCACAAAGAGATAAAAATAAGTTGATGTTTATAAATTGTTGGGGAGGGGCTGGAGAGATGGCTCATGGATAAGAGCCCAGCTGCTTTGCAGATACCCGGGTTTGATTCCCAGCACCCACATGGCACTAGAATGGTCTTATAGGGCTGGAGAGGTGGTCTAGAGTTTAAGGAGCGCCAACCAACTGCAGAGGACCCGAGTTGATCCCCAGCACCCACATGACGTCTGAGAACTGTCTGTAACTCCATTCCAGGAGAACTCCGTTCCAGTGGGGAATCCGATGCCCTCTTCTTTCTGACCTCCGCAGCGGTTTGCGAACGACCCGGGAGCACAGNTTCCAGGGTTCCCATAGTATCAGACCAAGTTGACCATTATTGGAAATCCTCCTGCTCCAGCCTTCTGGGTACTGAGATTATAGGTGTTCGCCACCATGGCTTGCTGGAACTCTGGACTATAGAGAAGGTTCTAGCCCCACAGAGAGTGGTTCTACTGAGGCAGCTTCACAAACTCCTGTCTCTACAGCCCTGACATCAACACTATCGACTCTTATTCCATCTTGATTTGTCTCAAACTCCATTTGCCTCAAATGGGTTCTTGGAGGCAAATCCAAGATATCTCATGATTTCATGACAGGCTCATAATGTAAATGTTAAGAATACAAAACTTTGTTTAAACTGAGAACCAGATGTATTAGATGTGTTGGCTCATGTCTATGATCCCAGCATTTGGAAGCCTGAGATAGTAAAATTGGCACGAGTTTACAGGCCACAGAGTGAGCTTGGTATCAATCAGTCAATCAATCAATCAGTCAATCAACCAGTAATAAAAACAACCCCGGATGTTAGCTATGGTGTTGTGGGATGTGAGTTCTGATTCCGTTTGTCCCATGTAATCACAATGCGTTTCCCATCACCATGGAAGATGGCTGGGTGTGGTGATACACACCGGTGGTCCTAGGCTGAAGCAGGGAGATTGCTAATTCTAGCCCAACCTGGTCTACATAGTAAGGACCTGTAATTTGTAAAAACCAAAATACAGCTGGAGAGATGGACTAGCACGTTAAGAGCTGACTTCTCTTGTGGAGGACCCGGTTATCCCCAGCACCCAATGGTGGCTGAGAACATCTGTAACTCCAATTCAGAAGAACTCCCGTTCCAGGGAATCCAACACCCTCTTCTGACCTTCTCAGCATTTCACAACACGGGCGCACAAACCTACATGCAGACAGTACTTCATACACAAAAAAAAAATAAAAAAAATAGGTTCTGGGTATGGAGGGCACACAACTCAATCCAGGACTTGAGAGGCAGGAGGATCTTTGGAGGCCAGCTGGTCTACATAGTGAGTCCAGGCCAGCTGGGTACAGGGAGACCCTGGCTAAGAAGAGAAGAGAGAGGAGAGAGAAAGAGAGAGAAGAGAGGAGAGAGAGAGGGAGGAGAGAGAAGATCATATAAGATTCGTCGTTTTTTTTTTTCTTTTTTTTTTTTGTTTTTTTGGGGCTGGAGAGGATGGCTCCAGTAGCGTTAGAGACCGACTGCTCTTGCAGAGACCCCGTTCAATTCCCAGCACCCACAGTTGGGGCTTAGAGAACCGTCTAGTAAGCTGGGTGTCATCCGGCGCCCACACGCTTAATCCTAGCACTTGGAAGCAGAGGCAGGCAGATCTCTGTGGTTCAAGGCCAGCCTGGTTCTACAGAGGAGTCCTGGCTAGCTGAGGCTATAGGGAGACACTGTCTCAAAAAAAAAAAACAAAAAAAAAAAAAGATGTGTCTTCTTGGAGGTATGCTTTGTTCTAGGACTGAGAGAAAATGACTGTTTAGTTCAGTAAATGTTAGGCAGGTTGATCTATAAACCAAAAATGGACACCCCTGATTTTATGTCACAAAGAGATAAAAATAAGTTGATGTTTATAAATTGTTGGGGAGGGGCTGGAGAGATGGCTCAGTGGATAAGAGCACCAGCTGCTTTTGCAGATGACCCGGGTTTGATTCCCAGCACCCACATGGCAGCTAGAATGGTCTTTAAGGGCTGGAGAGGTGGCTAGAGGTTTAATGAGCGCCAACCAACTCTTGCAGAGGACCCGAGTTTACCTACATGCAGACAATACATTCATAAACATTAAAAAAAAAAAAAAAGAACGGTCTTTAACTCCAGTTCCAGGGGAATCCGACACCCTCTTTTGACCTCCGTGGCATTGCACGACACGGGTGCACCAACCTACATGCAGACAGTACACTCACACACATAAAAAATGTTGGGGGAAAAAATCAAAGAAAGTATTTGTGGCATAGGAAAATTAAATGAAATTCAAAATTCAGCATCCAACTCTACAGTTTCACTGGAATACAGCCTCGCTCGTGTGCTCTGGCCACTTCTACCATACAATGACAGGAACAAGCGGTTTTGAGGGAGACCATCTGTCTCAGAAAGCCCAAAATATTTGCTCTTCTGACCCTCTGAAAAAAAAAAAAAACATTTCCCATACTTCAACTGTGCATTCAGGGCACATACTCTTCAGGACCAGGGACAGCGCCTCAGCACTGATGTTTTTTGAGGATGGGAACATAGAATCTGAGAAGCAAGTCAGAGATGACCACTGTTCCAAAGGGAAGCTTGGCCCCGAGAAGCTGGAGCACTGGTCAGGTAATGTGGTAAGCCAGGCTTTTTGTTTTATTTTGTTGGATTTTGTTGCAACAGTCTCCTTATGCAGCCAAGCCTGGCTTTGAACGCACAACCTTCCTCAGCCTCCTGGGTGCTGTGATTCCTGGCATGGGCCACTGTGCCTACTCTAGGTACACCACTTTGCCTCTTTCTTTCATGGCATTGAGGCTGGGCCTCTTTGTCACAGTGGCTTGCTTATCCTGATACAAGCAGGTGGAAGTGGATTTTCAGCCTAAACAAGCTGGTAATAAGAATCTTACCATTTGTACTTCATCATAGAGGGGTCCCCAAGCTCCAGGCGGACCATAGGTTCTCTCCACCTCATCATACATATGTCTAGGGAGGGTCAAGTCCTCATCTTCAAGACCTGTGAAGTCTGGAGTTGGAGCATGTCAGGGTTTGGATGGGAAGTATTTCCCCCGAAGCCTCATGTGCTGGGGAGTGGATCCACCTTCAGTGATGCTTATTCTAGAACGCTCTGGGAACTTTAGTAGAGGGCGTGCCTAGGTGGGGGAAGTTGGTCCCTGGGATGTGGTATTGAGGGTTTCTTGCCTCTGACCTGTTCCTATGAAGTAAGCATTTCTTCCATGCTTGTGTGGGGCCAATGGACAGAATGCTCTGAGGCAGTAAGTAAAAAATAAATCTGTCCTCCCTTAAGTTGTTCTATCTGGAATTTTGGTCATAGTAATACAGAGAGAGGTACCTAATACAGTACAGGAGAAAGACAATAACAAACGCAATGCAATTGTTAGAGTTACCTCTAAATGCGGGGTGGGGCATCTGGGTATGATTGTGACTCACCTTGGGGATAAGGCAGTTCCTCCAGTGTGGGAAGCAGCTGGGGACTGAAGTCTCTCATGGGGTGGTAATAGGGCTCCCCTTCTGCTGTGCTTATCTGTCACACACACACATGCACATGCATGAACACACATGGCACACACACAAAAAGAGTTAAAGTCTTTTCCATCCCTTGACTTTCCAGTTCCAGGAAAGGACAATTGACCTGAAGGTGACACTGGTGGCTGCCCACTCACCGCGGAGCTTCGTGTGTCCCGGTCCCCAGTCCACTGACTGTCCTCATATTGGTTCCTGACTCTGTCCTCCTCCGAGCTTCCAGAATGGATACGTGGATGAGAGTGGGTGTTGAGTCTCTGCCACCCATAATACCCAAACCTCGTCCCTCAGAGCCTTCTTGGCAGAAGAACACCCCACTTACCCTGCCTCTGTCTTCTCTGACATTTCTGAAAGAAACAGGGAGAAGGGGTTCAGAGACTGCTCGAGCCCACTTAGGCCTTGGGCATCAGCCCAGGAGCCTCATGCGGCGGAGTGGGGGGGATGTCTCTCCTCACCTTCAGCAAGGTGCCTCAGTCTCCGCCGCCATAGGAATCCTCCGACATAGGAGGCATTGGAAAGCAGCAGCAACCCTCCAACTGCGAACAGCACAGGCAACAGGGGCAGTCGAAGGGGTCCTGGAGGTGGAAGATGCCCCTTGCTGAGCCCCCAACAACCAGCAGCAGGCTGGACATGGGGCTCTGAGAAAGCTGATCCCCTGACTGATAGTTTATTGTCAGCATCAACCTGGCTACATTTAGAATCACCAAGGAGATTGGCGTGGCACATCTTTCAGTGTGTCTGTTGTGTGTGGGGGTTCCAGAATGTATTAACTGAACATGGGGGTCACCATCACCCTGGGTCAGGAGCATAGCATGAACAAAATGAGACAAGCTAGGCTGGGCACTGACATTTCTTCTCTGCTCTCTGTCTGCCATGATGTGAACAGACCTGTCCACCATTCCCTCGCTGCCATGAATGGTGGGCTGACACCTCCAAAACTGTGAGCAAGGGTATGGGGAGACGGCTCAGTGGAAAGAGCACTGGCTGCTCCTGCAGAGGACCTGGGTACAGTTCCCAGCACCCACACGATGGCTAACGACTGACCATTCATAACTCCAGTTCCAGGAGATCTGTCACCCTCTTCTGGCCCCCATGGGCATTGCATTTATGTTGTACACCTGCAAACATGTAGGCAAAATACTCATACACATAAAAGAAAAATAAATCAACTAAAAAATTAAAACCACGAGGGAAAAGAAATTGTTCCTCTTTTTAAAAAGAGTATTTTAGTACTTTTGTTTTATGTGTATGAGTGTGTTGCTTGCATGGATCGAAGTGTCCCTGTGTCATGCAATGCCCAAGGAGGACAGAAGAGGGAGTCAGTCAGATCCTCTGGAACTGGAGTGTGTAGGCATGCAGACAAAAGTCCATCTTGTCTCAAGAATATTTATCTTCCCTTATCACTCTCCACTTTTTTATTTTATTTTATTTTATTTTATTTTATTTTATTTTATTTTTGGTCTTTTCTAGACAGGGTCTCTCTGTAGCCCCAGCTGTCCTGGAATTCACTCTGTAGACCAGGCTGGCCTTGAACTCACAAAGATCTGCCTGCCTCTGCCTCCTGAGTGCTAGGATTACAAGCGTACACCACCACACCCAGCTTCCACTTTATTTTTTTAATTTTATTTATTCTTTATGTGTATGAATGTACTGTCTGCATGCAGGTCTGTGCACCCCTGATGTGCAATGCTGCAGAGGTCAGAAGAGGGCGGTCGGATTCCCCTGGAACTGGAGTTAAAGATGGTTCTCAGCTGCCATGTGGGTGCTGGGGATTGAACCCCGGTCCTCTGCAAGAGCAGTCAGCACTCTTAACCAGTAAGCCATCTCTCCAGCCCTCCACTTTATTTTTTGAGTCAGGGTCTCTCTCTGACTCTCTCTGATGTGGCTAGACTAGCTGGCCACAAAGCACCTGGGATCTAGCTGTCTCTGTCCTCTAGAACTGGGTCATGACATGCGCTGCCACACCACCAGGCTATTATGCGGGTTCAGGGTGGGTGTCTGAATTCACGTTCTCAAGCTTACACAGAAAATACTTTTCCCACTGAGCCATCTCCCATCCCCTCCACCCCTTCCTGCTACCCCAATGGCAGGTGGCTTCTTTCTCATGAGAAACCATTAGCACAAGTCCTCCCTCCACCTGAGCCCTGTCTATGGACTGAGCAGGTCACCTCAGCTCCTTACGTGGGCCCTCAAGACCTTCTATGATCTAACCTTTTCCTACGTCTCCAGCTGCACCCACTAACCATAAACCCTGGTCTTGGGACTTTTGTCCACACAAAGTAGCCACCAGCTGTTTGCAGAATCATCAAGGCAAATTCACACTCTTTTTTTCTTTCTTTCTTTCTTTTTTTTAAATTCACACTCTTGAACCTTAGAAAATTTAAATGGGGCTGTCTTCTATGTCCTTTTGTTCAACAGAAAACTCCTAGTCATTGAGCCGGGTGTGGTGGCACATGCCTTTAATCTCAGCACTCGGGAGGCAGAGGCAGGCAGATCTCTGTGAATTCAAGGCCAGCCTGGTCTACAGAGTGAGCTCCAGGACAGCTGGGACTGAAGGGAGACCCTGTCTCAAAAAGACAACAAAAAAAAAAAAAAAAAAGAAAACTCCTAGTCACTCTACAAAGCCCATCTCAAATGACTTTTCCAGCACCTTCCATCTCAGCCAAGAGAACAAGGCCAAGTCCCTCTGTGTGCACATCTCCACAGCATCCATTTCTTCTGCTAACAATGCTATCGTCTTTTGTGGAACTAGCTGGTCCTTCTTCTTTGTTTTGCTTGGCTTCAGTCTTTCTGAGACAGAACTTCATGTAGCCTCGGCTGGCTCTGAACTTGTTTACGTAGCCCAGGATGGCCTTGAACTCCTGATCCTCCTGCTTCTACCTCCCTGTAGCCGCTCGATGAAGAGTTAATACATCTTGCAACTTTGGTGACTTGTAGGATACTTCCAGAGTTAATGTACAATAAAAAGACAAAGAACTATGTGATCACTGCAAGCAGTGTACCCAGAAGGCAGAGCTCTGGGGCAAAGCACGTGTTCTTAAATTCCTGAAAACACTCTGGTTGGGCTGAAGTTATTCCAAGAAGCAGAGGTTTCTGATGAATACTTAAGTTTAGTTTACAGGTCACTCTGTCTGATAACATTGATATACACTCTATTTTTTTTTTTTTTGGTCTTTTTAAGACAGGGTCTCCCTGTAGCCTCGGCTATCCTGGAACTCATTCTGTAGACCAGGCTGGCCTTGAACTCACAAAGATCTGCCTGCCTCTGCCTCCTGAGTGCTAGAATTAAAGGCACATTGTATTCTTTAACTTGTTATGGTATGACCCCACGACCACCTCCACCTGAACACTCCAAGGAGTGGCATGTGGCTCAGTCACCTCCATGGTCCCAACCAAGAGCCAAATGACTACTACACACATGATGAATTAATTTCAGTTCATTCAGTCCCAGCTTAGCTGTCCCCTGACTATAGAGATGATTTGAACCAACCCAGATCAGAACTGTCTGAGCCCTCACAGAATCATGGGAAATAATGTGCGTTATTCTAAACCTACTGGAGTAGTTTGTTACACAACTAAAACTAACTGATACAGCCTCCTCATGGAGCCTGGAAGCAGCCAGCTTTGTTGTTGCTGTTTGCTTTCAGTTTTTTTTTGAGACAGAGTTTCACTATGCAGACTAGAGTGACCTCAAAACTCATGGCGATGGGGCTGGAGAGATGGCACAGTGGTTAAGAGCACCAGCTGCTCTTGCAGAGGACCCAGGTTCAAATTCCAGCACCCACATGGAAGCTAACAACCATCCAGCTAACCAGTTCCAGGGGATCCAACCCTCTTCTGTCTTCCATGGGCATTGTACAACATGGTTACACTTACATAGTACACACAAAATGTAAATATATAAGCCGGGCTTGGTGGTGCATGCCTTTAATCCTGGCACTTGGGAGGCAGAGGCAGGTGGATCTTTGTGAGTTCAAGGCCAGCCTGATCTACAGAGTGAGTTTCAGGACAGCTGGGGCTACAGGGAGACCCTGTCTTGAAAAGACATATATATATATATAATTTTAAAAATTATGGTGATGATCTGGGGCTGGATAGATGATGGCTCAAGAGCACTGGCTACTCTTGCAGAGGAACCAGGTTTGGTCCTCAGCTCCCACATGGCAGCACTCCAGTCCCAGGGGACTTGACACCCTCTTTTCTTCTCTTCTCTGTGCATACACATGGTGTACACACATATCTTCAAACAATGCACTTATACACAGAATTTTTTTTAGACAGGTTCTCCCTTTAGTCCCAGCTGTCCTGGAGCTCGCTCTGTAGACCAGGC
>VZQC01001348.1:144230-247223 GCA_009823505.1 Rhizomys pruinosus | reverse complement strand
TGTGTGTGTGTGTGTGTGTGTATGAATGTACTGTCTGCATGTAGGTTGGTGCACCCATGTCATGCAATGCTGCGGAGATCAGAAGAGGGTGTTGGATTCCCCTGGAACTGGAGTTAAAGTTGGTTCTTAGTGGCAATGTGGGTGCTGGGAATCGAACCCGGGTCCTCTGCAAGAGCAGTTGGTGCTGTTAACTGCTGAGCCATCTCTCCAGCCCCGACTCTCACTTTTAATTTTGGCTTTTGGAGATTGAGGCAAGAAGATTGCCATTTGAGGCCAGGGTGGCCTATAATAGTAAGATCAAGACTAGCCTGGACTACACACACAGCAGCTGGCAAGATAGCTTAGCAGAGGACCCAGTTTCAATTCCCAGCACCAACATGGTGGCTAACAACTGTCTACCTCTAACTCCAGAGGATCCGGTGCCCTCTTCTGGCCTCTGAGGGCACCAGACGTGCACATGGTACAGTTACATACATGCAGGGAAACACATTAAAAAAGAAAACTTTATCCTGACATAGACACCTCTCAGATGTCAGAAGCACTTCCAGGTTCCAGTTAACCAGGGGCATGGCAGTTGACCCAAGGAGCCAACCCTCATCCCCATCCCTCACCCCTCCCCCACCCTCCCAGCCGCTCCTGCCATACTTATGCTGACGAGTTGAATGTTGGTGTGGTCCGAGCCAAGGGCATTGGTGGCTGTACATGTGAAGAGGGCGTAGTCCTGGGCTGCAGACACGTTGGCAATAGTCAGGAGACTGCTGTGAACACTGCCCTGGTGGTACGTGTGCTCTGTGTACCTGGAAAGAGGATGCAGGGAGAACTGGGGCTGGATGACCAGAGTCGGGGCTGGAGCACTGTGTGGCTAGACTCCTGTTTACCTGGGATCCTCCAGATCTAGAGGGACGCCATTTTTGGTCCAAGTGAAGTCAATGTTGGGGACACCCCGGGCACGGCAGTGGAGGGTGGCTGAGCTGGTGCTGTCCCCAGCTGCAGCCACTTTCGTTAGGGGAGTGGGATGGTCCACCTGCGGGGCGACTAGCACAGGTGGGGGATCGACATGAGGTGTGGGAGCAAGGGAGAGCCGCGGGCTATTGGCAGACCTTGAAGTTACCCACATCTGACGACAAGACGGACCACCCCTCGTGCTGCGGGTGCCACCCCGTTGTCCACAATGCACTGGTAGGCTCCAGCCTGGGCCAGCGTGGCCTGCTGAATCCGAAGACGCCCGGTGGGTCCCTTTGCTGTCTTCTCCATGTCATCCAGGCTCAGGTCCTCCTCCTCTTCCCCCTAACACCCCGAGATAGCAGAGTTTACCTCTAGTTGGTCCTTAGATCATCCCTAGTTGTGTCCCCAATGAAGCCCCATTCTCCAGCCACGGTCACCCTCCACGGAGGTAAGGTGGGGGAATGTTCTCCTATCGACTATTTGACCAATTCGCTCATTCGTCCACTGGTCCGGCCAACCATCCATCCATGCATTTGTCGAAGCATTCATGCTTGTTTGGAACCATCCACCACCCACCACGTCATCAGTCCATCCATCCATTTAACTATCTACAGACTGGGGGACGCAGCTCAATTGTAAAGCACTTGGCTGACATACTCAAAGCCCTGAATTCCAGCTATGGAAATGACTCAGTGTTTAAAACCCTGGATTCAATCACCAGGACTACAAAAAAAAAAAATTGGACCAGATGTGGCCAGATGTGGTGGTTCACATCTGTACTCCCAACACTTGAGAGGAAGAGGCAAAGGGAATCCCAAGTTCAAGGCCAGCTTAAACATAACAAGATATTGATTCAAATGTGTGTGTGTGTGTGTGTGCACTCACGTGCACAGGAGTATATATATAGGCCGATGATTGATAGATAGATGGTAGATAGATAAATGATAGATAGATAGATAGATAGATAGATAGATAGATAGATAGATAGATAGACATGCTAGCCTGGGCTATGTGAAACTCTGTCTCAAAACAACAACAACAATAACAACAATGATGGGGCCTGGAGAGATGGCTGGGTAATTAAGATTAAGAGCACTGGCTGCTGTTGAAGAGGACCTGGACTTGGTTTCCAGCACCCACATAGTGGCTCACAACCATCCTTAATTCCAGTTCCAGGGGATCTGACACCATCGTCTGACTTCCACAGGCATTGATTTAATTAATTAATTAATTAAAACTAAGCAATGGGCTGGGGAGATGGCTCAGTGGGCATCTGCTGCCAAGGCTGATGAACTGAGTTTGATCCCTGGGACTCAGGTGGTAGAAGGAGAGAATGGACTTCTATGGTTGTCCTCTGACCTCCACATGCACACCCAACATAAATAAGTAACTTTAGAATAATAACAAGGGGCTGGAGAGATGGCTCAGTGCAGCTAATAGCAGTCAGTAACTCAGTTCCATGGGATCTGTCTCCCTTTTCTGGCCACTGTGGGTACTGCATGACACAGGTGCCCTTACATACATGCATCCATAACACTCATAGACATACAATTAAAATAAATAAAATAAAATACAAAAAATAATTAAAAATTGGAAACCCAAACTCTATTTACTTACCTATACATTTTCCCTTTCATTAACTCATCCACTAATGCTTCCAGCCATTTGTTTTCCTTCTTTTCCAAGATTTTTTAAATATTCTTTTTTATTTATTTTTATTTTTTTGTATGTGTATGAATGTACTGTCTGCATGCAGGTTTGTGCACCCGTGTCATGCAATGCCACGGAAGTCAGAAGAGGGTGTCAGATTCCCCTGGAATTGGAGTTAAAGACAGTTCTCAGCCGCCATGTGGGTGCTGGGGATCGAACCCAGGTCCTCTGCAAGAGTGGTCGGCGCTCTTAACCGCTAGGCCATCTCTCCAGCCCCATATTCTTTTTTATTTAATTTTTAAGTCTTTTTTTTGGGGGGAGGACTCCCTGTAGTCATAGCTGGCCTGGAACTCACTATGTAGACAAGGCTGGCCTTGAAATCACAGAGCTAGCTCTGCCTGCCTCTGCCTCCCAAGTGCTGGGATAAAAGTGTGTGCTACCACATGTGCTACCACACACAGGTTGTTAATTAATTAATATTTTATGTGTATGAGTGTATTGCCTGCATGTACATAAGTGCATCTGTGCCATGCAATGCTGACAGAGGACAGAAGAGGACATTGGATCCCCTGGAACTGGAGTTACTGACAGTTATTAAGCTGCCATATGGGTGCTGGGATTTGAACCCAGGTCTTCTGAAAGAACAGTGCTCTTAACCACTGAGCCATCTCTCCAGCCCTGAAAATTTTAAACATTCTCTATTATTATTGTGTGTGTATGATGTGTGCAGGGGAGTGCAGACATGCGTGTGCAACAGCATGCATGCAAACAACTTTCAGGCATCGATTCTCTCCTCCAGTCATCAGGTTTGCATGGCTGTTGAGCCAGCCTGCCGACCGTTTGTCTTCTGGTGTGCCTGTCCTTCATCTCCATGATCATCTGCACCATCGGTTCAGTCCTCCTGGCCCACAGTCCAGTTCATGCACCTGTTTGCCTGTCTATCCAGCTATGTCCGCATCTCTCCATTGATCTATCCATAATTAATTCATCATCTTCCACAGACCTCTTCCCACTATGGACTATCCATCCAAGCATCCACCTCCTAATTCAGTCTATCTCCCCCACTCATTTGTGTCACTCATCCATTTCTCTATTCTTTTTTTAATTTTTATTTATTTATTTATTATTTATTTATTTATGTATGTATGTATATGAATGTACTGTCTGCATGTAGGTCTGTGCACCCGTGTCGTGCAATGCCGTGGAGGTCAGAAGGTCTCGGATTCCCCTGGAACTGGAGTTCTCCTGGAATTGGAGTTTCAGACGGTTCTCAGCCGCCATGTGGGTGCTGGGGATCGAACCCGGGTCCTCTGCAAGAGCAGTCGGTGCTCTTAACCGCTAGGCCATCTCTCCAGCCCCAGCCATTTCACTATTCTTTCATTCACTCGTCCATCTATCTACCTGAGCACCACCCACCCCCTCACTCCATTCATTCATCTACCCACTCACCCGCCATCCGACATGGAACTTGCCCTGACCAGTGTAGTTATACAGGTTTATCCAGATGTTTATCCAGGAGCTCACAGCCAAGAGACCCCACTTCCCGAGCCCTATCTCCATTCACCGGAGGTTGAGTGCTTACCAGCCTCTCCCAGCTGAACATTCCCGGGAGGATAGGATTGGCATCAACTGAGCAGACTATGTCCACAGAACCACCAACGTTGACCTCGGTAGGATCCCGCAGGGCACGGATGGTGGGGGCATCTGGTGGAGGACAGAGCCTTGGAGACGAGCCGTGGAGGAGAGGCCTCCAGGACAAGGGGTGTCTTAGAGGTGTCCGGAATGGTGGGAGTGTGGGTACAGCTTGCCCTTTGTACCTAACACTTGGAGAAGAGCTCTGGGGGTTCATGAGAGTATCCCCACCCTCTGCTGCACCTCTGTATTGGGGTGTAGTTCTACAGAGCCTGGTTTCCTCCAAGGAGCAGCTCCCAAGTAAGTAGACCCCCTCTTTGTGCAGATTGCATGGCAGGGGGTCGGTTTCTCTAGTGGGCAGAGCAAGGGCTTCCAAGATGGGTGGGCGGAGCTTCCACAATGAGGAGGCTGCTTGGTGGGCAAGACTCCTTGGGTGGGCGTGGTTTCACATGGTAGGCGGGGCTCCCAGAGATAAAGGCCCCCTCCCGGTTCCCCAGAGTGTTCAGGGCTCTCACAGTGCACGTCCAGCCTCAGCAGCACCTCCGCGGTGCCCTCCGAGTTCTGGCAATGCAGCTGGTAGAGACCATCGTCCGCACGCGAGATGTTCCACAGCTGCAGGGCCCCGCTGGGCAGGATGCGGTGCCTGGGGCCACCAGCTGCCGGAGGCCAGGTTAGGCTCCTGGATGGGCCGCCCATCCTTCCCGGCCTTCACCCCTCACCTCGCAGCTCCCCGCACCTGGGCTGAGGCGGTAGCCGCGGAAGGTCCAGTTGAAGGCTTCAGGGGCAGGGTTAGCGGACACCAGCACCGGTAGCAGCGCCTCGCCCTGTTCCACCGCGGTCACCACCTGCACCTGCTCCCCCTGAAACTCCGGAGGGTCTAAAGTGGGGCGGACCGGGAGTCAAGGGGGGGTGGTAAGGTCGGAATCCAAGAGAGTCCAGATTGGGCACAAGTTCGAGGGTTAAAGTCAGGGTGGTGGCTAGCACTGAGGTGGTAAACAAGGTAAAGTTAGAACTGAGATCAGAGACAAGATCAGGATAGAAGCTAAGATCAGGAGAGAGGGATCAGAGGGTAAAGACGCTTGCTGCCAAGTCTGACGACCTGCGTTCAATCCCTGGGATCCACATGGTGGAAGAAAGAACAGATCCTGTAAACGGTCCTCTGACCTGCACATGTGCTTCAGTCCATGTGTGCACATGTGCAATAAATGAGTAATAAATAAATTTAATAAAAAAAATCAGAGCCAAGTGTGGTGGTGCGTGCCTGTAATCCCAGCATTCAGGAGGCAGAGGTAGGAGGATTGCTCCAAGTTTCAGACCAGCCTGGTCTACATAGTGAGTTCTAGACCAGTCAGGGCTGTTTAGCAAGGCCCTGGGGGTTGGGGGGAGAGCCAGTGTGGGGGCACACGCCTTTAAACCCACCACTCAGGAGGCAGAAGCAGGTAGAGCTCTGTGAGTTCGAGGCCAGCCTGGTCTACATAGTGAGTTCCAGGACCGCTGGGGCTACAGGAAGACCCTGTCTCAAACAAAAAGTTGAAAAGATCCATTTTTGGAAAAAGGCCAGAGCCAAGTTACAGAAAGAAGAAATCTGGGTCAGGCATTGGACAGGAAGGAGTCGGAACTGGTGCATAGCCAGGGGTCAGGATAAAAGTTAGCAAAGTCACAGGATTGGGGATAGAGGTCAAAGACAAGGTCAAGGTGAAGATCGGTGTAGCTAGGGGCGATGTGGGAATGGGCGATTCCAGGCAGGCACACATACACAGCACGTTGAGGCGGTAGAAGGAGCTCACGGTTTCGCTAAGCTCCAAGCTGTGGGCACGACACGTCACGCGATGCCCGTGGTCTTGGGATGACACCCGGAGGAAAACGCTCCTGGATGCAGCAGAGCCTTTGAACGGGGCGCTCTGAGCCGGCGCCGCCACGTCTTCCAGCCTGTGCACAGGGGAGTTGGGTCGGGACTGCCGGGTTCAAAGCCAGTAACAGCAGTTGCTTGGCTACCACAGTAGTTATGGCCAGGGAGGACCATTCTCACCTCTTCCCCTCTTTGTCCCACGACAAGTTGACTGGAGGGTTGCTGCTGATGCTGACGCAGGTCAAGTTTAAGGCATCCCCTGGGCGCAGGGCCGATGAGTTGGCCAGGATGGTCAAGTTGGTTGGAGGAACTTAGCGGGTTGGAGAAAGGACACAGAGAGGTGAGAAGCCAGCGTGATCCTCACCAACCACCAAGCACAGCCGGGTCTTGTGTCCGATTCCCGGTTGGCATTTCACATTGCTTGCTCCCAAACACCACCCGCCGGGCCTCGTGCGCTCACACTGCACCTCCAGCTGCGTGGACGCGCTGAGCTGGCCCGCCTTGCACGAGAACTTGGCCCGATTGTCCGATGGACCTATGATCAGAACCAGCTCGCGGGAGAAGGTGCTGCCCGACTTCTCCAGACTTCCCAGCTGCACAGGCCGCGAGTCCTGGGGCTGCCGAGGCTCCACCACAGTGCGAGAGTCCTGAGAACCCAAACAAGCTGGGGGACCCAGGTGGCCCAGGCCTCTCCCACACAGCCCGGAGATTGTTTGGATTTGATGGCCACCATCTCAGACAGAGCCTTTGTGGGATATAGAAAAGGCACTCTGGCCAGTGGGTACTGGAATTGAGTACCCCCAATCCTGGAGTCTCCCGTAGCTCTTCTGAGCTTCCTGTGAGCCTGATATCAGTCATATACTCCCCTCCCCTCCCCCACTTCTGACCCTATCCCCCCAAACCCAGAAATGCAGTATTCACCAAACACTGTGTACCAGGAAACTCCCTTGAAATTCCCAGCTGTGTGGAATTTTTTTTTCGCTTTTTCTTACTTCTGTTGTTTTTGTTTTATTTTGCTTAAGGCAGTGAGTGTCTCTAGTAGCCTAGGCCGGCCTCAAACTGAACTCCCTATGTAGCTAAGGATAACTTTAGACTCTTGATCCTCCTGCCTCTACCTCCCAAGTGTCGGCATAACAGGCGCCAGCCCAGCACCTCATCCTGCCAGTGATTTTTCCTAAAATTCCCACTTTCCCGAATTTCTCTTTCTCCATTCTTTCTTCCCTCTTTAATTTCTTTAATATTGATTTTTAAAATGTTAATCCATTTCCTTTTTCTTTTTTTTTTTTTTTTTTTTTTTTTTTTTTGAAACAGGGTCTCCCTATAGCTCAGGCTGTTCTGGAACTCATTATGTAGACCAGGCTGGCCTTGAACTCACAGAGATCTGCCTGCCTCTGCATCCTGAGTGCTGGGATTAAAGGCGAACACCACCACACCAGGCCTTCATCCAAAATTTTTAAATATTATTTTTATTTTATGTGTATGGGAGCCTGCATGTATGAAAGTGTACCATGTGCATGCAATGCCCATGAAGGACAGAAGAGGTTATCCAATCCTCTCGGAGTTAAGGACCATTGTTATCTGCCATGTGGGCACTGGGAACTAAACCCGGGTCCTCTGCAAGAACAGCCAGTGCTCTTAACTGCTGAGCCATCTCTCCAGCCTTCTTTTATCCTGGAATTATTTTTCCAGATTTCCCAGAACTTCCCTAGAACTTCATTAATTCCCATAGCATTTGTGTCTTTTCAGAATTTTGAATGTTTTCCAAGAAATATGGGTTTCTCCCAGTCCTGGGAGATTGGGGGGTGGAGGCAGAAGAATTGAAAGTTCGAGGCTAGCCTGGACTATGTAATGAGATATTGTCTCATAAAAGCAAATGGGCCAGGTATGGTGGCACTGGAGAGGCAGAAGAAGGCAGAGCTCTATGAGATGGAGGGCAGCTTGGTCTACAGAGAGAATTGCAAGAAACTGCGGGGACTACAGGGAGACCCTGTTTCAAAAATAGCTAAAAAAAAGAAGAAGAAGAAGAAGAAGAAGAAGAAGAAGAAGAAGAAGAAGAAGAAGAGGAAGAAACAAATGGTCTGGGGAGACAGCTGTCAGTAAACTGGTATGTAAGGACCTGAGTTTGGATCTTCAGCATCCGTGACACCAAGCCTGGCAGCCACATCTGCTATCGTATCACTGGGAGAACAGATAGGGAGGTCCTTGGAACTCATGGCCAGCTAGCCTAGAAGCGAGAGACACTGTCTCCGAACATCAGGTGGATGCCAGGTGTGTTGACACACACATTTAATCCCAGCACTCGGGAGGCAGAGGCAGGCAGATCTCTGTGACATGGAGGCCAGCCTGGTCCTCTCCATAGGGAGTTCCAGGCCAGCTAGGGGCTACCAAGAGACCCTGTATCCAAATAAATAAAAATTAATTCATTCATTAATTAGGATAGGGAGTGACTGAAGAAGACATCGTATCTTTTGGCCTACACACACACACACACACACACACACACACACACGCACCCCAAACAGAAAGAAAAAGAGAGACAAAAGAAGATGGGGAGGCAGAACGAGCTCTTGCTTAGTACCCACTTTGTACCAGGTGAGAGAGGGGTCCGGGTTCCCACCAATAGCCAGACACAGCAGCCTCACCCGGGTCCCAGTCCGGAGGTACTGTCCCTGCGGGGGTCCCTCAATCCACAGCCTCTGGGCAGGATCTGAGGAAAAGGGATGTTTTTCTCTGGGCTGGAGCCTTGGAGCGGGGTCTCTGAGGCCTGGGGCTAGGGTTTAGGGCTCACATTTCACATTCAAGGTAAGCGACTTCTTGAAGGTCTCCTTGCTGAAGGCTTCGCTGAAGGCTTCGCAGGTGAGGGACAAGCCGTTGTCCTCCCTCCGTACCAGCAACGTCAGATTGGACATGGAGATGTGGCCACCATGCAGACCCTGGTAAAGAGTGAGCTTCAGACTTGGGGACTGAGTTTCCCCCACCCATGGTACCAGAGGCCTGGATCCACCCCAGACTACAGCAATGAGGTGTGGAACTTCCTGCCCCCTCCTCTATCAGACCCAGGAGCAGGAGCCCCGGTCTGGACTCCTCAGGGATCAGAGTCACCGGGCCTGTAGATCATCCTCTTCCAGAGCCTCACCTCCATGACCGTCTCATCAGTGGGCAGCAGCTGCCGCCCACCCAGCCACCATCGCAGCAGGACCCGAGGGCGACTGGACTTGGAGATGCAGCACAGAGACACATTTTTGTTCTCAGACTGCGACGCGGATCCCAGGATGGTGATGGCGCTCGGCGGAACTGTGGGATGGATGGATTGAGGGGAGACAGGAGCCCAGGCTGGAGTCTTCACAGAGCAGCCCAGATGGACAGGGAGTGAGGGGACTGCTGACCAGGTCTTTGGCATCAGATAGGCCTGATGTGGGGGCACAGATGGTTCTCTGGGTATGGACTGAGATGGACTCACAGGTCACCTGCAGTGTGACGCTTCGCTCCTGGGTCCCTGCAGATACACTGTTGTAGGACTCACAGCTGAGCCGTGCACCCTGGTCTTCCGGCCGTACAGTCATCACCAGCACACTGTGGGCCACAGCTTGGGAATGCTCTGTGCCCCAAGCTATGGCCACTGGCTCACCATTCTGGGCACAAAAACAGGCCTCGCCCTCAGCTCCTGGCCCTCGCTCTCTCCCCCAGCCCCACGCCCACCTCCGCTCTCACCTTCACCCACTGCAGGGTGGCAGGCGGGTTTCCCCCTCGGGCCGTGCAAGGCAACTCCAGGTTCTGCCCTGCCCGCACATGTCCCTCATCTAGGCCTGGCCAGTTGATGACAGGAGGTCCGGGGGGGACTGGAGAACAGAGACTACTCAGTGGGTCTGGGACAGACACCCATCATTTTAGGTCCCATAATTTGTTTCTAAATTTCCTTTGATGGATTAGGCTCAGGAGGTGAGGGTGCTTGCTGCTAAGTCTAACAACCTGAGTTCAATTCCTGGAACCCACTTGGTAGAAGGAGAGAATTGATTTCTTGCAAATTATTCTCTGGCCAGAGAGAGAGAGAGAGAGAGAGAGAGAGAGAGAGAGAGACAGAGACAGAGACAGAGAGACAGAGAGAGACAGAGAGAGACAGAGAGAGACAGAGAGACAGATTAAAAAAATTTTTGGTCTTTTCGAGACAGGGTCTCCCTGTAGCCCCAGCTGTCCTGGAACTCAATCTGTAGACCAGGCTGGCCTTCAACTCACAAAGATGCGCCTGCCTCTGCCTCCTAAGTTCTAGGATCAAAGGTATGCACCACCACGCCTGGCTTAAATTTTTTTTTTTTTTGGTATTTTTGAGACAGGGTCTCCCTTTGGTCCCAGCTGGCCTGGAGCTAACAAAAATTTTTAATTTCCTTTGAGTGCCTGATTATTATTATTATTATTATTATTAATTATTGGAATCCGAGTATGGCATCTGGAGCCTTGGACATCCTAGGCAAGGGCTCTAATGTAATGTAACTAAGTTACATCCCCAGGCCTTGCTTTTTCAAGACAAGTTGTCACTAGGTAGCCCAGGCTAGCCTGCAACTCACATTCTGTCTGCTTCTACTTCCCAAGTGCTGGGATTACATGCATGCAACACCATGCTTCGTAGTCAATGTGTGAATTTCCTATAATTCCTGATTCTTCGGTAACCCCCAATCCTGCTGTCCATCCTCAGAGCCCACAAATGCCCCCGTCCTTCACTTACACAGAATATTCATGGTAACTGAAGCCTTGATGGGGCTATCCAAAGCAGGACTGGACCCCTCACAGACTAGTAACTGCCCATTATCTGAGCTCTGGGGTGTTATTCTGGAATGGAAGATTGGGGTTTCTGGAGTTAGGGTGAAAAGGTGGAGATCCCAGGTCCCCAAACCTGGCCAAGTCTCCACACTGACCTCTTACAAGGTCTGGAATTATGTGGGAGAAATCTGAGGATTCAGCTGTGTGAATTAGGGCCGCAGAGGTCTGCACCTGGCCCACATAGTTAAGCTTAACACCTGCACACTGGGGCTTGCATGAAGAAGTTTTAGTGTTTCTGTGAAGATGTAGGCCCCGGGTATTCCTATATAACTCAAGTTTCCATGCTCGAACCTGTGCGTCATGGGACTGTTGTGGAAAAATCTGGGGTTCAGGGTATGGAGAGGGCCCCCCAACTCGCATACTTGGCTGTGGCCTCTGTGGTGAAGAGTTTCTCCCGGGACCCCTCGTTCACGTTAGTGGAGACATCTGATACAGTTTGTCCACCTTAGGGCGACAAGAAGGCTGGAGGGAGGATCCAAGGAGCACCCTGGAAATCCCCAGGATCGACCCAACGGCCCCCTTCCTCTCGATTCTGCAGGATAAGAATCTGGGGTTCCAGCTCTGCCCTCTCACACATTCAGGATACCCTGAATTCTAGAGTCCTCAAGGCTGCATATGGGCTCTTTTCTCCTCGTTTCCTTGGGGGCTGCACCCCACCTTCCATCTGCTGTTTTTCATATAGCACCTGAACCACAGCACCCCTCTCTCCAACCCCAGATCTTTCCTGGGTCCTCCCTACCACCCCATTTCCCTTTCAATCCAGCACACTCCACGTGGACCTGAGCACCTCCCCCTCTCAAGGAGGACACCTGGGCGGCACCTAGGGGGATATTGTGGGGGAACACCCCTTCCCATTTCAGGGGTGTCATGCTGTCCCACTCATTCACCCACACTCACTTTGGATAAAGGTGATGTCAGGTGCTGGCTTAGCATCTCCAGACACACAGGTGACCACATACTCCTGGCCAGCGACCCAGGTGACTGTGCTTCCTGCCTCAGGGGTTAGCAGAAGCACCTTGGGGGGAACTGGTAAGAAATTGTCTAGGGTAAACCTTCACCACTGAAGGGATGTGAGGACTGGGGCTAAGTGTTTAGGAAATGAGGCTGTACTCAGGGTCCGAGGGTACAGGGATGGGGGTGGGGGGGCTTGAACCCCTGGGGCTAACGGAAGGAAAGGGCTGGAAGCCCAAATTGCTGGGTGCTGGAGGGGGAATGACTCATCCATACCCAGGATGGAGAGGATCACTCTGGGAGACACGAACTCGGGACCCATCTCCGAGCGGCCGACCTGGCACTCATATTCCGCATCGTCACTGAGGTCACACGCTTCAATGTGCAGATGGAATTCGCCTGGAGGAAGAACCCCCAAGGTCAGGGCCACAGCCTCTGCACGTGGCTTGGAGGCTCAGGCTCTGATCTCTCACCTTTCGCGGGATCTCCTTCCAGGCTGTACCTCGGGAAGCCTGGGATCCTGGGGTTGGGTCCTAGGAGTAGCCCATCCTTGGCCCACTGGACCATACTGCCAGGGGCACTGACCCCACACGGCAGCACGACCGTTGCTCCCTCTACCGCTGTTAGGTTTTCAGACAGAGCCCAGAAGCCACGAGGGGCTGAGGCGGACATTGGTGACTGGGCCAGGCCTGGGGACACAGGAGGTCAGGAAATAGCAGGAAACACCATAGGGGACACAGGTGGCCCAAATTCTACTCACCTGTGGTCACCGTTGTGAGGAGCAATAGGGGAGCCCAGGTGGGAATCCTTGGTAGCAGGGCCATCCCGGGACCTCTGATGGCAGGTCCTTCAGCGTCCATTGCCTTCTGCCTAGTGTCGCTGTCTTGGCTTGTGTCTGTCACTGTCTGCTTTTCTTTCGATCCCTTTTTCTCATTCACTTTTCCCCGTTTTCTCTCTTTCTGGACCCCAGTATTTATCTCTGATTCTCCTACTCTTTCTGAGTCTCCTTTTCTGTCCCCCCACCCCGTGTCAAAGCTTCTTTCTCTGTGTCTCCAACCCCCTTCTCTCTCTAGTCTCTCTCCCTCTGTGCCTCCATCTCTGTCTGTTTCTCTTTATTTTCCCTTGCTACCCACCTCTCACCATTTACAAGCCTTCAAGGAGGACCCCCTGTCCTGATGTTCTGTGTCCAGCCGGCCCCGTGTATCCAGAGAGCCAAAGCCTTCAGCGACAGTGTTGGGTCACTCCTTGGATGAAGTCTGAGCTCACTCCCATTTCCCCCCTCCCCCACCAAGTCCCTCCTGAGTCTGCCCAGCCAGTGGAGCAATGAAATCCCCGTCAGCACATGCCACAAATATTCTCGGGTGCCTCCTCCCCAGCTCTGTGACCCCAAAGCCACGGGAGGGCAGGTCCAATGAGAGCCATCTCCCCCTTCAACCTGGGGAGCAGACCTGGGCTGTGTGGGCGAGGTCTCCCTCCCTCTTTGCAGCCCAGACTACTATGGCAAGTCCCTTCCTTCCCTAGTGACATACGCCATCTCTGCTGAGGAGCGTGCAAGTGTGTGTGTGTGTGTGTGTGTGTGTGTGTGCATGTGTGTGAAACTGGGAGTGAAGCCCACTGTGTGCACATGTGGCTGTGGCAGGGTGCAAGGGGAGGAGGAGAGAGTCAGAGTTCAATCCCTGAGAGCATTTGGAGAACCTGTGTGTGCAGGGCACACAGGTCAATGGGGGTGGTGGAGCGCACTGCAGGATCCAAGTCCATAGCCCTCAGTGTGTGTGAACTTGGTGAACTGAGACACAGACACAGGGGCACACCAGGTGTGGGCATCTGGGAGCTGGAACATCTGAGTCCCCAGGCTGTGCGAGATTCCTTCTGTCTGTCTCAATATCTCCATCTCTCCTTTCTGTGTGTGTGTCTCTCTCTCCCTCTCTAAACATCATGATTTATCTTTGTATTCTTCTCCCTCTCCCCCCCCCACTTCCCCTCCATCTCCCCTGCCCCCATTTCCGTCAGTCCTGCTGTCCTCCCTTACTGTGTGTCACACACTGGGAACTTAACATATACTTGTTCTCAGTCAGCCTATCCCTGTGCCTTAAGCATTAGTGTCCCTAGCTCTGAGACCTGATTCTGGTCCCCGAATTTTTTGTTTGTTTGTTTTGGTCTTTTTGAGACAGGGTCTCCCTGTAGCCCCCGCTGTCCTGGAACTCACTCTGTAGACCAGGCTGGCCTTGAACTCACAAAGATTGGCCTGCCTCTGCCTCCCAAGTGCTACGATTAAAGGCGCTCCATCACACTCGGCTGGTCCCTGAATTTTATAACCATATGTTGGTTGGCCTGCCTTCCCCACTCAGCCTGGGCCACACAGCCACATTCTCCGGGAATAAGCACCTCTCCCTGCTTATCTCCTCCAGCAACTGGAACTGTTTGCTTTGCTCCACATTCTCTGCAACCCTCTCATGCCCCCCCCCCAGAGCTACTTCAGACATCTGGCCTGAACCCCCCACAGCCCACCAAGGATAAGCCCTCTAGTCTGTACTCCCCACAGCCCACCAAGGATGAGCCCTCTAGTCTGAACCCCCCACAGCCCACCAAGGATGAGCCCTCTAGTCTGAACCCCCCACAGCCCACCAAGGATGAGCCCTCTAGTCTTTCTCCCTCCTCCCACTCTTGATTTCTCGCCCCCCCCATTCTCTTCTCCACACTGTCCCCCCACACCTCCTGGGAAATAAGTGGTATACAGACCTGGGGAGGGAGGGTCTGTCTGTCAGGGAGCCTTCACCAGATGGTGTCCTTGGGGGACAGGGTGTAGAGCTGTCATTTGTTGGGACCTTTAATTAGCCCAAACCATCTACACTCAACTTTGACTGTTTTCCTTCTAGGAATGCTCTGGGGACCTCAGGCTCTCCATTTTTCCACGCCTGTGGCCCCAGAGAACCAGGACAAGGAAGCGACGTCAGGTGTCTGGAAAAACAGCCTCACCATCTGACTTCCTCTTCAAGAAGCAGGAGTCCTAGACCCAAGCCTGTCCTATTTCAAAACCCAGGCCCTGGATCCAAAACACAGATACAGGAGTTCAGACCCCCGAGAACCAGGCGCGGGGACCCCTAGGAATATTTCTCCGATCTAACAGTCCAGGTCCCCAGCCCTTCCTTTCAAAGATGCAGGAGTTTAGTTCTCCAACTCCCCCCCCGCCCGCCCCCCCCCACTCACACACATAGGACTTAGGACAGATGTTCACTCTGTTGATTTTCAAATCCTACTGGGCCAGCATGGGAGCACGTGGGAGAGAGATTGGAAGGTAAATCCAGTGGCTCTAAGATTTAAGACCAGATATTCTGAACTTGGCCCCATAGCACCATATTGAAGCCTTTAAGCCACCTGGGGTTCAGGCCACCAGCTTCTCAGACAGCAGCGATCTGAACCACTCCCCTGGACGTCTAACCCCATGACATTTAGGAACGGCAAGAGTCTGAGCCATGGACGTGACTTAATCCCGATAGATCCAGGAATGTCAGACCCAGGGTCTCAGCACCCCAGCCTTTCAGTAGACTCAGGGTCCCTCCCACCTGCTCTGCCAGCTGCGCAGCGTGGGAACGCCCCAGCTGCGCTGCATGGAGCCGTCAGGACAAGCTGTGTGGTTCCCAGCCTCCCTACCCTCCAGAGCCAGGGCACTGCAGCCTCCCAGCCGTCGCCCAGCAACCAACCACTCGGAGGGGGCCCGGGACAGCCGAGTGGGGGAAGGGGATGGGCGGCACTGCGGGGTCCTGGGAAAGGAGGGACGAGAGGCCTGGAGATTCTTGGGTCTTAAGGCGTGCAGCGGGTTGCGCACATAACCAGACAGCACAAAGATATTTTGAGATAGGGAGCTTAGTCCCTATTCTCAGGCCTTCCAGATGGTCCTCCAGCACCCGGGTGCCCTCTCCCCGACCTGCAGGCCCACGGGAGCTTGGGCCCCGCCTCCCCAGGGCGCGGAAACTGGCAAAGCCCCAGGGGCTCCCGTTTATAGCTCGGTTTCCACTCAGCGCAGTCCCTTCAGGACCAGAGCTGAGCAAGTTTCTTCCACTCTCCTCCTCCTCCTTCTTCTCCTCCTCCTCATCCCAGCCTCCCCTTTCCACCCCATCGGGGTGCAGGTGTCCAACCCCGGGCAGGGTCCCCTCCTCAGATTCAGGTGTTCCGGCTCCCAGACCCCAACCGAGCTGGGGTGCCCTCCTGCTGCGCAGACCCGGGCCCGCGTGCCCCCATTCATACATCCTCCTGCCAGCCGCGGGAGTTTCTCAATGGAAAGAGGGCGTGTCTCCAGGGGGCGGGCGGGGCGGGGCCTGTAGATCCCGCCCTCCCGGGGGTCTCTCTCGCAGACCCAGGGCGCGCAACTGGTGGTTCAGAGCGGCTGCGGACGCTCCGGATGAGCTACACTTCGGAAATTCCAGGCCAGCGACAGAGGGCTTCAGCCTGAGGCGAAGAGTGGGGTACCAACCTGTGTTCGCAAGTCTGGGGGATCTTGGGGGACACACACTCAGGATGCTGATCCTCGCCCTCGTCGTCCTCCTCTTTTGCCTCAGAGGACTTGCAGGTACCCCCCGGAGGGCGCGGAAGGATGGGACGAGGGTTAGGTAACTGCTGCCTCTATAACAGAGAAGCAGTCTGGGGGCTCCTACTTCTGGGTCTGACAGAGAATTCTGGAAACCTGAGCTTCTGAGTTCCGAAAGAGAGAGGGATTTGGAGTCTGGACTCCTTGGGTCCCGAAGGAGGGAGCCCTGGATCGTGGTAAGCTTTCTATACCGCCTGTGGTCTCCTAGGCCCATCGCCCCATTTCCTGCAACAGCCTGAGGACTTGGTGGTGCTGCTCGGAGAGGAAGCTCGCCTGCCCTGTGCCCTGGGCGCATACAGGGGGCTCGTGCAGTGGACTAAGGATGGGTTGGCTCTAGGCGGCGAAAGGGACCTGCCAGGTGAGGCTAGCCTCTACTCAAGAAGGGGCTAGCACCAGCCCTGTGGCTTTGGGGATTGGGCTGTTACTGACATTTATCAACTTTGGGAAATTGATGGGCTCAAGTGAAGATTTCAGACTCAGGAGTTTAAAGCTGACTCCTCAGGGGAGTGATGTTTGGGGGGTTTTGTTTTCATTCTAAAATATTCTCTTTTTGGGGGCTCTTTTTTGAGACAGGGTCTCCCTGTAGCCCCAGCTGTCCTGGAACTCAATCTGTAGACCAGGCTGGCCTTGAACTCACAAAGATCCGCCTGCCTCTGTCTCCTGAGTGCTAGGATTAAAGGTGTGTGCCACCATGCCCCGCTCATTCTAAAATAGTCTACAGATGCAGAAAAGCACACTGCATAGAAACAGACACTTTGCCAACCATTATAAGCAGTTTATGTAATTAATACTCAGTGTCCCCTGGCTACTTCCTCTATCACAGAGAAAACATAATGTCTTATAACTTTTGGTTTGGTTGTTGTTGTTTGAAACTGAGTCTACTTATGCTGCCTAGACTGGTCACAAACTTGAAATTCTCCTATCTCAGCCTCTCCAGTGCTGGAATTAAAAGTATGAACCACCCACATCTGGCTTAACCTAACTTTGTTTGTTTGTTTTTGTTTTTGATTTTTTGTTATTTTTGAGACAGGGTCTCCCTTTAGTCCCAGCTGGCCTGGAGCTCACTATGTAGACCAGGCTGGCCTTGAACTCACAGAGATCCACCTGCCTCTGCCTCCCAAGTGCTAGGATTAAAGGCGTGTGCCACCATGCCTGGATTTAACCTAACTTTTATTTTTATTTTTATTTTATTTTATTTTATGTATGTGACTGTACTGTCTGTATGTAGGTTGGTGCACCCGTGTAGTGCAATGCTATAGAGTTAAGGATGGTTCTTAGCCACCATGTGGGTGCTGGGAATTGAACCCGGGTCCTCTGCAATAGCAGTTGGTGCTCTTAACCGCTGACCCATCTTTCCAAGCCCCTAACCTAACTTTTTTTTTTTTTTTATCTTTTTGAGACAGGGTTTCCCTATAGCCCTAGCTGTCCTGGAACTCACTCTGTAGACCAGGCTGGCCTTGAACTCACAAAGATCCGCCTGCCTCTGCCTCCCAAGTGCTAGGATTAAAGGTGTGCGCCACCACACCTGGCTGCTTTCTTCTTTTTTTTTTTGGTCTGCCCCTAACCTAACTTTTATGAGAACATTTTCTTGTCTTCCTTTGTGACTTTTTCACTCCCCCAAATTTTCAGTGACTTGTTAGCAGTGTTTAATCACAGAATGTATGGGTGGATGCGAGATGCTTGGGGGTGGAGACCTGAGGCCAGGAACTCAGAACTATGTCTGCCGTGACTGTCTGTGTCCAGGGTGGTCCCGGTACTGGATTTCAGGGAATGCAGCCAGTGGCCAGCATGACCTCCACATTAAGCCTGTGGAACTGGAGGATGAAGCATCCTATGAGTGTCAGGCTTCTCAAGCAGGCCTTCGATCACGACCGGCCCAACTGCATGTGCTGGGTAACGACCAAACCCATTTGTGCCTTGGGACCTGGGGGTGGGCCCAGTGGGCAATAAGGATTATCTGGAAAAAAACAGAGTTCAGGAAGAGTGGGTTGGTTGAAGATGAGAAGATTGGGAGTCTTGTCCCATGACCCAGTTCTAACTCAAGGCCTACCATGCAGTGCCCCCAGAAGCCCCCCAGGTGCTAGGCGGCCCCTCTGTTTCTCTGATTGCTGGAGCTCCTGGGAATCTGACCTGTCGGAGCCGAGGGGATGCCCGACCTGCCCCTGAACTGCTGTGGTTCCGAGATGGGATCCGGCTGGATGGGACCACCTTCCACCAGGTCAGGTCCAAATCCCTTTGCCAAAATGCTTGCCCATTCAGTGAAAATCAAGGGCCACTCTGATCTCAGGGAAATCTCTAGAGGAAAAGACCACCACTCACTGGGAGCGGGGGAGTGGACCCTTGCAATGTGATTCCAGTTGAGAGCCAAATTACCAGGTTCAGTCACTTGCTAATTGCTTGCTCTTCCATGTATTTACTTAACCTCTCGGTCCCTCAGTTTCCTTATCTGTACAGTGGGAATGATTGGCATTTGCCTCAAAGGGTAATCTAGAGAATTAGGTAAAATAATTCATGAAAATACCCAGAAGTGTCCAACACATTGTAAGCTATGTGTACTGTGTGTAGGAAACAGATGAAATAATTGTTATTTCGGAGTATGGTAGTATGCACCTATAATCCCAGCATTTGTTATTTCGGAGTATAATAGTATGCACCTATAATCCCAGCATTTGTTATTTCGGAGTATGGTAGTACGCACCTATAATCCCAGCATTTGGGAGATGGGGGCAGAAGGGTCGTGAATTTAAGCCTTGCCTACATAGAGAAAGAAAGGGAAGGAGAATATTATGCATTACTTCTTCTAGACCTTGCTGAAGGATGAGACCACTGGGTCCGTGGAAAGTACCTTATTCCTGACCCCTTCCAGTCATGATGATGGAGCCACTTTGGTCTGCAGAGCCCGGAGCCAGGCCATGCCTAGAGGGAGGGACACTGCTGTCACACTGAGCCTGCAATGTGAGTGCAGTTGGCTGAGGGAAAGACAGGGGTAGGGCCTGGGCTTCCTTCTGGGTCTGACGGAGCAGAACAGGATGGAAGGGCCCACTGGGGTGTCTGAGGGCCTAGGGACTGGAAGCCCAGCTCCTGCCTCCCAGGGAAGAGGGAACTAGAGACCCAGATCCCCAGGCGGAAGGACTGGTGACTGGGCTACAATTGCGGTGTCCCAGGCCTTCCCACCCCCAACATCTGCCTTACCCTCCCAGACCCGCCAGTGGTGACTCTGTCTGCTGAGCCCCAGACTGTGCAGGAAGGACAGAAGGTCACTTTCCTGTGTCAAGCCACGGCACAGCCTCCTGTCACCGGCTACAGGTGAAGAGAAATGTCCTCTTCTGCGGAATCCGAAGGCTTGGGGAGGGCTAGGACCACACTGATACCACCATCACCTCCGCAGGTGGGCGAAGGGGGGATCCCCGGTGCTCGGGGCCCGCGGGCCAAGGCTGGAGGTCGTGGCGGACGCCTCGTTCCTAACTGAGCCCGTGTCCTGCGAAGTCACCAACGCTGTGGGAAGCTCCAACCGCAGCACGGCGCTGGACGTCCAGTGTGAGCAGGGGCCGGGGGCCGCGGGGTAGCCGAGGTGGGTGTGGCCGGGAGGGAGGAGGGGCTAGAACAGGTGGTGGGGCAGGGTTTGACCGTGCCTGATCTATATCAAAGAGGGGCGGGGCTGGAGCTGGTGGGCGTGGACACTTAGTGGTGAGCTTTTGTGGACCCCTTGAACGTGCGTTTTGGAGAGGGTAATCCTGGGTCAGGGGCTTATTGCATCCCCTCCCTCTCTTTCCTTTAGATGGACCTATTCTCCAGGTAAAACCGAAGCCGATGTCCGTGGACATTGGGGGAGACGCCTCCTTCAGCTGTGGCTGGCGTGGGAACCCACTTCCACGGATAACCTGGACGCGCCTCGGTGGCACGCAGGTGAAGTCTGATCTTGGGCTTGTGATTTAGCTGGCCGTGGGACGGGATTCCTCTCAAAGTGCCGCTCCTGATACCGCTTTTCCTGTATCAGGTGCTGAGCTCCGGGCCCACTCTGGGTCTTCCTTCCGTGGGGCTGGAAGATGCGGGCGACTATGTGTGCAGAGCTGAGCCAAGGCGCTCGGGTCTGGGGGGCGGCATGGCGCAGGCGAGGCTGACTGTGAACGGTGAGGAACCCGACTTTGCAGTGACCTGGAGGGCCTGGGGGTAGGCAGTGGGCAGAAGGGACGAAGCCTAATGGGGACGACGTGGCTTTGAANGGATAGGACTTAACCAACCCAACAACAAAATAAAGAGTTGAGGTGAAGCCATAAACATAATATGAAAAGCATCTGACATATATTATATTATATATACATATATTTTTGGGGTTGTTTTTTTTTTTGGTCTTTTCGAGACAGGGTCTCCCTGTAGTCCCAGCTGTCCTGGAACTCACTCTGTAGACCAGGCTGCCCTTGAACTCACAAATATCCGCCTGACTCTGCCTCCCAAGTGCTAGGATTAAAGGCATGCGCCTCCACGCCCGGCTAGGTCTGGCCTTTCTTTATTCAGAAGTTGAGACCTCCGCCGAGTGACCCATAATTTCCATTCCAGCTCCCCCAGTAGTGACGGCCCTGCACCCTGCGCCAGCCTTCCTGCGGGGCCCTGCTCGCCTCCAGTGTGTGGTGTTTGCCTCCCCTACCCCTGACTCGGTGGTAAGGAAATGTACCCTCACCGGGATTCACCCGCCAAGATCCTGGTCTCCCACCCCTAAGACTGACATCATTTCTCATTTGCCACACATCCCATCTGGCTGTTCCGCCTTTGCCTTCTGTCCTGTCTCCCCCCCACCCCCTCAGGTCTGGTCTTGGGACGAGGGCTTCCTGGAGGCAGGGTCACTAGGCAGGTTCCTGGTGGAGACCTTCCCAGCCCCGGAAGTGGAGAGAGGACAGGGTTCAGGTCTGATCTCGGTGCTGCACATTTCTGGGACTCAGGAATCCGACTTTACCAGGGCCTTCAACTGCAGTGCCCGAAACCGCCTGGGCCAGGGAGGAACACAGGTCCATCTAGGCCGTAGAGGTAAGACACTGACCCAAAGACCCCTCCCCCCCAAAAAACCTAAAGATTCCACAAATGAGGTGATTCCCTAAATTGAGGCTTGCAAACTATAAGGCAGAGAGACTCTTCAAGTCTTGATAATCTCAAAACTGTGAATTTAGGTTGACAAGATGGCTTCACAGGGTAAAGCTTGTTGTCAAGCTTGATGATCTGAGTTCAGTCCCCAGGATTCACATGGTGGAAGGCGGGAATCAAGTCTGGCATTATGTAGTCCTCTGACTTCAACTTGCACGGGAGAGATGGCTCAGCAGTTAAGGGCACGGGCTGCTCTTGCGGAGGACGGGGTTTTGATTCCCAGCACTCACATGGCAGCTAACAACTGTCTATAACTCCAGTTCCAAGGGATCTGATGTCCTCTTCTGGCTTCAGAGGGTAGTACATGAGTGTGATGGCTTAAATACAATGTAGGCAAAACACTAGTGCACATAAAATTAAATATTAGAAACGTAATAAAAATTTCAAAGTCCAGGACTTCAAAGCAATACAGAACCCTGAATGGAAAGATCATTCCATACTAGAAACCTACAAATATGAGAAATTGCAAAATAAAAGACTCTCAAATTCAAATTCTTTTTTTTTTTTTTTTTGGTCTTTTTGTTTCCCTTTAGTCCCAGCTGGCCTGGAACTCACTCTGTCCACCAGGCTGGACTTGAACTCACAGAGATCCGCCTGCCTCTGCCTCCCGAGTGCTTGGATTAAAGCTGTGCACTGCCACCCCCCCCTCCCCGGCACTTTTTTTGTCCTTTTGAGACAGGGTCTCTATGCAGCCCCAGCTGTCCTGGAACTCACTTTGTAGACCAGGCTGGGCTTGAACTCACAGAGATCCACCTGCCTCTGCTTCCCAAGTGCTGGGATTAAAAGCATGCACCAACATGTCCAGCTTCGAATTCAAATTCTAATGCCAAGGAATTTTGTTTTGTTTGTTTGTTTGTTTGTTTCATGTGTATTTGTGTGCAGGCACACTTATGTCACAGCACATGTGTGGAGGTCAGAGGGCAACTTTGGGGGGTTAGTTCTCTCCTTCCACCATGTGGGTGAAGAGATGGGGCTCAGGTCACTAGGCTTGGTAGCAACTCCCCTTATTCACTGGGCTGCCTTGCCAGGCCTGCTTGCTTCCTTATCATTGGTGGTTTGGTTTTTTGAGACAAGGTCTCATGTATCCCCAAATGATCTCACACTTTTGGCAATCCTTCTAAGTTACCTTCCCAAGTGCTGTGATTACTCAACTGACCCACCAAAGCCATTTGAACTCACATACTCTCAAGCCCTGAGAACATCCCCTTCATCGGTCCTCAAACACCAAACCTATCCCACTATAAATCTAGGTGACCCCCAAACTTGGTGACCTTTTCAGTCCAGGGTTTCCAAACCCATGCCTGAGCCCCAGTTCCCTTGCTGTTCCCCTTGTCAGATCATCCCATCTGCTCCTTCCAGACTTGCTGCCCACTGTACGGATTGTGGCCGGAGTAGCTTCTGCGGCCACCACGATCCTTATGGTCGTCACTGGAGTAGCCCTGTGCTGCTGGCGCCACGGTAAATGTCAGTCTTGAACCTGCCTCAGTCCCCCGAATCCCTCCTCGTCTCTGTCTCCACCGGTGTCCTGTTCACTGCCTTGGGAGTTGGTTCCCAGGTTCAAGTTCCCTCTTTAACTCTAACGTGGTTTCTTCCGGGTCACCCCTCCGCCACTCTACCTCTGCCATGTCGGTGTTCTTACTGGCTTCCAGCCGTCCCTGCCCGCCCTGCTCAGTCATCTCTCTCAAGTGCTTGTCTTCACAAACCATCGCCCCATTCACCTCTTCCCTCTGCTTTTCATTCTCCTGGATCTCAGCTTCTTTCTCCAAGCAAAAGAACTTGATACGGATCCCAGGAAGCAGCGATAGCTCCAGTTCACGGGCCCCCGAGGAGGAGACAGGCAGCAGTGAGGACCGGGTAAGAAAACGGAATTCTTGGACTGGACTGTGGTTGCTGAGCTAGATAATAATCCAACTGACTCTCAAATTCAAATATGGCCTCAGTCCTAACAGTGACCCCCCAGACCCAAATACCCCACAACTGCAGGTTTGTTTTTGACTTGATTATTCTCTGGGCTCAATATGTCCCCGTCTTCTTTATTGTCCAAAGTCCAGCCTTCAGCTCCCAGGTATCTCCTGCAGCCTGGCTTCCAAAGGAAAGCTGTGAAGGTCCTTGGGGTCTGGTACTGGGGCAGGATGATTTATTTTTGCCTGCATGTATGTAAGTGCACTACGTGTGTGTTGTAGTGACCACAGACCCCCTGGAACTGGAGTTATGGATGGTCGTAAGCTGCCATGTGAATGCTAAGAACTGAACCCTGGTCCTCTGCAAAAGCAGCCAGTGCTCTTTACCACTGAGCCAACTCTCCAGCCCCACAGGATGACCTTCTTTTTTATTTTATTTTTTTATGTGTATGAATGTACTGTCTGCATGTAGGTTTGTGCACCCATGTCGTGCAATGCCGTGGAGGTCAGAAGAGGGTGTCAGATTCCCCTGGAACTGGAGTTAAAGACGGTTCTCAGTTGCCATGTGGGTGCTGGGGATCGAACCTGGGTCCTCTGCAAGAGCAGTCGGTGCTCCTAACAGCTAGGCCATCTCTCCAGCCCCAGGATGACCTTCTGATCATTGTCTGACACTATTTTTCCTATCCCAGTGTCCCACTGTGCACACAGATCAGAGTGACTTGGTTCTGGATGAGAAAGGAGCTCTGGAGACCAAGGTGAGTATTGGGGGAGGGGCTCACTCCTTCTGACTTGAGTCTCCAACCTCCTCCAACTTACCTTTTTTTTTTTAAGAATTTTTTTTTATTTTACTTATTTCCATATGTGTATGAATGTACTGTCTGCATGCAAGTTTGTGCACCCGTGTTGTGCAATGCCGTGGAGGTCAGAAGAGGGTTTCGGATTCCCCTGGAACTGGAGTTCTCCTGGAATTGGAGTTTCAGTCGGTTCTCGGCTGCCATGTGGGTGCTGGAGATTGAACCTCGGTCCTCTGTAAGAGCAGTTGGCTCTCTTAACCGCTAGGCCATCTCTCCAGCCCCAACTTACCTTTTTTAAAAGAGACAGAGCCTTACACCGTAATCAGCCTTGAATTCCTGGTAGTCCTCCTCCCCCAGGCTCTGAAGTGCTGGGATTGTAAACTGGGCCTATAGACACGAGTCACCACCCATGGCTCTCTACTCATGCTGTTTCCTTTAAAAATATTTATTGACTTATTTTTGTGTGTGAGTATACTGCTGGCATGTATAATGTATATATGTGCACCTGTGTCCTTCGATGCCCTCGAAGGGCAGAAGAGGGCATCAGATTCCCTGGAACAGGAGTTACAAACAGTTGTTAGCCACCATAGGGGTGCTGCGAACTGAACCTGGGTCTCCTTAAGAGCAGCCGGTGCTCTTAACCACTGAGCCATCTCTCCAGCCCTATGTCCCCTTCTTTTTGATTTTGTCACCTTAGGACCTGTCCCTAACCCCATCCTGCCTACTGGATCAGCTCACCCGGCTCCACAGTCTTGGCTTGTGTTTTCTATTCATTTTGCCTGGGATTCTAGCTGGAGCCCCTCCCAGACCTTTCTCCACCCAGTCACCTGTTAGGCCTCTGGATGCGTCCTTGTGGATGGCTGCGTTTCTCCAGCCAGGCCTCTTCCTCCCACTGGACCCCACCCTGTTCTCACAATTCCTAAAACTGTCCCCATTTTTGAATCTTATTTCAAGATCGCTCCATCTAACCCTGGTTCCCCTCCCAAAGCCTTCTTCACATTTTGGGTTTTTTTTTTTGCTGTCCTGCGGAACTCACGTGGCTGTTAGATTTAGGCTGGCCCTTTGTAACTCGACAAGAAGATCCGCCTGCCCCCTTCCTCCCCAAGTTTGCCTAGGAATTTAAGGCGATGCTACCACCTTGCCTGGCTAGCCGTGGTGCGTACTTTTAATCCCAGCATTTGGAGGAGGAGGCAGGCAGATCTCTGTTGAGATCAAGGGCCAGCCTGGTCTACACATGTGAAGTTTCAGGACAGCAAAAAAAAAAAAAAAAAAGTACGCACATGTGTATCATGTCTGGCTTTTGACCTTGAAGACTTTCTTTTCATATTTTATGTATTATTTTATTTTTATATGTATGAGTGTATTGCTTGCATGTATGTAAGTGCGCCCATGTCATGCAATGCTCCTGGAGGTCAAAAGAGGGCAACAGATTCCTCTGAAACTACAGTTACCAATGGTTGTTAGCCACCATGTGGGAGCTGGGAATCGAACCTGGGTCCTCTGCAAGAGCAGCCAGTGCTCTTAACCGCTGAGTCATCTTTCCAGCCCCTAATTTTGAATTCTTTATCATCTTTCTGAACTCTAGAATTGCAGGCATGTGCCACCCTGCTGTGTTTATGTGGTGCTGGGAATAGAACCCGGGACCTCAAGCATGCTAGGCAAGCTCTCTACCAACCAAGCTATAGCCTCAGCCGCTGTCAAAGCCCTTCTTGTCTATCTTTGCTCATGGCCTTCTCTGAGTCTGAAACCCTCCCTTCCTTCCTTTAGTCCATCCCTCAGCCTCAGGCAGATCTTGCTTGTTCGGGGGGACCCATGATTCCCTGTGTGCCCATCACGGCCACAGGCACTCTGCACATCCCCATCACATGAACACCATGCCCCAGTCCCTGCCTGGCTTTTCTCCAGTCACAGCCCAGACTCCACTGGCCTCTGTCAAGGGGGGGTGGTGTTGTCATTTCACTCTTGGCCTGGGATCTCCAAGAGAGTCCAAGTCTGTCCCAATGACGAGTCTCCAGCTGGGGCCTGGGGTATGATATGCAATCAAAGCACAGGGTCTATTAGGCAGAGGAATGGCTCTCTCTCCTTCCCCTGGATTCTTCCACAATGTCATCAGTCCCCTGGACCCGCCTCTATGCCACTGTCTCTGTCCTGCATCTTTCCATCTCTCTCTTTCTATACTTCTTCAGTCTCTTTATCTTTTGTGGCTGTTTCTCTGCTTCATTTATTGCAGTCCAGGGATTGAACCCAGGGGCTTGTACACGCTAGGAAAATGTTCTACCACTGAGCTACAGACATAACCCTGGGGTTTTGGGCACAGAGTCTCATTACATAGCTCTTGCTGGCCTTGAACTGGCTATGCAGCCCCAGCCGGCCTCAAATGCCCCATCCTTCTGATTCTGCTTACCAAGTCCTGGGATTTTTCCATCTCATTGGATCCCTCTGTCTCTGAGTCTCTGCCTGTTCTTGTTTCGGCTTTCTGTCTGGTTGTAGCTGGGTGTGTCTCTCTACCGTGTTCCTCACTCCCTTGGGCCCTCACATTCCTAACCAAGTCCCATTTGTCCCCAGGATCCAACCAATGGTTACTACAAGGTTCGAGGGGTCAGTGTGAGCCTGAGCCTTGGGGAAGCCCCCGGAGGAGGCCTTTTCCTGCCGCCCCCCTCTCCGATGGGACTTCCCGGGGCTCCCACCTACTATGACTTCAACCCACACCTGGACATGGTGCCCCCTTGCAGACTGTACAGAGCACGGGCAGGTTATCTCACCACACCTCATCCTCGAGCTTTTACCAGCTACATGAAGCCTACATCCTTTGGAACCCCAGATTTGAGCTCTGGGACTCCCCCTTTTCCCTGTGCCACCTTGTCTACACCCAGCCACCAGCGTCTCCAGACTCATGTATGAGAACATCTCTCCAGTTGAAGAGTCTTGGGATCTTCAACTTGCCATAGCGGGTCGTCTTGGTTTCTGAGGGGTCAGAAAAAGTAGACGACCTGCTCCTCCAAAACTGAACCTTGATAGAGGGAAAGATTCTTATGACTGTCAGGACCATTGACGTATAATCAGCTCCCCCAAAAGGGGGAGCAATATGGTGGCTGTGGTCACTTATTCTTCTGTGTGAAAGATATTCAAGATGGCAGCTAAGCCCTTTTCAGAGAGATGAGCATAGCCAGTAAGAGATGATATTTCAAAATGACTGTCTGCATCAAGAATAATAATAGCATAAGACAAACCAAGACACAGGAATAATTCCACCCACACCCTCTCCTGGCTCTCCCTGTGACAGAGCCTTTTTTTTTTTTTTTTTTTTTTTTTTGCCAACACAAGTACAGTCAAGATGGCTGTTCATTCTCTGAGACCCCAAAGTGACCCCCATCTTGATTCTTTCCAGCTTCCTTAAAGACTCAGAAAGGACTGAATTCAAGAGTGGAGACAGAATGAGAATAAAGAAGGAATCTTGAGATAAGAATATTTATGCTTAATAAAAAAAAGTCAAGGGGCTGGAGAGATAGCCTAGCGGTTAAGAGCACCGACGCTCTTGCAGAGGACCCGGGTTCGATCCCCAGCACCCACATGGCGGCTAAGAACCGTCTGTAACTCCAATTCCAGGAGAACTCCAGTTCCAGGGGAATCTGAGACCCTCTTCTGACCTCTGCGGCATTGCACGACACGGGTGCACAGACCTGCATGCAAACAATACATTCATACACATACAAAAATAAATAATAAAAAAAAAAATAAAAAAAAAAAATAAAAAAAAGTCAAACAGGCAAATGTGCCTGGAAGATTCTCTTGATGTTATTTTCCATGAAGGAAAAGGTTCAAGGTTCAAGGACATTGTGCTCTGAAGAGGCAGTAGGAGAAAGCCATGTCACCTCTCGGCCCCTTGCTACCTTAGTACTGTAGGGCCTCCATTCCCGTCCTCCTCCTCCTCCTTCTCCCCCCTCTTCTCCCTCATGTTTCTTGATTTTAATTTTTTTTTATTTTATGTGTATGAATGTTTGGCCTGCAGGCTCTTAATTGCACCACTTGCATGCCTGGTGCCCATGGAGGCCAGAAGAGGGCATTGGAATTCCTGGGGCCAGAGTAAAGGATGGGTGTTAGCCACCACGTAGGCGTTGGTTGCCGAACCTGGGTGCTATGTTAGAGCAGTAGGTGTGGATCATCCTACCCTTCAAAGATCCAGCACCTTAGGAAGCCTCCGAGTACTGGGATTACAGGTGTTCACCACCACCTGCACGTTAAATTGTTTTACTATGTATCTAGATAAACAAACACACAGAGATGTGCACAAACAGAAAGACGTGTGGCTGCATATCCACCTGCAAGTCCACACAGAGCTGGGCTGCCTCTGTTGGCCACAGCAACTAGAATTCTGTGCACTCACTTGAGGAGACAAAACAGTGACCCCTAAGGAGGATGTAGAATAAGTTTCTGGGTGGAACACTGGATGGATTTGGTCCTCAGAATGGAGGATGGACTTCAGACTGTGGTCCTAATGTGCTGGATCTTTGAAGGGTAGGATGTTCCACACCTGAGTCATCTTTAAAGAATAGGTCTGAGGCTTTGGTCATGGATGTTTGGAGAAAGTACCTGAAGGTCCAGGCATCTGAGACCCTTGGAAGTCAAGTCAGGAAGACTGAACACCTCATGACTTGGTCTCGTCCTAAGAGGAGAGACCTGGGCGCAAGATGGGACTGGGCTTCAAGTACTATGTTTTGTTCCTTTGTTGTTTTTTTTGTTTTTTTTTTTTGTTTGTTTTTTTTTTGTTTTGTTTTTGAGATAGAGTCTCAGGCTAGCCTTCAACTCAGTATGTAGCTGAAGAAGGCCTCGAACTCCTGGTCTCCCACCTCCATCTCTCTAGTGCCGAACTTACAGGCATGTACCCCACTCCTAAGGGATTTCACTGTGCTGTGGAGGTCTCTATTCCCGAGACTCCAAGAGAGGAATTGGGGGGGGAGGTGTCCCAGATTCCCCCTCGAGGGGCATCCCTGGAGGTCGAAGTGATTGTGGGTGTCCGGGATGTAAGTCGCAGAAAGGGCTCCCAGTGAAAAGGGCTGAGCCCAGGCCCGCAGCTCCAGGCTGGGCCCCGGCCGGGGTGCCGCCTGGCATCTCCAGGGGCGGGGGCCCGGGACTCGAGCTGCTCCCTTCTGCGCAGAGCCGCCACGCTATTGTCCTGGCCGGGAAGGCGGGGCCGGCGCGGGGCGGGGCTGGCGGCGCCGGCGCAGCCCGGGGGCGGCGGGAGGAGGCGGCGGCGGCGGCGGCGGCGGCGGTGGCGCTGGGAGCTCCTGTCACCGCTGGGGCCGGGCTGGGCCGGGCGGGAGCGCAGGGGACGCGAGGGCGCGAGGGCCGGGACATGGGGCCCGCCAGCCCCACCACGCGCGGTCCGGGCCGCCGCCGGGAACCGCAGCTGCCGCCGCTGCCGCCGCTGCCGCTGCTGTTGCCACTGTCGCTGCTGCTGCTGCTGCTGCTGCGCGCGCAGCTCGCCGTCGGGAGCCCGGCCGGTGGGAGCCCCGGCGCGGCCGAGGTGAGGCCGGGCCGGGTCCGGGGGGATGGGGAAGGGGCGGGACCGGGCTCTGCACCCGGGCGCGGGCACCGCCACCGCAGAAGGCGCGGCCTCCCGGCCAGGTGGCCTGGCCCGCGCGCCCGACTCAGGTGTCCAGGGGCGTCCTCCACCACGGACGTCCCTGCCCCCTCCCACCCGCTGCATCGGACCCGGTTCTCCAGAGCCGCTGGTCCCAGAGAGCCGGCCGTTGCTCCCGAGCTCCTCTCCCTGGGCGACCAGGCCCCCGCCCCTGCGCACCTGAGCGTAGCACCCACCAGGCTGCAAGGCGCTTGGATCTAAGAGTCCGGGTCTCCTGCTTCCTCTGAACCCATAAGACGACCTCCGCCCCCCCAAACCTCCCAAGAGTCCAGGCCTCCCCCCAGCATTCCCCAATCCCGTTGTAGCTCTCTAGTCCTCAAGGGCTGCAGGGAAGCCGGGCCCAACCGTCTTTGCACCCCCTCAATGGGAACCTGGAATGGGGATGGAGGGAGGAGGGGCCAGAACGCCTGGGTTCTGGGGCCTCCTCCCCCACGATCCAGTTTTAACCCCTTCGGGCTCCAGAGCGAATATGCTGGGGCGGGGGCGGAGCCTGTCTCCGCAGCAACCGAGAAACCCGGGGGACCTGGGTCACCATAGCAACAGGAGAGCTGGGGCGTCCCCGCCCCACGGGAGCTGTTTCCCGGGGAACAGTCCTTCCACCCTGAAGGCTGTGCAGTGCTTAAAAGGAGCTGGTCCTGGGGACCCGAATAGCTAGGTTTTAAGGCGCAAAAGCGCAGACAAGCCAAATGCCACCGTTCCCCGGCCGCTTCCCTCCCAGGCTCCGGGGTCGGCCCAAGTGGCTGGACTATGTGGGCGCCTAACCCTGCACCGGGACCTGCGCACCGGCCGCTGGGAACCAGACCCGCAGCGCTCAAGACGCTGTCTCCGGGACCCGCAGCGCGTACTGGAGTACTGCAGACAGGTGGGCGTGACCCTCGGGAGGGGCGTGGTCAGGGTAAGGCGGCTCCCAGCGGGGCCAAAGTTGCCCCTAAGGAAGCTGGACTTGCAAAAAGTGGAGTCCGGGATCTCGAATGACTGGGTAAACCTGGGGTCCGTGGCCGGCGGAAGGGCCATGAGAGGCGAGGGAAGAACCTATTTTGAGGAATCAAGAAGGGAGAATTGTGCAAAAGCGTGCACTAATCAGGATAGTCTGCAGAGTGCTGGGGTTTAGGTAACTGTGGAGCCATTTAAGAACAAGTAGGAGTGTGAGTGGGCGTGGCCAAAAGTGAGGCGAGGCTAAGACAAAAAGACCTTTGTTGTTGTTTTTTTTTTAATTTTTTATTTATTTCTGTATGTGTATGAATGTGCTGTCTGCATGCAAGTCTGTGCACCCGTGTCGTGCAACGCCGCGGAGTTCAGAAGAGGGTCTCGGATTCCCCTGGAACTGGAGTTCTCCTGGAATTGGAGCTTCAGACGGTTCTCAGCCGCCATGTGGGTGCTGGGGATCGAACCCGGGTCCTCTGTAAGAGAGGTCGGCGCTCTTAACCGCTAGGCCATCTCTCCAGCCCCCACAAAAAGACCTTTGAACCCCAAAAAATGGCGAGCTCAGAGTGGGATTTGGGTAACTCAGGAGGCGTGTCTATGAAAAGGCGGGACTAATACTAAGTGAAAGAAGCCGTGGAGGAAGAAGGGAGAAAGGGTTCTGAGAAAGGGGCTTGGAAAGGCTGAGCTTCAGGGACAGGTGAAGCGACCTTCATAAAGATACTGGACCGGAAAAGCCACACTAAAGAACAGTGATCTTAGGGGAGAGCTTAGCTACCTAAGGATAGTTCTATAGAGAAGCCAGGTCTAGGGAGAAGATGTCTTTATGAATACCAGGAATTTGCCAAGGGAATGAATGGTCAAGCCTAGACTAGTGGTGCTAGGTCTCTAATCCTAGCTATTAGAGAGGCCAAAGTAGGACAATTGCAAGTTCAAGGCCAGCCTAGGTCTGTAGAGTGAGTTCAAGACTTTGGAAATGTAGTGAGATTTGGTCTAGCTCAAGTTTAGCATGCGTGAGGCCCTGGGTTCAATCCCCAGTAACTGCAAAAAAAATAGCTGGGAAGAAATAGACAGTCTAGAAGGCTGTATGGCAGGGATGGGGCCGCTGAACTGATGACTCTTCCCTCGTACCCACAGATGTATCCGGAGCTGCACATCGCTCGTGTGGAGCAGGCTGCCCAGGCCATTCCCATGGAGCGCTGGTGTGGGGGCACACGAGGTGGCCGCTGTGCCCACCCCCACCACCAGGTTGTGCCCTTCCACTGCCTGCGTGAGTCACCTGCTGGGGGAGAAGAAGTGAGGGGAAATGGGAGTCTCCCCAGAGATGAGGTTCTGAACTCACCTCTGGCCCACACCAGAAGTGTGGGTGCCAGGCAGACAGAACTCTGAGGGTAGAATACCCGGAATCTGAGGAGTCCTGTCCTCAGAGGACAGCACTCTGGTGTCTCCCATTCCCCAGCTGGCGAATTCGTGAGTGAGGCCCTGCTGGTGCCTGAAGGCTGCCGGTTCCTGCACCAGGAGCGCATGGACCAGTGCGAGAGCTCCAGCAGGAGGCACCGGGAGGCACAGGAGGTGAGGACCTGTTCCACCCACCGCCAGCCCTCAGGACCTAGGAATTCAGGCCCTTCCTTCACCAGAATCAAAGAATTCCATCCCTCAGCCACTGTCCCCAGAACCACGTTCACAGGCTCCTATCACACTCTCCTGGCCTCTGGGCCTCCTCTTCCACAGGCTTGCAGCTCCCAGGGCCTCATTCTGCATGGCTCAGGCATGCTTTTGCCCTGTGGCTCCGATCGGTTCCGGGGTGTGGAATATGTGTGCTGTCCCCCTCCAGCAACCCCTAACCCATCTGGGACAGCAGTTGGGTGAGTGACAGGGAACCCCTCTATGCCCATCCTCAGGCTCCTGAAACTGGGGGTAGAAGCCTGGAAGCCTAGCTAGGGGTCTTACTGCCTGAGTCTTCTCCTGCTCCCTCAGTGACCCCTCCACCCGGTCCTGGCCCCTGGGGGGCAGAGCAGAGGGGGGTGAGGATGAGGAAGAGGCGGAATCCTTCCTACAGCCGGTAGATGATTACTTCGTGGAGCCCCCCCAGGCAGAAGAAGAAGAGGAGGAAAAGGCCCCGCCCACGAGCTCCCACACCCCTGTAGTGGTCAGCAAAGGTGAGGCAGTCTTCTCAGTTATATGGGGGAGCCTTAATATAAAGGTACCTTCAGCAGTGACCTGGTAGGGGAAGGGCCCCATTGGGGGTGATGGAATAGATATGAGCAGCTTTGGGTACAGTAGAGGTGGGTTAGTCTGTAAAGAATGCAGAGGAGGGGCTGGAGAGATAGCCTAGCGGTTAAGAGCGCCGACCGCTCTTGCAGAGGACCCAGGTTCGATTCCCAGCACCCACATGGCGGCTGAGAACCGTCTGAAACTCCAATTCCAGGAGAACTCCAGTTCCAGGGGANCCTTGCAGACTGTACAGAGCACGGGCAGGTTATCTCACCACACCTCATCCTCGAGCTTTTACCAGCTACATGAAGCCTACATCCTTTGGAACCCCAGATTTGAGCTCTGGGACTCCCCCTTTTCCCTGTGCCACCTTGTCTACACCCAGCCACCAGCGTCTCCAGACTCATGTATGAGAACATCTCTCCAGTTGAAGAGTCTTGGGATCTTCAACTTGCCATAGCGGGTCGTCTTGGTTTCTGAGGGGTCAGAAAAAGTAGACGACCTGCTCCTCCAAAACTGAACCTTGATAGAGGGAAAGATTCTTATGACTGTCAGGACCATTGACGTATAATCAGCTCCCCCAAAAGGGGGAGCAATATGGTGGCTGTGGTCACTTATTCTTCTGTGTGAAAGATATTCAAGATGGCAGCTAAGCCCTTTTCAGAGAGATGAGCATAGCCAGTAAGAGATGATATTTCAAAATGACTGTCTGCATCAAGAATAATAATAGCATAAGACAAACCAAGACACAGGAATAATTCCACCCACACCCTCTCCTGGCTCTTCTCCTGTGACAGAGCCTTTTTTTTTTTTTTTTTTTTTTTGCCAAACACAAGTTCCAGTCAAAGAGGCTGTTCATTCTCTGAGACCCCAAAGTGACCCCCATCTTGATTCTTTCCAGCTTCCTTAAAGACTCAGAAAGGACTGAATTCAAGAGTGGAGACAGAATGAGAATAAAGAAGGAATCTTGAGATAAGAATATTTATGCTTAATAAAAAAAAGTCAAGGGGCTGATGAGATAGCCTAGCGGTTAAGAGCACGACGATCTTGCAGAGGACCCGGGTTCGCATCCCCAGCCCCCCACATGGCGGCTAAGAACCGTCTGTTAAACTCCAATTCCGGGAGAACTCCAGTTCAGGGGAATATGAGACCCTCTTCTGACTCTGCGCATTGCACGACACGGGGCACAGACAGCATTGCACACAATACATTCATACCCATACAAAAATAATCATAAAAAAAAATAAAAAAAAAATAAAAAAGTCAATAAACAGGAAAATGTGCCCGGAAAGATTCTCTGATGTTATTTCCATTGGAAGGGAAAGGTTCAAGGTTCAAGGACATTGTGCTCTGAAGAGGCAGTAGGAGAAAGCCATGTCACCTCTCGGCCCCTTGCTACCTTAGTACTGTAGGGCCTCCATTCCCGTCCTCCTCCTCCTCCTTTCCCCCCTCTTCTCCCTCATGTTTCTTGCTTCTTAATTTTTTTTAATTTTATGTGTATGAATGTTTGGCCCTGCAGGCTCTTAATTTGCACCACTTGCCATTGCCCTGGTGGCCATGATGCCAGAAGCGGGCATTGGAATTCCTGGGGCCAGAGTTAAAGGATGTGTGTTAGCCACCACGTAGGCGTTGGTTGCCGAACCTGGGTGCTATGTTAGAGCAGTAGGTGTGGATCATCCTACCCTTCAAAGATCCAGCACCTTAGGAAGCCTCCAGCGTACTGGGATTACAGGTGTCACCACCACCTGCACGTTAAATTGTTTTACTATGTATCTAGATAAACAAACACACAGAGATGTGCACAAACAGAAAGACGTGTGGCTGCATATCCACCTGCAAGTCCACACAGAGCTGGGCTGCCTCTGTTGGCCACAGCAACTAGAATTCTGTGCACTCACTTGAGGAGACAAAACAGTGACCCCTAAGGAGGATGTAGAATAAGTTTCTGGGTGGAACACTGGATGGATTTGGTCCTCAGAATGGAGGATGGACTTCAGACTGTGGTCCTAATGTGCTGGATCTTTGAAGGGTAGGATGTTCCACACCTGAGTCATCTTTAAAGAATAGGTCTGAGGCTTTGGTCATGGATGTTTGGAGAAAGACACTGAAGGTTCCAGCATTTGAGACCTTGGAAGTCAAGTCAGAAGATCCTGAATCACCCATGACTGGGTCGTCCTAAGAGGCGAGACCTGGGCGCAAGATTGGAATGGGCTTCAAGTCTATGTTTGGTCCTTGTTTGTTGTTGTTTTTTTTTTTTTTTTTTTTTTTTTTTTCTGAGATTTAGAGTCTCAGGCTAGCCTTCAAACTCCGTATGTAGCTGAAGAATTGAAGAGGCTCGAACTTCCTGGTCTCCCACCTCCATCTCTCTAGTGCCGAACTTACAGGCATGTACCCCACTCCTAAGGGATTTCACTGTGCTGTGGAGGTCTCTATTCCCGAGACTCCAAGAGAGGAATTGGGGGGGGAGGTGTCCCAGATTCCCCCTCGAGGGGCATCCCTGGAGGTCGAAGTGATTGTGGGTGTCCGGGATGTAAGTCGCAGAAAGGGCTCCCAGTGAAAAGGGCTGAGCCCAGGCCCGCAGCTCCAGGCTGGGCCCCGGCCGGGGTGCCGCCTGGCATCTCCAGGGGCGGGGGCCCGGGACTCGAGCTGCTCCCTTCTGCGCAGAGCCGCCACGCTATTGCGGCGGGAAGGCGGGCCCGGCGCTGGGGCGGGGCGGGCGCCCGGCGCAGCGGGGTGGGGGGGGGCGGCGGCGGGGCGGCGGCGGCGGTGGCGCTGGGAGCTCCTGTCACCGCTGGGGCCGGGCTGGGCCGGGCGGGAGCGCAGGGGACGCGAGGGCGCGAGGGCCGGGACATGGGGCCCGCCAGCCCCACCACGCGCGGTCCGGGCCGCCGCCGGGAACCGCAGCTCCTCCGCTGCCGCCGCTGCCGCTTTTGCTGTTGCATCTGTCTTCTCTGCTGCTGCTGCTGCTTGCGTCGCGCAGCTCGCACGTCGGGAGCCCGGCCGGTGGGAGCCCCGGCGCGGCCGAGGTGAGGCCGGGCCGGGTCCGGGGGGATGGGGAAGGGGCGGGACCGGGCTCTGCACCCGGGCGCGGGCACCGCCACCGCAGAAGGCGCGGCCTCCCGGCCAGGTGGCCTGGCCCGCGCGCCCGACTCAGGTGTCCAGGGGCGTCCTCCACCACGGACGTCCCTGCCCCCTCCCACCCGCTGCATCGGACCCGGTTCTCCAGAGCCGCTGGTCCCAGAGAGCCGGCCGTTGCTCCCGAGCTCCTCTCCCTGGGCGACCAGGCCCCCGCCCCTGCGCACCTGAGCGTAGCACCCACCAGGCTGCAAGGCGCTTGGATCTAAGAGTCCGGGTCTCCTGCTTCCTCTGAACCCATAAGACGACCTCCGCCCCCCCAAACCTCCCAAGAGTCCAGGCCTCCCCCCAGCATTCCCCAATCCCGTTGTAGCTCTCTAGTCCTCAAGGGCTGCAGGGAAGCCGGGCCCAACCGTCTTTGCACCCCCTCAATGGGAACCTGGAATGGGGATGGAGGGAGGAGGGGCCAGAACGCCTGGGTTCTGGGGCCTCCTCCCCCACGATCCAGTTTTAACCCCTTCGGGCTCCAGAGCGAATATGCTGGGGCGGGGGCGGAGCCTGTCTCCGCAGCAACCGAGAAACCCGGGGGACCTGGGTCACCATAGCAACAGGAGAGCTGGGGCGTCCCCGCCCCACGGGAGCTGTTTCCCGGGGAACAGTCCTTCCACCCGATGAAGGCTGTGCACAGTGCTAAATGGAGCTGGTCCTGGGGACCCGAATAGCTAGGTTTTAAGGCGCAAAAGCGCAGACAAGCCAAATGCCACCGTTCCCCGGCCGCTTCCCTCCCAGGCTCCGGGGTCGGCCCAAGTGGCTGGACTATGTGGGCGCCTAACCCTGCACCGGGACCTGCGCACCGGCCGCTGGGAACCAGACCCGCAGCGCTCAAGACGCTGTCTCCGGGACCCGCAGCGCGTACTGGAGTACTGCAGACAGGTGGGCGTGACCCTCGGGAGGGGCGTGGTCAGGGGAAGGCGGCTCCCAGCGGGGCCAAAGTTGCCCCTAAGGAAGCTGGACTTGCAAAAAGTGGAGTCCGGGATCTCGAATGACTGGGTAAACCTGGGGTCCGTGGCCGGCGGAAGGGCCATGAGAGGCGAGGGAAGAACCTATTTTGAGGAATCAAGAAGGGAGAATTGTGCAAAAGCGTGCACTAATCAGGATAGTCTGCAGAGTGCTGGGGTTTAGGTAACTGTGGAGCCATTTAAGAACAAGTAGGAGTGTGAGTGGGCGTGGCCAAAAGTGAGGCGAGGCTAAGACAAAAAGACCTTTGTTTTGTTTTTTTTTTAAATTTTTTATTTATTTCTGTATGTTTGTATGAATGTGCTGTCTGCATGCAAGTCTGTGCACCCGTGTCGTGCAACGCGCGGAGTTCAGAAGAGGGTTCTCGGATTTCCCCTGGAACTGGAGTTCTCCTGGAATTGGAGCTTCAGACGGTTCTCAGCCGCCATGTGGTTGCTGGGGATCGAACCTCGGGTCTGTAAGAGGGTCGGCGTCTTAACCGCTAGGCCATCTCTCTCCAAGCCCCCACAAAAAGACCTTTGAACCCCAAAAAATGGCGAGCTCAGAGTGGGATTTTGGGTAACTCAGGAGGGTGTCTATGAAAAGGCGGGGTACTAATACTAAGTGAAAGAAGCCGTGGAGGAAGAAGGGAGAAAGGGTTCTGAGAAAGGGGCTTGGAAAGGCTGAAGCTTCAGGGACAGGTGAAGCGACCTTCATAAAGATACTGGACCGGAAAAGCCACACTAAAGAACAGTGATCTTAGGGGAGAGCTTAGCTACCTAAGGATAGTTCTATGATGAGAAGCCAGGTCTAGGGAGAAGATGTCTTTATGAATACCAGGAATTTGCCAAGGGAATGAATGGTAAGCCTAGACTAGTGGTGCTAGGTCTCTAATTAGCTATTAGAGAGGCCAAAGTAGAGGACAATTGCAAGTTCAATGCCAGCCTAGGTCTGTAGATAGAGTGAGTTCAACGACTTTGGAAATGTAGTGAGATTTGGTCTAGCTCAAGTTTAGCATGCGTGACGCTGGGTTCAATCCCCAAGTAACTGCAAAAAAAATAGCTGGGAAGAAATAGACAGTCTAGAAGGCTGTATGGCAGGGATGGGGCCGCTGAACTGATGACTCTTCCCTCGTACCCACAGATGTATCCGGAGCTGCACATCGCTCGTGTGGAGCAGGCTGCCCAGGCCATTCCATGGAGCGCTGGTGTGGGGGCACACGAGGTGGGCCGCTGTTGCCCACCCCCACACCAGGTTGTGCCCTTCCACTGCCTGCGTGAGTCACCTGCTGGGGGAGAAGAAGTGAGGGGAAATGGGAGTCTCCCCAGAGATGAGGTTCTGAACTCACCTCTGGCCCACACCAGAAGTGTGGGTGCCAGGCAGACAGAACTCTGAGGGTAGAATACCCGGAATCTGAGGAGTCCGTGTCCTCAACGAGGACAGCACTCTGGTGTCTCCCATTCCCACAGCTGGCGAATTCGTGAGTGAGGCCGCTGTCTGGTGCCTGTAAGGCTGCCGGTTCCTGCACCAGACGCATGGACCAGTGCGAGAGCTCCAGCAGGAGGCACCGGGACGGCACGGAGGTGAGACCTGTTCCACCCACCGCCAGCCCTCAGGACCTAGGAATTCAGGCCCTTCCTTCACCAGAATCAAAGAATTCCATCCCTCAGCCACTGTCCCCAGAACCTACGTTCACAGGCTCCTTCACACTCTCCTGGCCTCTGGGCCTCCTCTTCCACAGGCTTGCAGCTCCCAGGGCCTCATTCTGCATGGCTCAGGCATGCTTTTGCCCTGTGGCTCCGATCGGTTCCGGGGTGTGGAATATGTGTGCTGTCCCCCTCCAGCAACCCCTAACCCATCTGGGACAGCAGTTGGGTGAGTGACAGGGAACCCCTCTATGCCCATCCTCAGGCTCCTGAAACTGGGGGTAGAAGCCTGGAAGCCTAGCTAGGGGTCTTACTGCCTGAGTCTTCTCCTGCTCCCTCAGTGACCCCTCCACCCGGTCCTGGCCCCTGGGGGGCAGAGCAGAGGGGGTGAGGATGAGGAAGAGGCGGAATCCTTCCTACAGCCGGTAGATGATTACTTCGTGGAGCCCCCCCAGGCAGAAGAAGAAGAGAGGAAAAGGCCCCGCCTACGAGCTCCCACACCCCGTGTTGGTCAGCAAAGGTGAGGCAGTATTCTTCTAGTTATATGGGGGAGCCTTAATATTAAAGGTACCTTCAGCCGTGACCTGGTAGGGGAAGGGCCCCAGTTGGGTTGTGATGGAACTAGATATGCAGACAGCCTTTAGGGTTACAGGTTGATGAGGATGGGTTAGTCGTAAATCGAATGCAGATGAGGGCTGGAGAGATAGCCCAGGGTTAGAGCGCCGATCCCGTCTTGCAGAGTGACCGGGTTTCGTCCCCAGCCCCACATGGCGGCTTGAGAAAAAACCGTCTGAGGCTCCAATTCCAGGAGAACTCCCGTTCCAGGGGGAATCAGACCCCTTTCTTCTGACCTCCGCGGCGTACTGCCCGACCAAACGGGTGCACAGAACTTGTCATGAGACAGTACAATTCATTTTACACATACAGAAATAAATAAAATAAAAAAAACAATTTAGGTCTGGAGAGATGGCCTAGTGGTTAAGAGCGCCGACTGCTCTTGCAGAGGACCCGGGTTCGATCCCCAGCACCCACATGGCGGCTGAGAACCGTCTGAAGCTCCAATTCCAGGAGAACTCCAGTTCCAGGGGAATCCGAGACCCTCTTCTGACCTCCGCGGCGTTGCACGACACGGGTGCACAGACTTGTATGCAGACAGTACATTCATACACATACAGAAATAAATAAAATTAATAAAAAAATTAAAAAAAAAATTTAAAAAAATAAAAGAATGCAGAGGAAAAGGAACCTGCAAAGGAATACCTGGAAGTGGAGGGGTCATCTAGTAGGTCCTCAGGGTCGATTTGGCGAAGCTTGGAAGGTTATGCATTCTTGAGCTTTGTGGTGCACACCTTTATTCCCAGTGCTCGGGAGGCAGAGGTAGGTGGATCTATGTGAGTTCAAGGCCAGCCTGGTCTACATACATAGTGAGCTCCAGGCCAGCTGGGACACTGTTTCAAAAAGACCAAAACAACAACAAAAAAAGACCTATAACTACATCTCCCATGCTCCATGATGCCATGCAGAAGCTGTGGCTTGGACCCTTGATTAGTCTCCAGTGCATCCTAGGAAATGTAGTTCTCCAGGTAGGAAAGGTGACCTGTTTGCCTGATCCCTGGTCTTGCAGTCACTCCCACCCCAAGGCCCACCGATGGGGTGGATGTTTACTTCGGCATGCCCGGGGAAATCAGTGAGCACGAGGGGTTCCTGAGGGCCAAGATGGACCTGGAGGAGCGTAGGATGCGCCAGATTAATGAGGTGATGTTACCCCAGAACCCTACCACTACCACAGGGCTGGCACTACTTCTAAAGGATACCTGAGCCATCAATACCACCCCGTAAGATGGCAATCAGTCTCTGACCCCCCTAGTATCCCATCGAGTTCCCACCAGATTCCAAGGACACTCTGGTCTATGACACTATGGTACTTTAAATTATCTTGGGGCCAAGCATGGTGGTACATATCTGTAATCCCAGCCCTTGGAAGGCTGAAGCAAGAATCTTGGGAGCTCAAGGCCAGCTCAACTGCATAGTGAGTTTGAGGCCAGCCTGGGCTACATGAGAACCTTTCTAAAAGTAAAAACAGAAACAAAAAACTCTTCTGGGTTTTCCCTCCAGGGACTCCAAAAACCAATGGAATTAGGGTATCTGGGTCATCTTAAGTCTTGGAGATGGTTTGGGGGACTCAATGTGGACCAGGGTAGACCCCGGGATGGTTTGGGGGACTCAGTGTGGATCAGGGTAGACCCTGGGATGGTTTGGGGGACCCCGGGACCTGAAGCTCCTCTATTCACCCCAGGTGATGCGTGAGTGGGCTATGGCAGACAACCAGTCTAAGAACCTGCCGAAAGCTGACAGGCAGGCCCTGAATGAGGTAGGACACGCTCCTGTGGGACCCTCTCATGCCCGTGTCCACTACTGGGAGATAAAACCCAGAGCCTGGTGCATGCTGGGCAAGCATTGTACCATTGAGCTACATCTCTGTCCTTTAGCCCCATCTTAGTAGACTGTCCGTTGAGGGCTGGCTTCTTTGAAGCTTTTATGTCCCAGCTGGCCACACCCCCTTGCTGTGGCCCTGCCCCCTCAACCTTGCCTTTGTGCTGCTCTACCCAAGCAGACCCTACTCTGTCAGCCCCCATTCCAACCCTGGGCCGTCCTTCATCAGTACCATCTAGACTCAGCCTGTATAGTTTGGCCCTGCACAATCCTGCAGGCCAGCCTTCCCTTACACCTTTAATATCTGACCAGTTCTCTTTCCAGATTGTGCTCATCTTGTAGCCTATACCTTCAGACTGGCTTCCAGGGAGTTAACTCTACCCAGGCCCACTGAATCCACCCTACCTGCCTTTGACTTGGTTTAGCCCAGGTTTTCACCCATCTTCTCTCTCCTGACCCTGTGGCTGAACCCTCACCAGCACTTCCAGTCCATTCTGCAGACCCTGGAGGAGCAAGTGTCTGGGGAGCGGCAGCGCCTGGTGGAGACTCATGCCACCAGGGTCATCGCTCTGATCAATGACCAGCGCCGAGCTGCCCTGGAAGGTTTCCTGGCAGCACTGCAGGGTGATCCACCTCAGGTACGGTGGCTCTGGGGACAGAGAGCCGTCGAAGAGGTTTAGGGCCAGCCCGGGCAGCCTTTCTCCTCCCCGCAGGCGGAACGCGTTCTGGCGGCCCTGCGGCGCTACTTGCGTGCGGAGCAGAAGGAGCAGAGGCACACTCTGAGACACTACCAGCACGTGGCGGCTGTGGACCCCGAGAAGGCTCAGCAGATGCGCTTCCAGGTGCACACGTGCTTCCGGTCCCCAGATGCTCTCCCGGCCCTCAGACTCATCTCCATACTCACTTTCTGTTTGGACCCCTTCAGTATCCCTGGAACCTCCTTTTTTCCACTCCCCTCCCTCCACTCCACTTCCTGTCCCTCCAATCCCTACTTCCTGCTGCTGCAACCTGTCCTCTGTCCCATACCTTGCTTTCGGAGTCCCTTCTTGCCCTTAGGATTCCCGTTTCTTGGAATCCTATTTCCCCGTCTCTTGGATTTCTACTTCCTATCCCTGGGACTTCTTCCCTTCCCAGAATCCCCTTCCTTGAACCCCGTACCTGTCCCCCAGCCTTCCTTCCTCCCTAGTCCCCCATGTTTTCCCTATAACCTCAGATTGGAACTCAGAGTACTCTTCCAGTCCACAAACTCTGTCTTCTGTGCTCTGTCTTCCCCTCAAACCAGTCATTTCTTCGAGACTCTTCCTACACCACCAATTCCTGTCTGCCCTGCAACCCCACACTCCCTTCCTTTCTCCTGCTGCCTCAGTCTACTTCCTGCATCCACACCCGGGTCTCTCACACATCTTTGGGTCCTAGGAATCACTTCTTTTCCTTTCCCAAGCCCCTCACTTCCGGTCATGCTTCTTGGCCCCACTTCCTGTCTGTCCTATATGGCTACATTTCCTTGGAGCCCTCCATCATCCTACCTCACTGCCTGGTTCATTCTTCACATGCGATTCCCACAGGTACAGACCCACCTTCAGGTCATTGAAGAAAGGATGAATCAGAGCTTGGGGCTGCTTGACCAGAACCCCCACCTGGCTCAGGAGCTACGGCCCCAAATCCGTGAGTGCCCCATCACCCTTAGTCCCTTTTTCAGCTCTCTGAGGGAATTTTTTTTTTTTTTGGTCTTTTTGAGACAGGGTCTCCCTGTAGCCCCAGCTGTCCTGGAACTCACTCTGTAGACCAGGCTGGCCTTGAACTCACAAAGATCTGCCTGCCTCTGTCTCCCGAGTGCTAGGATTAAAGGTGTGTGCCACCATGCCTGGCTGAGGGAAAACTTTTTAACTCTCAACCGATAACCTCTCTTTATTTAAACCACCCTAGAACTTAGTGATTCAAATTAAGAGCTATTTTTCTTTGCTCTTAATTTGAATCATTTTCTTGTATTTGGTATGGGTTCAACTAGTTCATTCTTTGAGTTATCTTGTCAGTGGTCAGTTGTGCAGATAGATTTCTGTTATTTGTTTTTGTTTTTTGTAGCACCGACTGGTCTGACAGTCACTGTATAGACCAGGCTAGCCTCAAGCTTTTAGCAGTCTTCCTGTCTCTACCTCTCAAATACTGAGATTTCAGGCATGTGGTGCCATACCTGGCTAGATTCTTTTTAAAAATTTTTATTTGGCCAGGTGTGGTGGCTCACGCCTTTAATCCTAGCACTTGGGAGGCAGAAGCAGGCGGATTTCTGAGTTCAAGGCCAGCCTGGTCTACAGAGTGAATTCCAAGCCAGCTGGGGCTATGGGGAGACCCTGTCTCAAAAAGACCAAAAAGAAAAAAAAATTTTTATTTGTATTTTTTTTTCTTTGGTCTTTTTTGAGACAGGGTATCCCTATCGCCCCAGCTGGCCTGGAACTCACTATGTAGACCAGGCTGGCCTGGAACTTATAGAGATTTGCTTGCCTCTGGCTCCCGAGTGCTAGGATTAAAGGCATGCACCACCAACGCCCAGCCTTATTTGTATTTTTTTATGTGTCTGAGTACATGTAAGTAAGTGTATCATCTATGTGCAAACCGAAAGAAGCCTGAAGAGATTGTGGGATCCCCTGGAACTGGAGTTATGGATGGTTGTTAGCTACCAACTGGGTGGTGAGTCTCATGTAAGAACAGCCAGTGCTCTTAACTGCTGAGCCATCTCTGTAGCCTCTAGCTTTTGGGGGGGAATGGAACCCAGGACCTTGTGCATGGTAGGCAAGTGTATCCTGGCTTCTGGAGCCCACATTCTATTGCTTAAAACAAGTTACACGCTCGGGAGGCAGAGGCAAGTGGATCTCTGTGAGTTCAAGGCCAGCTTGGTCTACATACTGAGTTCCAGGAGAGCTGGGGCAACAGGGAGACCCTGTCTCAGAAAGACCAAAAAAAAAAAAAAAAAGGCTACAAATCAAGTCCAGAGCCTAAGTATCAGAAAGTTTACCCTGCACAGCCCCCAGGTCTCCTGTGACTTCCTTCTGGATATCCCACGCCTAGCTCCAGACCTCTGGATATTTAAGGAAGCCTGACCATTGAAACTGCAACTGTCTTCTTCCCTGCCAGACATACCTTCCCCCAGATCCCCATGCTGCCCGTCATTCAGCTACTCGCTTGGAGCTGCCTCTCTGATCTCCCGACCATTCTGTTAGGGTGCCCCTCACTCACCCCATTTTGTTTGTCAAATTCCTAGGCTCACCCCCTCAACCATCTTTCTGCATTTCCCCCTCAGAGGAGCTCCTCCACTCGGAGCACCTGGGTCCCGATGAACTGGAAGCTTCCGTGCCCGGGAGCAGCAGTGAGGACAAGGGCGGGCTTCAGCTTGCAGAATCCAAGGATGGTGAGTGAGCCTAGCCCCAGATAACTCAGGCTTTGGGGGTAAACCTCCTTTCCTTTCCATTGCCATGTTGGGTTCCTCGGTCCGAAGGATCCCAGGGGTTTGTGTGTGCTAGGCAAGCTCTCCACCACTGAGCAATCTGCATTCCTCTTTCTACTTAAAAAAAAAATTGAGGCAAAGTTGCCCAGGCTGGCCTGGATCTCACTCTGTAGCTCAAGAAGACCTTTGATCCTACTGCCTCAGCCTCCTGGGTAGCTGAGATTCTAGGCATGTGTCATCAGAGTCAGCTCAGCTGCTCTAGAACTCACTATGTGGGCTAGCCTGGCCTCAAACTTGTGATTATTCCATCTTGGCCTCTCAAGTGCCAGGGTTGACAATTGTGTACCACCATAACCAGATTCTGGCTTTCTTTCTAATTCCCTAAGGTCTGGGGGTGTCTGTATCACCACAGTGAGTGGGAAGGAGGGATGTCTGAGGGTGTGGGGTCTCTGTGGGGTCTTTGGTCCTTCTTCGGTCCCTGGGAGGCTATTTCTCTATTTGACATCTTTCTCTCTTTACTATTGCACACCCCCGCCCCGTCTCTCTGTTTGCGGGCAGATACCGCAGTGACTCTTCCAAAAGGTAAGCATAGACCCCAGCCAGTAAATCCCAGCGAACTAGTGTTCACTCAGCATACATCAGGAACCCATGGCTCCTGGGGTGGAAGCCGGTACCTTGTCCGACCCCTTCTGAGGCATCTGGACCCTCAAGAGTGAGATGAGACTCTGGGGTGGGGGGCGCAGGGTCCACAGATCAAGATGCAGCATCCTCGGGGAAAGAGAAGCTGTCTCCACTAGAGCAGTACGAGCAGAAGGTAAGGAAATGGACACCTGCGGCATCTGAGGGAAGACGAGGTCCAGATGAGGGTCTGGACCCTGGGTGGATGGTGATGCTGGAAGCTTAGATCCCTTGGTCTAAGTCAAGAGGGGAGGGGCTGAGGACATGGATTTGGAGCTCTGGGAAAGAAGGCTGAAGGCATACCCTCCCGCCCTGAGCCTTTGGGTACAAAGTGGAGTCCATGACACAGCCCGCTCCCCCAGGTGAACGCATCTGTCCCAAGGGGTTTTCCCTTCCACTCATCGGAGATCCAACGGGATGAGCTGGTAAGAGGCAGAACGAGCTGGTGAGGGGAGGCACATCCTAGGGGAGGGGTCAGAGGTCAGCGACTAGGCCTTGGCCTCCAGAGCCACACAGGTCCCGATGTGTCTCAAAGATGCCCAGGATCCATCTTCTCACCCCACAGGCACCGGCCGGGACTGGCGTGTCCCGAGAGGCTGTGTCCGGCCTGCTGATTATGGGAGCCGGAGGGGGCTCCCTCATCGTCTTGTCCCTGCTGCTTCTGCGCAAGAAGAAGCCCTACGGGGCTATCAGCCATGGAGTGGTGGAGGTGAGAGTCAGAGGCGTGGGCGGTGTGAAGCCAGGCACCGGCCGCAGGCCCCCACCGAGCCGTCTTCCGGCCCTGTGGCAGGTGGACCCCATGCTGACCCTGGAGGAGCAGCAACTCCAGGAACTTCAGCAGCACGGCTATGAGAACCCCACCTACCGCTTCCTGGAGGAGCGACCCTGAGCCCGCCCATGCCACCTTCAGCCGAGGCCAGACTGCCCCTCTGCAGAGCCCTCAACCCCAACTCCCAACCTCTGCTGGGGGGAGGAGGTCTTGACAAATTCATTCTTCTTCCTCCCAATTCCCAATTCCATCTCCCTTAGAAATTCCCAGGTATTCCCAGCTGCTGCCTCACTAGGGACCCCCTCACCTTAATTTATTTTATGTTAATTTATTGCCCCTTAAGGTGACCAACACCTGGGTCCCAGTGTCTGTTACTCCCTGGAATTCAGCATCCCATATTTTCCCCCTCTAATATCCCAATAAAGTCCTCTTCCCCACCAAGCCATCCTGGGTCTGTCTCTGTTGGAGAAACTGTGTGTAAACACAGCTGGATGATAGTGTCCATCTCCACTCAGGTCTTGGGTTTTTGTTTGTTTGTTTACTTTTTTTCTTTTCTTTATTTTTGTTTCCTGTGTATGAGTGTTATGTCTGAGTGTTATGAGTTTAAGTGCACCCGTGTCATGCAATACCTAAGGAGGACAGAAGAAGGTATTAGATCCCCCGGAAATGGAGTTACAGACAGTTGTTAGCTGCCATGTGGGTGCTGGGATTTGAACCCGGGGCTTCTGTAAGAACAACCAGTGCTCTTAACCATTGAACCATCTCTCCAGCCCCCAGTCAGGTCTTTTATACTAGAGGAGGGCCCTTTAAATATGGGCGGGGCCTATGGGAAGGACTAGCATGTAAGGGGAGGGACAGGCTGGGCAGGTGCTACCCAAGGGCTGAATGTGATTTCCAGGCCTCTCTGCTTGCCCCAGGTGGACCACGAGGACGCCAGGCTACGGCAAGTTTCTCCAGCTTGTACCTAACCAACAAGTCACCCCAAGCCAGCCTGTGAGCCCTGTGAGGGGCTGGGAATGTTCATTCATTCTTTGTTGAGATTGGGGTCTCATAACGAGCCCAGACTGCCATTTAATGAAGGGTTAGCACGAACTCCAGTTTCTCTTGCTGGCATCTCCAGAGTGTTGGTATTACAGATGTGCAGACTACACTTGCCTGGATCCAAGAATCTACAGATTCTCTTCCCATTCCTCAAAGTCTCCATTGCTTTGGGAGGAATTCATAGAATCCCCTTGAAGTATGAATATTCCAGGGCCTCGCTGAGCGTGCTACATCAAGCACTCTACCAGTGAACTACATCGCTTGGTGTGCACACATCATAAATCCCAGAGGTAGATATTCAATACTGCAGTACCTATTGAACCCTCTTGAGTTCCAGTTGTGACGTGTTAGGATGAACCCTCTCCACATGCTGTTACCTGTACCAAGACAGTCATTATAAGAATTTTGGGCTGGAGAGATAGCCTAGTGGTTAAGAGCACTGTCTGCTCTTGCAGAGGACCCAGGTTCAATCCCCAGCACCCACATGGAGGCTGAGAACCATCTGAAACTTCAATTCCAGGAGAACTCCAGTTCCAGGGGAATCTGAGACCCTCTTCTGACCTCCTCATGCATTGCATGACACAGGTGCACAAGCCTACATGCAGACAGTACATTCATATGCAAAAGGAGTAAAGGGGCTAATTGTGAAGATTTTTTTTTTTGCCTTTTCATAGCCCCAGCTTTCCTGGAACTCAGTATGTAGACCAGGTTGGCCTTGAACTCACAGAGATCCAATCCGCCTACCTCTGACTCCTGAGTGCTGGGATTAAAGGTATGCACCACCACGCCCAGCTGTGAAGATATTTTAACTGTACTTATTTTTTAGCAAGTATTCAATATATATATATTATGTGTACGAGTGTACTGTCTGCATGTAGGTTGGTGCACCCATGTCGTGCAATGCCGCAGAGGTCTGAAGAGGGCATCTGATTCCCCTGGAACTGGAGTCAAAGATGGTTCTCAGCCACCATGTTAGTGCTGGGAAGCGAACCCAGTTCCTCTGCAAGAGCAGACAGTTCTCTTCTCTTAACTGCTGGGCCATCTCTCCAGCCCCTCAATATATTTTAAAACATGATGAAGAGACCTGAGAATATAGCTCATTTACTAGAGTGCTTATCTGGTACATGCGAAGCCCTGGGTTCAATACCCATTAATACATAAAGTGGGAGTAGTGATACACACTTGTAATCCCAGCACTGAGGAGATAGAGGATCAGAAATTTAAGGTCAGCCCATGAAATGGGTAAAGAAAGGTGTTTGTCATCAAGCCTGATGACCTGAGTTCAATTCCCAGGACCCACATGGTAGAGGAATAGAATCATCTCTTACAAGTTGTCCTCTGAACTTCCCCTGCACCACAAGTATGTATGCAAATAATTAGATATAACAAAAGAAGTTCAAGGTCATCCTCAGCAAAATACAGCTTCCAGGTCAATAAGCTATGTGCAAACGTGTCTAAATAAATAAATACATGAATAAAACATTTTTTTTTAAAGTTCAAGGTCAGGGGCGGGAGAGATGACTCAACAGTTGAGAGGATTTTTGAGTCTGGCATGTTGGTGCACACCTTTAATCCCAACACTCAGGAGGCAGATGCAGATGGATATCAAGGCCAGGATGGACTACAAAGCAAGTTCCAATTCAGCCAGGGCTATGTAGTGTGACTCTGTCTCAAAACAAACACACTTTTGTTGTTGTTGTTTTGTTTTGTTTTGATTCGGTTTGGTTTGGTTTGGTTTTTTGGTCTTTTTGAGATAGGGTCTCCCTAGCACGTGTTTTTGAAGATGACCAGTATCCATTCCTAGCACCCACATGGCAGATCACAACTACCTGTAACTCCAGTTCCAGGTGATCCAACGCCCTCTTCTGGCCTTCAAGGGCACTGCACACACATGGTAGACATACATGCATCCAAAACACTCATACATAAAATAAAAATAAGTTTTTCAAGTTCAAGATCATCTTCTACAATGTAAAGAATTTAAGAATATAACGCGCCAGGCCAGTAGGATCGAAAGGTTATTCCTGGACAAACTGTCAGCCCATGAAAGGAAACAGCCAGAATTGACCAGAGTCCAAGTCAACAGCTCCAGAGAGAGTGGACTGTTTTACCTCTCATCCACCTGTGCCCCTTTTCTAAGCCTAGGGAACAACCTGCGGAAGAGGGGGCGTNCCTTGCAGACTGTACAGAGCACGGGCAGGTTATCTCACCACACCTCATCCTCGAGCTTTTACCAGCTACATGAAGCCTACATCCTTTGGAACCCCAGATTTGAGCTCTGGGACTCCCCCTTTTCCCTGTGCCACCTTGTCTACACCCAGCCACCAGCGTCTCCAGACTCATGTATGAGAACATCTCTCCAGTTGAAGAGTCTTGGGATCTTCAACTTGCCATAGCGGGTCGTCTTGGTTTCTGAGGGGTCAGAAAAAGTAGACGACCTGCTCCTCCAAAACTGAACCTTGATAGAGGGAAAGATTCTTATGACTGTCAGGACCATTGACGTATAATCAGCTCCCCCAAAAGGGGGAGCAATATGGTGGCTGTGGTCACTTATTCTTCTGTGTGAAAGATATTCAAGATGGCAGCTAAGCCCTTTTCAGAGAGATGAGCATAGCCAGTAAGAGATGATATTTCAAAATGACTGTCTGCATCAAGAATAATAATAGCATAAGACAAACCAAGACACAGGAATAATTCCACCCACACCCTCTCCTGGCTCTTCTCCTGTGACAGAGCCTTTTTTTTTTTTTTTTTTTTTTTGCCAAACACAAGTTCCAGTCAAAGAGGCTGTTCATTCTCTGAGACCCCAAAGTGACCCCCATCTTGATTCTTTCCAGCTTCCTTAAAGACTCAGAAAGGACTGAATTCAAGAGTGGAGACAGAATGAGAATAAAGAAGGAATCTTGAGATAAGAATATTTATGCTTAATAAAAAAAAGTCAAGGGGCTGATGAGATAGCCTAGCGGTTAAGAGCACGACGATCTTGCAGAGGACCCGGGTTCGCATCCCCAGCCCCCCACATGGCGGCTAAGAACCGTCTGTTAAACTCCAATTCCGGGAGAACTCCAGTTCAGGGGAATATGAGACCCTCTTCTGACTCTGCGCATTGCACGACACGGGGCACAGACAGCATTGCACACAATACATTCATACCCATACAAAAATAATCATAAAAAAAAATAAAAAAAAAATAAAAAAGTCAATAAACAGGAAAATGTGCCCGGAAAGATTCTCTGATGTTATTTCCATTGGAAGGGAAAGGTTCAAGGTTCAAGGACATTGTGCTCTGAAGAGGCAGTAGGAGAAAGCCATGTCACCTCTCGGCCCCTTGCTACCTTAGTACTGTAGGGCCTCCATTCCCGTCCTCCTCCTCCTCCTTTCCCCCCTCTTCTCCCTCATGTTTCTTGCTTCTTAATTTTTTTTAATTTTATGTGTATGAATGTTTGGCCCTGCAGGCTCTTAATTTGCACCACTTGCCATTGCCCTGGTGGCCATGATGCCAGAAGCGGGCATTGGAATTCCTGGGGCCAGAGTTAAAGGATGTGTGTTAGCCACCACGTAGGCGTTGGTTGCCGAACCTGGGTGCTATGTTAGAGCAGTAGGTGTGGATCATCCTACCCTTCAAAGATCCAGCACCTTAGGAAGCCTCCAGCGTACTGGGATTACAGGTGTCACCACCACCTGCACGTTAAATTGTTTTACTATGTATCTAGATAAACAAACACACAGAGATGTGCACAAACAGAAAGACGTGTGGCTGCATATCCACCTGCAAGTCCACACAGAGCTGGGCTGCCTCTGTTGGCCACAGCAACTAGAATTCTGTGCACTCACTTGAGGAGACAAAACAGTGACCCCTAAGGAGGATGTAGAATAAGTTTCTGGGTGGAACACTGGATGGATTTGGTCCTCAGAATGGAGGATGGACTTCAGACTGTGGTCCTAATGTGCTGGATCTTTGAAGGGTAGGATGTTCCACACCTGAGTCATCTTTAAAGAATAGGTCTGAGGCTTTGGTCATGGATGTTTGGAGAAAGACACTGAAGGTTCCAGCATTTGAGACCTTGGAAGTCAAGTCAGAAGATCCTGAATCACCCATGACTGGGTCGTCCTAAGAGGCGAGACCTGGGCGCAAGATTGGAATGGGCTTCAAGTCTATGTTTGGTCCTTGTTTGTTGTTGTTTTTTTTTTTTTTTTTTTTTTTTTTTTCTGAGATTTAGAGTCTCAGGCTAGCCTTCAAACTCCGTATGTAGCTGAAGAATTGAAGAGGCTCGAACTTCCTGGTCTCCCACCTCCATCTCTCTAGTGCCGAACTTACAGGCATGTACCCCACTCCTAAGGGATTTCACTGTGCTGTGGAGGTCTCTATTCCCGAGACTCCAAGAGAGGAATTGGGGGGGGAGGTGTCCCAGATTCCCCCTCGAGGGGCATCCCTGGAGGTCGAAGTGATTGTGGGTGTCCGGGATGTAAGTCGCAGAAAGGGCTCCCAGTGAAAAGGGCTGAGCCCAGGCCCGCAGCTCCAGGCTGGGCCCCGGCCGGGGTGCCGCCTGGCATCTCCAGGGGCGGGGGCCCGGGACTCGAGCTGCTCCCTTCTGCGCAGAGCCGCCACGCTATTGCGGCGGGAAGGCGGGCCCGGCGCTGGGGCGGGGCGGGCGCCCGGCGCAGCGGGGTGGGGGGGGGCGGCGGCGGGGCGGCGGCGGCGGTGGCGCTGGGAGCTCCTGTCACCGCTGGGGCCGGGCTGGGCCGGGCGGGAGCGCAGGGGACGCGAGGGCGCGAGGGCCGGGACATGGGGCCCGCCAGCCCCACCACGCGCGGTCCGGGCCGCCGCCGGGAACCGCAGCTCCTCCGCTGCCGCCGCTGCCGCTTTTGCTGTTGCATCTGTCTTCTCTGCTGCTGCTGCTGCTTGCGTCGCGCAGCTCGCACGTCGGGAGCCCGGCCGGTGGGAGCCCCGGCGCGGCCGAGGTGAGGCCGGGCCGGGTCCGGGGGGATGGGGAAGGGGCGGGACCGGGCTCTGCACCCGGGCGCGGGCACCGCCACCGCAGAAGGCGCGGCCTCCCGGCCAGGTGGCCTGGCCCGCGCGCCCGACTCAGGTGTCCAGGGGCGTCCTCCACCACGGACGTCCCTGCCCCCTCCCACCCGCTGCATCGGACCCGGTTCTCCAGAGCCGCTGGTCCCAGAGAGCCGGCCGTTGCTCCCGAGCTCCTCTCCCTGGGCGACCAGGCCCCCGCCCCTGCGCACCTGAGCGTAGCACCCACCAGGCTGCAAGGCGCTTGGATCTAAGAGTCCGGGTCTCCTGCTTCCTCTGAACCCATAAGACGACCTCCGCCCCCCCAAACCTCCCAAGAGTCCAGGCCTCCCCCCAGCATTCCCCAATCCCGTTGTAGCTCTCTAGTCCTCAAGGGCTGCAGGGAAGCCGGGCCCAACCGTCTTTGCACCCCCTCAATGGGAACCTGGAATGGGGATGGAGGGAGGAGGGGCCAGAACGCCTGGGTTCTGGGGCCTCCTCCCCCACGATCCAGTTTTAACCCCTTCGGGCTCCAGAGCGAATATGCTGGGGCGGGGGCGGAGCCTGTCTCCGCAGCAACCGAGAAACCCGGGGGACCTGGGTCACCATAGCAACAGGAGAGCTGGGGCGTCCCCGCCCCACGGGAGCTGTTTCCCGGGGAACAGTCCTTCCACCCTGAAGGCTGTGCAGTGCTTAAATGGAGCTGGTCCTGGGGACCCGAATAGCTAGGTTTTAAGGCGCAAAAGCGCAGACAAGCCAAATGCCACCGTTCCCCGGCCGCTTCCCTCCCAGGCTCCGGGGTCGGCCCAAGTGGCTGGACTATGTGGGCGCCTAACCCTGCACCGGGACCTGCGCACCGGCCGCTGGGAACCAGACCCGCAGCGCTCAAGACGCTGTCTCCGGGACCCGCAGCGCGTACTGGAGTACTGCAGACAGGTGGGCGTGACCCTCGGGAGGGGCGTGGTCAGGGGAAGGCGGCTCCCAGCGGGGCCAAAGTTGCCCCTAAGGAAGCTGGACTTGCAAAAAGTGGAGTCCGGGATCTCGAATGACTGGGTAAACCTGGGGTCCGTGGCCGGCGGAAGGGCCATGAGAGGCGAGGGAAGAACCTATTTTGAGGAATCAAGAAGGGAGAATTGTGCAAAAGCGTGCACTAATCAGGATAGTCTGCAGAGTGCTGGGGTTTAGGTAACTGTGGAGCCATTTAAGAACAAGTAGGAGTGTGAGTGGGCGTGGCCAAAAGTGAGGCGAGGCTAAGACAAAAAAGACTTTGTTTTTGTTTTTTTTTTAATTTTTTATTTATTCTGTATTTTTCGTATGAATGTGCTGTCTGCATGCAAGTCTGTGCACCGTGTCGTGCAACGCGCGGAGTTCAGAAGAGGGTTCTCGGATTTCCCCTGGAACTGGATGTTCTCCTGGAATTGGAGCTTCAGACGGTTTCTCAGCCGCCATGTGTTGTTGCTGGGGATCGAACCTCGGTGTTCTGTAAGAGCGGTCGGCGTCTTAACCGCTAGGCCATCTCCTCCAAGCCCCCACAAAAAGACCTTTGAACCCCAAAAAATGGCGAGCTCAGAGTGGGATTTGGGTAACTCAGGAGGCGTGTCTATGAAAAGGCGGGACTAATACTAAGTGAAAGAAGCCGTGGAGGAAGAAGGGAGAAAGGGTTCTGAGAAAGGGGCTTGGAAAGGCTGAGCTTCAGGGACAGGTGAAGCGACCTTCATAAAGATACTGGACCGGAAAAGCCACACTAAAGAACAGTGATCTTAGGGGAGAGCTTAGCTACCTAAGGATAGTTCTATAGAGAAGCCAGGTCTAGGGAGAAGATGTCTTTATGAATACCAGGAATTTGCCAAGGGAATGAATGGTCAAGCCTAGACTAGTGGTGCTAGGTCTCTAATCCTAGCTATTAGAGAGGCCAAAGTAGAGGGACAATGCCACAGTTCAATGCCAGCCTAGGTCTGTAGATAGAGTGAGTTCAAGACTTTGGAAATGTAGTGAGATTTGGTCTAGCTCAAGTTTAGCATGCGTGAGCCCTGGGTTCTAACCCCAAGTAACTGCCAAAAAAAATAGCTGGAAGAAATAGACAGTTCTATTAGAAGGCTGTATGGCAGGGATGGGGCCGCTGAACTGATGACTCTTCCCTCGTACCCACAGATGTATCCGGAGCTGCACATCGCTCGTGTGGAGCAGGCTGCCCAGGCCATTCCCATGGAGCGCTGGTGTGGGGGCACACGAGGTGGCCGCTGTGCCCACCCCCACCACCAGGTTGTGCCCTTCCACTGCCTGCGTGAGTCACCTGCTGGGGGAGAAGAAGTGAGGGGAAATGGGAGTCTCCCCAGAGATGAGGTTCTGAACTCACCTCTGGCCCACACCAGAAGTGTGGGTGCCAGGCAGACAGAACTCTGAGGGTAGAATACCCGGAATCTGAGGAGTCCTGTCCTCAGAGGACAGCACTCTGGTGTCTCCCATTCCCCAGCTGGCGAATTCGTGAGTGAGGCCCTGCTGGTGCCTGAAGGCTGCCGGTTCCTGCACCAGGAGCGCATGGACCAGTGCGAGAGCTCCAGCAGGAGGCACCGGGAGGCACAGGAGGTGAGGACCTGTTCCACCCACCGCCAGCCCTCAGGACCTAGGAATTCAGGCCCTTCCTTCACCAGAATCAAAGAATTCCATCCCTCAGCCACTGTCCCCAGAACCACGTTCACAGGCTCCTATCACACTCTCCTGGCCTCTGGGCCTCCTCTTCCACAGGCTTGCAGCTCCCAGGGCCTCATTCTGCATGGCTCAGGCATGCTTTTGCCCTGTGGCTCCGATCGGTTCCGGGGTGTGGAATATGTGTGCTGTCCCCCTCCAGCAACCCCTAACCCATCTGGGACAGCAGTTGGGTGAGTGACAGGGAACCCCTCTATGCCCATCCTCAGGCTCCTGAAACTGGGGGTAGAAGCCTGGAAGCCTAGCTAGGGGTCTTACTGCCTGAGTCTTCTCCTGCTCCCTCAGTGACCCCTCCACCCGGTCCTGGCCCCTGGGGGGCAGAGCAGAGGGGCGCTTGAGGATGAGGAAGAGGCGGAATCCTTCCTACAGCCGGTAGATGATTACTTCGTGGAGCCCCCCCAGGCGAAGAAGAAGAGAGGAAAAGGCCCCGCTACGAGCTCCCACACCCCGTGATTGCGTCTAGCAAAGGTGAGGCAGTATTCCCTCTTCTAAGTTCATATGGGGGAGCCTTAATATTAAAGGTACCTTCAGCCGTGACCTTGGTTAGGGGAAGGCCCCATTGGGTTGTGATGGAACTAGATATGAGAAGCCTTTGGGTTACAGGTTAGAGGTGGGTTAGTCGTAAATCGAATGCAGATGAGGGCTGGAGAGATAGCCCGAGCGGTAGAGCGCCGACCGCTCTTGCAGAGGACCAGGTTTCGACCCCAGCACTCACATGCGGCTGAGAACCGTCTGAGGACTCCAATTCCAGGGAGAACTCCAGTTCCAGGGGGGAATCGACCCCCCTCTTCTGACCTCCCGGCACTGCCCACCAAACGGGTGCACAAACTTGCATGCAGGACAGTACATTCATACACATACAGAAATAACTAAAATAAAAAAAACAATTTAGGTCTGGAGAGATGGCCTAGTGGTTAAGAGCGCCGACTGCTCTTGCAGATGACCCGGGTTCTATCCCCAGGCACCCACATGGCGGCTGAGAAACCGTCTGAAGCTCCAATTCCAGCGAACTCCAGTTCCAGGGAATCCTGAGACCCTCTTTTCGACCTCCGCGGCGTTTGCACGACACGGGTACAGACTTGCATGCAGAACCAGTACATTCATTACACATACAGAACTAAATAAAATAATAAAAAATTAAAAAAAAAATTTAAAAAAATAAATAGAATTGCAGAGGGAGGAAAAGGAACCTGCAAAGGAATACCTGGAAGTGGAGGGGTCATCTAGTAGGTCCTCAGGGTCGATTTGGCGAAGCTTGGAAGGTTATGCATTCTTGAGCTTTGTGGTGCACACCTTTATTCCCAGTTGTCGGGAGCAGAGTTGCGTGGATCTATGTGAGTTCAAGGCCAGCCTGGTCTACATACATAGTGAGCTCCAGGCCAGCTGGGACACTGTTTCCAGACAGACCAAAACAACACCAAAAATAACGACCTATAACTAACATCTCCCATGCTCCATGATGCCATGCAGAAGCTGTGGCTTGGACCCTTGATTAGTCTCCAGTGCATCCTAGGAAATGTAGTTCTCCAGGTAGGAAAGGTGACCTGTTTGCCTGATCCCTGGTCTTGCAGTCACTCCCACCCCAAGGCCCACCGATGGGGTGGATGTTTACTTCGGCATGCCCGGGGAAATCAGTGAGCACGAGGGGTTCCTGAGGGCCAAGATGGACCTGGAGGAGCGTAGGATGCGCCAGATTAATGAGGTGATGTTACCCCAGAACCCTACCACTACCACAGGGCTGGCACTACTTCTAAAGGATACCTGAGCCATCAATACCACCCCATAAGATGGCAATCAGTCTCTGACCCCCCTAGTATCCCATCGAGTTCCCACCAGATTCCAAGGACACTCTGGTCTATGACACTATGGTACTTTAAATTATCTTGGGGCCAAGCATGGTGGTAAATATCTGTAATCCCAGCCCTTTGGAAGGCTGTGACTGAAGCCCAAGGGAACTTGGGAAGCTCAAGGCCAGCTCAACTGCCATCGTGAGTTTGAGGCCAGCCTGGGCTACATGAAACCTTTCTAAAAGTAAAAACAGAAACAAAAAAACCTCTCGGGTTTTCCCTCCAGGGACTCCAAAAACCAATGGAATTAGGGTATCTGGGTCATCTTAAGTCTTGGAGATGGTTTGGGGGACTCAATGTGGACCAGGGTAGACCCCGGGATGGTTTGGGGGACTCAGTGTGGATCAGGGTAGACCCTGGGATGGTTTAGGGGACCCCGGGACCTGAAGCTCCTCTATTCACCCCAGGTGATGCGTGAGTGGGCTATGGCGGACAACCAGTCTAAGAACCTGCCGAAAGCTGACAGGCAGGCCCTGAATGAGGTAGGACACGCTCCTGTGGGACCCTCTCATGCCCGTGTCCACTACTGGGAGATAAAACCCAGCGCCTGGTGCATGCTGGGAAAGTATTTACCATTGAGCTACATCTCTGTCCTTTAGCCCCATCTTAGTAGACTGTCCGTTGAGGGCTGGCTTCCTTGAAGCTTTTATGTCCCAGCTGGCCACACCCCCTTGCTGTGGCCCTGCCCCCTCAACCTTGCCTTTGTGCTGCTCTACCCAAGCAGACCCTACTCTGTCAGCCCCCATTCCAACCCTGGGCCGTCCTTCATCAGTACCATCTAGACTCAGCCTGTATAGTTTGGCCCTGCACAATCCTGCAGGCCAGCCTTCCCTTACACCTTTAATATCTGACCAGTTCTCTTTCCAGATTGTGCTCATCTTGTAGCCTATACCTTCAGACTGGCTTCCAGGGAGTTAACTCTACCCAGGCCCACTGAATCCACCCTACCTGCCCTTGACTTGGTTTAGCCCAGGTTTTCACCCATCTTCTCTCTCCTGACCCTGTGGCTGAACCCTCACCAGCACTTCCAGTCCATTCTGCAGACCCTGGAGGAGCAAGTGTCTGGGGAGCGGCAGCGCCTGGTGGAGACTCATGCCACCAGGGTCATCGCTCTGATCAATGACCAGCGCCGAGCTGCCCTGGAAGGTTTCCTGGCAGCACTGCAGGGTGATCCACCTCAGGTACGGTGGCTCTGGGGACAGAGAGCCGTCGAAGAGGTTTAGGGCCAGCCCGGGCAGCCTTTCTCCTCCCCGCAGGCGGAACGCGTTCTGGCGGCCCTGCGGCGCTACTTGCGTGCGGAGCAGAAGGAGCAGAGGCACACTCTGAGACACTACCAGCACGTGGCGGCTGTGGACCCCGAGAAGGCTCAGCAGATGCGCTTCCAGGTGCACACGTGCTTCCGGTCCCCAGATGCTCTCCCGGCCCTCAGACTCATCTCCATACTCACTTTCTGTTTGGACCCCTTCAGTATCCCTGGAACCTCCTTTTTTCCACTCCCCTCCCTCCACTCCACTTCCTGTCCCTCCAATCCCTACTTCCTGCTGCTGCAACCTGTCCTCTGTCCCATACCTTGCTTTCGGAGTCCCTTCTTGCCCTTAGGATTCCCGTTTCTTGGAATCCTATTTCCCCGTCTCTTGGATTTCTACTTCCTATCCCTGGGACTTCTTCCCTTCCCAGAATCCCCTTCCTTGAACCCCGTACCTGTCCCCCAGCCTTCCTTCCTCCCTAGTCCCCCATGTTTTCCCTATAACCTCAGATTGGAACTCAGAGTACTCTTCCAGTCCACAAACTCTGTCTTCTGTGCTCTGTCTTCCCCTCAAACCAGTCATTTCTTCGAGACTCTTCCTACACCACCAATTCCTGTCTGCCCTGCAACCCCACACTCCCTTCCTTTCTCCTGCTGCCTCAGTCTACTTCCTGCATCCACACCCGGGTCTCTCACACACATCTTTGGGTCCTAGGAATCACTTCTTTTCCTTTCCCAAGCCCCTCACTTCCGGTCATGCTTCTTGGCCCCACTTCCTGTCTGTCCTATATGGCTACATTTCCTTGGAGCCCGCCATCATCCTACCTCGCTGCCTGGTTCATTCTTCACATGCGATTCCCACAGGTACAGACCCACCTTCAGGTCATTGAAGAAAGGATGAATCAGAGCTTGGGGCTGCTTGACCAGAACCCCCACCTGGCTCAGGAGCTACGGCCCCAAATCCGTGAGTGCCCCATCACCCTTAGTCCCTTTTTCAGCTCTCTGAGGGAATTTTTTTTTTTTTTGCGTCTTTTTGAGACAGGGTCTCCTTAGCCCCGCGTTCCTGGAACTCACCTGTAGACCAAGCTGGCCTCTGAACTCAAACAGATCTGACTGCCTCTGTCTCCCGAGTGCTAGATTAAAGGTGTGTGCACCATGCCTGGCTGCGGAACAACTTTTTAACTCTCAACCGATAACCTCTCTTTATTTAAACCACCCTAGAACTTAGTGATTCAAATTAAGAGCTATTTTTCTTTGCTCTTAATTTGAATCATTTTCTTGTATTTGGTATGGGTTCAACTAGTTCATTCTTTGAGTTATCTTGTCAGTGGTCAGTTGTGCAGATAGATTTCTGTTATTTGTTTTTGTTTTTTGTACGCACCGACTGGTCTGACACGGTCCATGTATAGACCAGGCTAGCTCAAGTTTAGCCAGTCTTCCTGTCTCTACCTTCAAAAACTGAGATTTCAGGCATGTGGTGCCATACCTGGCTAGATTCTTTTAAACATTTTTATTGGCCCAGGTGTGGTGGCTCACGCCTTTAATCCTCGCAATCGGGAGGCAGAGGCAGGTGGATCTTTGGATCTTTGTGAATTCAAAGGCCAGCTGGCTACAGAGTGAATCCAAGCCAGCTGGGGCTATGGGGAGACCCTGTCTCAAAAAGACCCAAAAAGAAAAAAAAATTTTTATTTTGTATTTTTTTTCTTTGGTCTTTTTGAGGACAGGGGTATCCCTATCGCCCCAGCTGGCCTGGGAACTCACTCTGAGACCAGCTGGCTGGAACCTTATAGAGATTTGCTTGCCTCTGGCTCCGAAGTGCTAGGATTAAAATGCACATGCCACCACCAACGCCAGCCTTATTTTTATTTTTTTATGTTTGTTGGAGTACATGTAAGAAGTGTACATCTATGTGCAAACCGAACGAAGGCCTGAAGAGATGCGTGGGATCCCCGGAATTGGAGTATGGATGGTTGTTAGCTACCAACTGGGTGGTGAGTCTCATGTAAGAACAGCCCAGTGCTCTAAACCTGCTGAGCCATCTCTGTAGCCTCTGCTTTGGGGGGGAAGGGACTGGAAAACCAGGGACTTGTGCATGGTAGGCAAGTGTTATCCTGGCTCTGGAGCCCAACATTCTATTGCTTTTTAAAAACAAGTTTACACGCTCGGGAGGCATGAGGCAAGTGGATCTCTGGTGAGTTCAAAGACAGCTTGGTCTACATACTGCAGATTCCAGGAGAGTGGGGCAACAGGGAGACCCTTGTCTCAGTCAGAAAGACCAAAAAACAAAAAAAAACGGCTACCAAATCAAGTCCAGAGCCTAAGTATCAGAAAGTTTACCCTGCACAGCCCCCAGGTCTCCTGTGACTTCCTTCTGGATATCCCACGCCTAGCTCCAGACCTCTGGATATTTAAGGAAGCCTGACCATTGAAACTGCAACTGTCTTCTTCCCTGCCAGACATACCTTCCCCCAGATCCCCATGCTGCCCGTCATTCAGCTACTCGCTTGGAGCTGCCTCTCTGATCTCCCGACCATTCTGTTAGGGTGCCCCTCACTCACCCCATTTTGTTTGTCAAATTCCTAGGCTCACCCCCTCAACCATCTTTCTGCATTTCCCCCTCAGAGGAGCTCCTCCACTCGGAGCACCTGGGTCCCGATGAACTGGAAGCTTCCGTGCCCGGGAGCAGCAGTGAGGACAAGGGCGGGCTTCAGCTTGCAGAATCCAAGGATGGTGAGTGAGCCTAGCCCCAGATAACTCAGGCTTTGGGGGTAAACCTCCTTTCCTTTCCATTGCCATGTTGGGTTCCTCGGTCCGAAGGATCCCAGGGGTTTGTGTGTGCTAGGCAAGCTCTCCACCACTGAGCAATCTGCATTCCTCTTTCTACTTAAAAAAAAAAAATTTTTTGAGACAGGGTCTGGATTTGCCCAGGCTGGCCTGGAAATCTCAGTCTTAGCTCAAGAAGACCTTTGATCCTACTGCCTCAGCCTCCTGGGTAGCTAGGATTTTCTAGGCATGTGTCACAGCGTCAGCTTCGCTGCTCTAGAACTCACTATGTGGGCTAGCCTGCGCCTCAAACTTGTGATTATTCCATCTTGGCCTCTCAAGTGCCAGGGTTGACAATTGTGTACCACCATAACCAGATTCTGGCTTTCTTTCTAATTCCCTAAGGTCTGGGGGTGTCTGTATCACCACAGTGAGTGGGAAGGAGGGATGTCTGAGGGTGTGGGGTCTCTGTGGGGTCTTTGGTCCTTCTTCGGTCCCTGGGAGGCTATTTCTCTATTTGACATCTTTCTCTCTTTACTATTGCACACCCCCGCCCCGTCTCTCTGTTTGCGGGCAGATACCGCAGTGACTCTTCCAAAAGGTAAGCATAGACCCCAGCCAGTAAATCCCAGCGAACTAGTGTTCACTCAGCATACATCAGGAACCCATGGCTCCTGGGGTGGAAGCCGGTACCTTGTCCGACCCCTTCTGAGGCATCTGGACCCTCAAGAGTGAGATGAGACTCTGGGGTGGGGGGCGCAGGGTCCACAGATCAAGATGCAGCATCCTCGGGGAAAGAGAAGCTGTCTCCACTAGAGCAGTACGAGCAGAAGGTAAGGAAATGGACACCTGCGGCATCTGAGGGAAGACGAGGTCCAGATGAGGGTCTGGACCCTGGGTGGACGGTGATGCTGGAAGCTTAGATCCCTTGGTCTAAGTCAAGAGGGGAGGGGCTGAGGACATGGATTTGGAGCTCTGGGAAAGAAGGCTGAAGGCATACCCTCCCGCCCCGAGCCTTTGGGTACAAAGTGGAGTCCATGACACAGCCCGCTCCCCCAGGTGAACGCATCTGTCCCAAGGGGTTTTCCCTTCCACTCATCGGAGATCCAACGGGATGAGCTGGTAAGAGGCAGAACGAGCTGGTGAGGGGAGGCACATCCTAGGGGAGGGGTCAGAGGTCAGCGACTAGGCCTTGGCCTCCAGAGCCACACAGGTCCCGATGTGTCTCAAAGATGCCCAGGATCCATCTTCTCACCCCACAGGCACCGGCCGGGACTGGCGTGTCCCGAGAGGCTGTGTCCGGCCTGCTGATTATGGGAGCCGGAGGGGGCTCCCTCATCGTCTTGTCCCTGCTGCTTCTGCGCAAGAAGAAGCCCTACGGGGCTATCAGCCATGGAGTGGTGGAGGTGAGAGTCAGAGGCGTGGGCGGTGTGGAGCCAGGCACCGGCCGCAGGCCCCCACCGAGCCGTCTTCCGGCCCTGTGGCAGGTGGACCCCATGCTGACCCTGGAGGAGCAGCAACTCCAGGAACTTCAGCAGCACGGCTATGAGAACCCCACCTACCGCTTCCTGGAGGAGCGACCCTGAGCCCGCCCATGCCACCTTCAGCCGAGGCCAGACTGCCCCTCTGCAGAGCCCTCAACCCCAACTCCCAACCTCTGCTGGGGGGAGGAGGTCTTGACAAATTCATTCTTCTTCCTCCCAATTCCCAATTCCATCTCCCTTAGAAATTCCCAGGTATTCCCAGCTGCTGCCTCACTAGGGACCCCCTCACCTTAATTTATTTTATGTTAATTTATTGCCCCTTAAGGTGACCAACACCTGGGTCCCAGTGTCTGTTACTCCCTGGAATTCAGCATCCCATATTTTCCCCCTCTAATATCCCAATAAAGTCCTCTTCCCCACCAAGCCATCCTGGGTCTGTCTCTGTTGGAGAAACTGTGTGTAAACACAGCTGGATGATAGTGTCCATCTACACTAGGGTCTTGGGTTTTTGTTGTTGTTACTTTTTTTCTTTCTTTATTTTGTTTCCTGTGTATGGTGTTATGTCTGAGTGTTTATGAGTTTAAGTGCACCCGTGTCATGCAATACCTAAGGAGGACAGAAGAAGGTATTCGACCCCCGGAAATGGAGTTACAAGACAGCTGTTAGCCACCACATAGGTAATTGACCCTGGGTGCTCTACAAAGAGCAGCCAATCAGCGCTCTTAACCACCAGGCCATCTCTCTCCAGCCCCCAGTCATGGTCTTTATTACTAGCGGGAGGGCCTTTAAATATGGGCGGGGCCTATGGGAAGGACTAGCATGTAAGGGGAAGGACAGGCTGGGCAGGTGCTACCCAAGGGCTGAATGTGATTTCCAGGCCTCTCTGCTTGCCCCAGGTGGACCACGAGGACGCCAGGCTACGGCAAGTTTCTCCAGCTTGTACCTAACCAACAAGTCACCCCAAGCCAGCCTGTGAGCCCTGTGAGGGGCTGGGAATGTTCATTCATTCTTTGTTGAGATTGGGGTCTCATAACGAGCCCAGACTGCCATTTAATGAAGGGTTAGCACGAACTCCAGTTTCTCTTGCTGGCATCTCCAGAGTGTTGGTATTACAGATGTGCACTACTGCACCTGCCTGGGTCCAAGAATCTACAGATTCTCTTTTTTTTTTTCCCCCCCCCAAAAAAAAAATTTTTTTTTTTTTTCCCTCAAAGTCCTCCATTGTTGGGAGGAATTCATAGAATTCCCCTTGAACGTATGAATATTCCAGGCCCCCTGAGGCGTGCTACATCAGCACCTACCAGTGAACTACATCGCTTGGTGTGCACACATCATAAATCCCAGAGGTAGATATTCAATACTGCAGTACCTATTGAACCCTCTTGAGTTCCAGTTGTGACGTGTTAGGATGAACCCTCTCCACATGCTGTTACCTTGTACCAAGACAGTCTTTAAGGAATTTTGGGGCTGGAGGTATAGCCTAGTGGTTAGTCAGCACTGACTGCCTCTTGCAGAGGACCAGGTTCCATCCCCAGCACCCACATGGAGGCTGAGACCCATCTGAAACCCCAATTCCAAGAGAACCCCAGCTCCAGGGGAACTAATGACCTTTTCTGACATCCCATGCATTGCATGGACACCATGGTGCACAAGGCCTCATGCAGACAGTACATTCATATGCAAAAGGAGTAAAGGGGTTAATTGTGAGAATTTTTTTTTGCCTTTTCATAGCCAACCGCTTTCCTGGTCTGGAACTCAAGTATGTAGACCAGGTTGCCTTGAACTCACAGAGATCCAATCCGCCCTACCTCTGACTCCTGAGTGCTTGGAAAAGATGCACCACCACGCCCAGCTGTGAAGATATTTTAACTGTACTTATTTTTTAGCAAGTATTCAATATTATATATATTATGTGTATGAGGTACTGTCTGAATGTAGGTGGTGCACCCATGTCGTTGCAATGCCGCAGAGGTCTCCTTTTTTTCGCCGGTGCATCTGATTCCCCTGGAACTGGAGTCAAAGGATGGTTCTCAGCCGCCATGTTAGTGTGGGAAGCGAACCCAGTTCCTCTGCAAGAGCAGACAGTTCTTTCTCTTAAACTGCTGGGCCATCTCTCCCAGCCCCTCATTATATTTTTTTAAAACATGTGAGAGACTGAGAATATAGCTCATTTACTAGAGTGCTTATCTGGTACATGCGAAGCCCTGGGTTCAATACCATTAATACATAAAGTGGGGTATTGCTGACCACACTTGTAATCCCAGCACTGAGGAGATAGAGACAGAAATTTAGGTCAGCCCATGAAAATGGGTTAAAGAAAGTGTTTGCCATCAACCTGATGACCTGAGTTCAATTCCCAGGGACCACATGTAAGGAATAGAATCACCTTCTCTTACATGTTGTCCTCTGACCTTCCACACAGGCACCACACGTATGTATGCAACTAATTAGATATAACAAAAAGAAGTTCAGGTCATCTCAGCAAAATACAGCTTCCAGGTCAATAAGCTATGTGCAAACGTGTCTAAATAAATAAATAATTGAATAAAAATGTTTTTAAAAGTCAAGGTTCAGGGGCGGGAGAGACTGACTCAACAGTTTGAGAGGACTTTTTTGTTCTGGCATGTGGTGCACCACCTTTAATCCCACCACTCGCGAGGCAGAGGCAGATGCAGATGGATATCAAGGCCAGGATGGACTACAAAGCAAGTTCCAGTCCGTCAGGGCTACGTAGTGTGACCTCTGTCTTCAAAACAAACACACTTTTGTTGTTGTTTTGTTTTTGTTTTGTTTGATTTGAGTCGGTTTGGTTTGGTTGTTTTTTTGGTTCTTTTGAGATAGCGTTCTCCCTAGCATGTGTTTTTGAAGATGACCAGTATCCATTCCTAGCACCCACATGGCAGATCACCAACAACCTGTAACTTCCAGTTCCAGGTGATTCCAACGCCCTCTTTCTGGCCTTCAAGGGCACTGCACTAATATGGTTATCGACATAAACATTGCATCCAAAAACACTCCTACATAAATAAAAATAAGTTTTTCAAGTTCAAGATCATCTTCTACAATGTAAAGAGTTTAAGAATCAGTCTGGTCAAAAAAAAAAAAAAAAAAACAAGAATAGTCTGGGCTATGAGCCTATCCCCAAACAAACAAACCAAAATTTATTGAGAAAAATTTTGCAATATAGTTTTTGGGGGAGAGTGTTTTTGAGACAGAGTCTCCCTAGCTAAAAGCCAGCTGTCCTAGAACTTCTATATAGACCAGGCTGCGCCTTGACCTCACAGAGATATCTTCCTGCCTCTGCCTCCCGAGTGCTGGCATTAAAAGTGTGTGCCACCATACCTGGTGAGACAAACATTTATAATGCTCACTATGCCAGGCACTGCCCCAAGGTTGAAAAGAAAAAGTGCATTGGGGAATTCCAGGCAGAGCTACACTTCCTCCTTCGCTTTGCGTTTCAAGATTTTTTTTCTTCAGCAGCATGGCAGTTCCCACGGGTGCCAGATTCAGTTAATAGTTAAAGAAAGTGCATTATAATGTTCTGACAGATGGCTTGGGGAGGGAGTGCCTATTTCTAACTCTCCCTAAGGCCTTATGAGCCAGCGGAGGCTCTTCATAAAATAACCATGTCAATACAGGTCATGTATATTAAATACACACTGGTAGGTGTAAAAGGAAGATGTCTGTATAATGTGAGTTGCATACCACGCCATAGTCCATTAGAGGACTTGGTCTGTATCATAGAGCTTACATCTTTATTACAGACATATTGTATCAAAGTGGTTACATCTTTGTTAAACTCTGAGCAGCCTGACAGAAATTTCCCACTGTGCCAGAAGGAAAATAGCCTCACAACCACCCATGATTAACAAAGTCAACAGCCCAGTGGCATTGTTCAATTATTGCTTTTTTTTTGGTCTTTTTTTTTTTTTTTGGTATTTTTTGAGACAGGGTCTCCCTTTTTTTAGTCCAGCTGGCCTGGAGCTCACTCTGTAGACCAGGCTGGCCTTGAACTCACGAGATTCTGCCTGCCTCTGCCTCCCAGTGCTAGGATTAAAGGCATGTGCACCACCCAGCTTTTTTTTGGTCTTTTTGAGAAACAGGGTCTCCCTGTAGCCCAGCTGTCCTGGAACTCACCCTGTAGACCAGGCTGGCCTTGAACTCACAAAGACCCGCCTGTCTCTGCCTCCCAAGTGCTAGGATTAAAGGCGTGCACCACCGCACCCAGCCAATTATTGCTTTTTTATGTTTAGTGTGTGTGTGTGCATGTTCAAATGTCTGTGCCTGCATGTGGTGCAGCATGCATATAGAGGTCAAATGCAGAGATGGAGGACTAGAGAGATGGCTCAGCAGTTAAGAACACTACCTGCACTTTCAGAGGATCTGAGTTCAGTTCCCAGCACCCACATGGTGGCTAACAACCATATGTAACTCCAGTTCCAGGGACTCTGACTCCCTCTTCTGGCCTCTGTGGATACTTGCACCTGTGTGTGTGTGTGCCCCAGCTGGCCTGGAGCTTGCTATGTCCGACCACGCTGGCCTTGAACTCACAGAGATCCACCTGCCTCTGTCTCCTGAGTCCTGGGATTAAAGGTGTGCTGCCACCACACCTGACATATTGTTTTTTATGTGTATTAGTGTATATGGCCCCGACAAGTAGTGAAGTGGAACTGCATTGTGCAATTCTTGTGGAGGTCAGAAGGGGGAGTCCGATTCCTGGATGGAGTTCTGGACAGTGTTAGCCACCATGATGGTGCTAAGAATGAACCGTGTCCTCCTGCAAGAGGAATTTTTTAGATCCCTTAGGTAAACTATCATATTGTCTGCCAAAAAGGGATAGCTTGACTTCCTTCTTTCCATTAGTATTCCATGAGCATCTCTCCAGCTTCCCCCTCAATCTTTTAAATAAATACTATTAAAAGACTGGAGAGATAGCCTAGCAGTTAGCTAAGAGCACTGACTGCTCTTGCCGAGGACCCGGGTTCGATCCCAGCAACCACATGGCGGCGACGAGACCATCTGTAATTCCATTCAGGAGAACTCCAGTTCCAGGGGGAATCCTACACCCTCTTTCTGACCTCCCGGCATGCCACAACACGGTGCACAAACCTACATGCAGACAGATACATTCATTAACCATACAAAAATAAATAAAATGTTAAAAAAATTTTTTTAAACTATTAAAGAATATTATTTATACTTAATATATTGGTGACTTGTGCCAAAACAGCCTGCTTTTGATAGCACTCATAATGTTGGCTGGTTTGAGGCAGCTCACTTGGTAGGCAGACAGCTCTGGCGCCTCAAGGCTCACCCTCTCCACTTTCGTGTCCTGACATAATGCATCACTGTGGCAATTTGGGCTTGGCTCTGTGAATCTTCTTCATTTCTTTGCTTTTGTAACACCTATTTTATTTTTTATTTATGTGCAGGGGTGTGTGCCTGCCCAAGTTTCTGTGTGCCATGTGCGTGCAGGTGAGCCTGCAGAGGGCAGCAGAGAGCATGGAATCCATTGGTGCTGGAATTACTGGTGATGGTGAGTCTTCAGGTTGGAACTGAACCCAGGTCCTCTGAAAGAGCAAGTGCTCTTAACTCCTGAGACATCTCTCCAGACCCTTGTTCGTTTTATTGAGACAGGATCTTCTGTAGCCCAGGCTGCTCTTGAATTCCAGATTCTCATGCCTCAACTTCCTGAGACCTGGGATGACAAGACTGTGCCACTACACCTGACTGGGCCGTGTGACTTTGGTCAGTGGGATGTCACCAAGCCTGACTGATACAAGCAGGAATGTGTCTTCTTTTTTTTATTAATTTTTTATGTGTATGAATGTACCGTTTGCATGTAGGTTTGTGCACCCATGTCATGCAATGCCGCGGAGGTCAGAAGAGGGTCTCAGGTTCCCCTGGAACTGGAGTTCTCCTGGAATTGGAGTTACAGACGGTTCTCAGCCGCCATGTGGGTGCTGGGGATCGAACCCGGGTCCTCTGCAAGAGCAATTGGTGCTCTTAATGGCTAGGCTATCTCTCCAGCCCCAGAATGTGTCTTCTTAAGATGTTCTCACAGCCCTTCCGGACCAACTTCTTGGTCCACCCCAGAAGTTTCTACCACCTCGGTTATCATACACGTGAATCGCCACTGGATTCCAGCTTGGGTGAGCCACTGCCTGACTGTAGCTATATGAGAGACCAAATCAAGGTGCTTCCAACTGAGCCCAGCCCAGACTATAGACCCATCAGCAGTCACGAGGCGAGCATTTGCAGACTTATGCTGGGTTGCAGACACTGGCATCCGCCCTAAGAGTTGCTAATGTATCATACATAGTAGGTACTTTCCTTTTCACCGTGAGATATCTGACAGAAAGAACTTGAAGGAAGCATTTATTTTGGCTTATGGTTTCTGAGCGTCTGATCCATGGGCCCATCGTGAGTCAGAGCATCATGGCTCCCGGAGCACATGGCTGGTGGGGAGCATGGAAAAGGGGGTACAAGGATATGTCCCCAGTGACCTACTTGTCTAACTCCACTCTACCTCCTACCCTTTTACCATCTCCCAGTAAAACTATCCTATTGTGAATTTACCAATGGGAAAATCCATTTATCTCAGCCCTCTGGATCTCATCTCTGAAACCCTCCACTCAGACACATTCAGAGCTGTGTTCCTAATCCAGTCAAGGTGACAAAACAAACCATCACAGGGCTTAGAGATGGCTCAGCGGTTAAGAGCACTGGCTGCTCTTGCAGAGGACCCAGGTTCGATTCCTAGCACCCACATGGCAGCTAACACTGTAACTCCAGTTCCAGGGGATTCTGCCTTCCGCAGGCATTGCACAGCACAGGTACATTGACATACATGCAGGCATAACACTCATACACATAAAATAAAAATAATAAATAATTTTGTTGAAATCCACCACATATATATTTGGCTTATTGTCCATGAGGTGTTACCGGCAAGGGGACTCTGGTGGACAAAGAAGTTTTCTGGAATGGGCACTGATTCACTCAATAGGGCAGAGCTGGCTCTGCCGTGTGCAGGTGAGCCTGCAGAGGGCAGCAGAGAGCACGGAATCCCTTGGTGTTGGCTATGAGGCAGATCCGAGAAGCAGGTGTGGTGAAGACCCAGCCTTGGTTTGAGTTTCTCCAGGAGCAGACCCGGAGCTGGGCACCTGAAGGCAACTTTAGAAAGGAAAGAGCAGGAGTTGGGGCGGCTGGAACAGCCCAGGCAAAGGGACACCAGGCAAGAAAGGGTATGTTATCCAAGTGCTGTGGGGAGCTGAGTCAGCCATGCACTTTAGAGTTGACCCAAGAAGGAGGTTCATCTTTATGTGTATGAGTGTATCACCTGCATGTGTGTAAGCGCACCCATGTCGTGCAGTGCCCACGGAGTTCAGAACGCGGGTCCTCTGCAAGAGCAGCCAGTGCTCTAAACTGCTGATCTGTCTCTTCAATTCCCAATTTTTTAAAAAATTCTTTTTATTTTATATTTTTTTGTTGTTGTTGTTTGTTGTTGTTGTTGTTGTTTTGGTCTTTTGGAGACAGGGTCTCTCTCTAGTCCCAGCTGGCCTGGAACTCACTATAGAACTCATAGAGATCTGCCTGACTTTGGGATTAAAGGCATGTGCCACCATGCCCAGCTCACCTTTTTTTAACTTTTAAAATTAAAAATTTTGAGACAGATTTTGCTATGTAGCCCAGGCTGTTCTCAAACTTGAGTGCTAGGATTACAGGAGAGTATCACAACTCCTGCATGTGCTTGTTTGCTTTTGGCCAGGGCTAAGGGTAGAACGCAGAACTTCTGGAATGCAAAGCCGGCACCCTGCCGCTGATCCACATGCCCAGGCCTCACTGGTAGATTCTACAGAAGTGCTCTACCATTGAACACAACCTGCATCTCCTCACTGGTGGACTCTAGGCAAGGTCTCTTGTGCTGAGCCACATCCCAAGCCCCTACACTAGTAGATTTTAGGCAAGGATTCTGGCAGTGAGCTACAACTTTAGCCTGATAAATTCTCTAGTTTTTAAGTCTTGTCACGTCTTAGTCTTACTGAAGGCAGAATGGGTATCCATTATCAGCAAAGGCCCCCAACAGGAACGTTCCCTCATCAATATTGGAGCTGTTGGCGCCTTCGTCTTTGAATTCCAGACTTTTAAAGTTGGGAAATTATAACACAGCAGCTCTAGGCCTGCAGTTAGGTCACTGAGTATGCCCAGGGCGAGGGTAATGGCCCCCAGTGTAAGCTACATGTCCCACCAGTACATGCATCAAATGTGACCCCCTCAGTCGGGCATCAAGACCATTTCCCCACAGTACAACTACTCACAAACGAGACCACAACAGTTCAAGTCCAAATTGAGTTTAATTTGGGGTATAAAGATTAAGGGGAGAGATTCACAAGGAATACTAGCATCTAGGATATTGATCTCTGAATGACGAAGCAGTCAGAATTCAGGGCACACTAACCCCAGGGGGTCCTTTCAAGGGCTCATGGGTATGGGTCCTGGGTAGGAGCCCTGATGGGATAGTTTCAGGATGCTTTAAATCCCATAGAGGGAGACTCCATCTCCATCTGGGTTTCTGGGAATGTAGGGCTGCATCCCCAGAGAAGATCAGCTGATCCAAGTAGGAGAGGGTAAAAGGCTGGTAAGGTTGTTTCACAGAAACAGTCAAGGGGCCCCGATTTCACAGAAATCATCCAGAAGGCCCCTTGTAGGGGGAGGGGATATCACAACACTCCAAATATTGGGGACTGTTCACCCCCTCCCCAGCGCCACTTTGGGGTTTTAATGTAAGACCCTAATGGCAGGATATTCCATATATGTTTTCACAGATCTGCAACACGCGCATACTCTGATGTCCACGGGACAGCGGGGACTGGAAAAATCAGTCCAGGTTCTGGGTTTGAGTCCTAAGAGGACAAGCCTGGGGGTGCCACACGGCTTCTCTTCAACAGCTGCCGGAGCTGTGAATAAGCAAGGCAGAGTGAGATGTGAAGGAGGGTAGGGGTGGGGGACTTGGCGAGGGTATGGAGGGGGGGCTTGGCGAGGGTGTGGAAGGGCATGTTCTACACGGACTTATGAATAAGGGAGAAGCTGAGTGGGGTCAGTGGGGTCTGGAGATCGCAAGTCTACAATCAAGATCTGGCTGGGGTCGAGATCACGAGGGATGGTGCACACCTGTAATCCCAGTATTGGCAATGCAGTAGCTAAGGTGAACTAGTCAGCCAGGGTTACATACTGAGGCCCACTTGGGGGTGAACCTTTGTCTGGCTTCAGACTTTCAGAAGCAAGAGTGGGTATTCTGGATAGCCCAAGTTGTCACCTTGACATACCTGGACAGAGGAGCCTCAGCTGGGGAATTGTCTTTATAGGATTGGTCTGCGGCCATCAATAAAGGCATGACTTTATTGATTGCTGAGCAATGTGGGAGGGCCCAGGCCCCTGTGGGTGGTGCCACCCCTGGGCAGGTAGTCCTGGGTTGTATAAGAAAGCAGGTTGGGCACAGGCCAAAGGAGCAAGCCAGGAAGCAGCTTTTCTCTGTGATCTCTGTTGGAGTTCCCACCTTGTCTCCTGCCTCTGCTTCCCTCTCTGATGGACTGTGATCAGGGCGTGTGAGCCAAAAACACCCTTTCCTTCCCAAGTTGGTTTTGGTTAGTTTCATCACAGGAAGAGAAAGCTAACTAGAACAGCGGGCAGTATAAGGGAAGGTTTTGCTAGTTGGGTTCCCATCTTCTGTCTGCATTGAATAGCAGTCAAAGCACAGAGGCAAGAGTCAGAAATCACATTTAAGGTACGGACCCAGAGTTAGGGACAGGAGTTCAGAGGTCCCACTAAGGGACTGACGGTCACATCCTGAGGTCAAGATTCAGAGTTGGGAGGTCAAAGGGAGTCACCACACCGAAAGATAGGGTCAGACACTAAGATCAGAGGTCACTTTAAGGGTTGATTTTTCTTTCTTTTTCTTTTTGAGAACAGGGTCTAGGTATGTGTAGCCCAGACTGGCATTGAACTTTCAATCTTCCTGCCTGAGCCTCCCGAGTGCTGGGATTACAGGTGGGCACCACTCAGCAGAGGTCACAGTTTGAAAGGAAGATTGGATAGGGACTGAGATCACTTATGATTAGACATCACTCTCTAAGTAAGGTTTGGGTGGAGTTGGGGCACCCCTAGTTAGCTTAGGGGTCAGGTCAGTACTCACCCCATCGGGGCCCGGCCCAGGCCGCAGCAGGTGAACGGGCTGCTCATTTTCCAGGTTTCGCAGGGTTGGGTCCGCTCCAGCCGACAATAGGTGCCTCACAATGGCTTCCTGTGGTGGCCCAGGGGACAGGGCAGCTGCCATGTGCAGGGCTGTGTTCCCATGGGCCTGCGACCACAAAAGTAAGACTGATGAGGACCCAGACCCAGCTGCCTGGGCCTTCTAAAGTACATTCTGTATCCTGCTACATCCACTCCCCACACATCCCCTCGTCACAGCCAGACTCCACCCACTCCTGTGTCTTGTACATATTCTTTGCACATCCCACACATTGTACCCTATATATCTACAGCTCATAGGACCCCAACACCCACCCGCCCCTCAATACCATATCTCACACCATTGGCACAGCCCAACTTATGCCCCCTACCTTCATGTTGACAAAGGCCCGCAAGTCCCCCCTGGGTAGCTCCAGCAGCAACTGCACTAAGGTGGGGTTGGCAGCCTGCACCGCCAAGTGCAGAACGGTCTTGTTGCTCTTGATCTCCTGTAGGAAGGAAAATGGCAGAGGTCAGGCTAGTCTTCCACCCAGTCCCTTACCCAAGAAACCTGGGAGCCACCAGGGTGCCTTCCCCAGCTGTCTACTGCACAGAGCACAGTAAGGGAGGACAGCAGTTCACAACAGATGTGTCACAGAACTCTACATTTATTATGACAATTTTCCAGTTCAAGTGTCTTTGAGAAACAAGATTCTTTTTCCAATCCCTTAAAGGAGTTCTCTGACTAGCAGTTGAGCTACTGAAGACCTTAACATGCACCCACCCCATGTGGACTATACTACAGCATAAGGACAGGAGTTGGGTGGCATTAATCAGTGGGACCACTCAGCCTGTATCCAGTGCAACACGCAGGCACGTGCTCTACCATTGAGCCATGCCCCAGCCCCTCACTGGGGGATTCTAGGGAGGTGCTCTACCACTGAGCCACACCCCAGATCCTCACTGGGGGATTCTAGGGAGGTGCTCTACCACTGAGCCACACCCCCGCCCCTCACTGGGGGATTCTAGGGAGGTGCTCTACCACTGAGCCACACCCCAGATCCTCACTGGGGGATTCTAGGCAGGGGCTCTACCACTGAGCCACACCCCAGATCCTCACTGGGGGATTCTAGGCAGGGGTTCTACCACTGAGCCATACTCCAGCCCCTCACTGGGGTATTCTAGGCAGGTGCTCTACCACTGTAATTAACAGAGGCTCTGGGTTCCATTCTCAACACACACACGCACACGCACACGCACACACACAGAGACATACACATACACACAGACACAGATACACACACACGCCTCCCCCAAAATACTTAAGGAAATCACATGCTTATGCTTCATTAAAAATTGCAGAAGACAGAGACCAGGTGTGGTGTGGCTCTATTTTCACAGCACTTGAAAGCCTGAGGTGGGATGATGAGTTTGAGCCAACCTAAGCTACACTGGGAGAACACATCTCAAAAACAAGTAAGTAGGCAGCTGAAGAGATGGCACAGCAGTTCTAGGTTTGGTTCCCAGCACCTACATGGCAGCTAACAACCATCCATAATTTCTGTTCCAGAGGATCCAATGCCTTCTTCTATCTCCTTCAGGCACTGCACACACAGAGTGAACTTCCACACATACAGGCAGAACACTTGTATACATAAAATATAATTTTAAAAAATGTCAAAATATGGGGCTGGAGAGATGGCTCAGCAGTTAAGAACACTGGCTGCTCTTGCACAGGACCCAGGTTCGATTCCTAGCACCCATATGACAGCTAACAACCGTCTGTAACTCTAGGTTCAGGGGAATCCGATGCCTTCTTCTGACTTTCATGAGCACTGCCCAACTCGGGTGCATTTACATAAATGCAGGCAATACACTCATACACATAAAAAAAATAAAGTTGTGTGTCATTGCACATGGCTTTAATCCCAGCACTCAGGAGGCAGAGGCAGGTGGATCTCTTTGAGTTCAAGGCCAGCCTGGTCTACATAGCGAGCTCCAGGCCAGCTGGGACTAAAGGAGGACCCTGTTGCTCTTACAAAGGACACGGATTTGGTTCCCACCACCCCACATGGCAACTAACAATCATTAGTTACTCCAGCTTCAAGGGATCGAACACCTTCTTCTGACTCCTCAGGCATTGCCTGCATGTGGTCCATTTATATACATGCAGGCAAAACACTCATATATAGGAAGGAAGGAAGGAAGGAAGGAAGGAAGGAAGGAAGGAAGGAAGGAAGGAAGGAAGGAAGGAAGGAAGGAAGGAAGGAAGGAAGGAATGAATGATGGAGAAAAAAGTAAGAGTACATGCTTTCGGGGGTGTTTGGGTGGATCCAAATGCTTAATCCATGAAACTCAACGCTTCATAAACCAGAGATCGGTAATATTAATCCACATGGACAGCTAGGTAACAGGGAAGTGAAAGATCACACAGTTTTGTCTAGTGCCCTGGGTGTTTGTTACACACACTTTCCCATAGACCAACCCTTCCCCCTACTGCCCAGCTTACCTGGCTGGTGTGATCGGCACCCACTTGCAGCAACATCTGCACACATGTCAGTCTGTCTCGGGCTTGGGTACTCAGAATCCTGGGACTGAGGTTGGATGGGCGCATTGCAGCGTTGAGAGCCAGAATGGCTGTGTGGAGAGGGGTGAGGCCTACAGAACGGAGAAAATGAGAGACCTGCTACCGAAGGACCTACCCAGCCCAGCCTGCCTACCATGCCACCCCAGGCCATGCCCAGCTTACCCTCGAAGTCTCTGGCCTCCAGGTTGACCTGAACGCCTGACCTAAACACAGCCTGGGAGGAGGAGGAGGAGAAAGAGAGATATGGAAGGGTCTTCCTAGACCTTCTGAGACCCAGACCTTCTAGGTCTAGATGCCAGAATCTGGGGACCCAGCCCCTCCTAGAGACCCCCGCCCCCGCCTTCCAATTGATCATACCGAAAGGACTCCTGGGAGTCCGTAGGTGGCGGCCACATGCAAGACAGAACGACCTTGATGGTCAGAAGCATTAGGCTCTGCCCCCAGGCTCAGCAGATCTTCCACGATCAGCGGCTGGTTGGCAGCAGCGGCCACCAAGAGAGGGGTCTGCAGGTCACAGGAAGATCAGTCAGGCTCCCTTGCATCCTCCCACCTGAAAGCCAGGGCCCTCTTCCCCAGACACACAAGCCTCGGCCCCCAGCCCTCACCTTGCCCTTATGTTCCCGAATGTCCAGATGTCGGTACATCTGCAACACCTCTGCTGCCGCGTATGCTGCCCACCGCAGCCCCCGAGCAGCAAACAGATGCAGGAGCCTGAGGACAAGTGGGGAGCGGCAGTGAGAACGGGCCTCCCCAGCTTCAGGGAGTCAGGAAATGATAGATCGCCCTGGTCCCCTGTGCTTACGTGTCTCCCTCCTCGTCCTGTGCCAGTAGCTGTTGGGGCCCCAAAGCCAGGATGTGAGCTCGGGCTGTGTCCAGGGAGGGTCCGGTAGATGGAGGCAACTGTGGGGAACCTGAGGGTAGCCCAGAGACTCTCCAGGACCCTACTTGTGGCAAGGAAGTTTCAGTATACAGCCGAGTATCCAAAGGGTCCTAAAGGGTGAGGGGTCAGGAGAGTTGGTCAGCTAAGAGTTCTCCTCGAACACAACGCCGCCCCTGGTCTTTTTGAGACAGGGTCTTCCTGTAGCCACAGCTGGCCTGAAACTCACTGTGTAGACCAGGCTGGCCTTGAATTCACAGATATCTGCCTGCCTCTGCCTCGAGTGCTGGGATTAAAGGCGTGTGCACCACCACACTCAAATAATATTTTTTATTTTTAATTATGTGTAATGGGGGGGGTCTGTGCCCTCAGACGACTGAAGAGTGTATTAGATCCCCTGCAGCTGGAGTTACAGGTGGTTGTGAGCCCTCTGGGAACCAAACTCTATAAGAGCAACAAGTGCTGTTAACCATTTAGCCATCGAGCCTGATTTTATTGTTGTTTTAGACAGGGTCTCCCTGTAGCTCTGGCTGTCCTGGAACTCACTATGTAGACCAGGCTGGCCTTGAACTCACAAAGATCCGCCTGCCTCTGCCTCCCAAGGGCTAGGATTATAGGCGTGAGCCACCACACCCAGCTACCTAGCCCATTTTTTACTTTTTAACTATTTTATATGTATGAATGTATTATATACATGTATGTAAGTGCACCCATGTCCTACAATGCCCTCAGAGGTCAGAAGAAGGTATCTGGTCCCCTGGAACTGAGCTATGAATGGCTCGCTAGTCACCATCTGGGTACTGGGAACTAAACTTGGGGCCTCTGGAAGAGGATCCAGTGCTCTTAACCACTGAGTCATCTCTCCAGCCCCTTTTATTTAAGACAAGGTTTCACTAATATATGCAGACTGACCTTGAACTCCTTTCATAGCCCAGGCAAGTCTTGCAATCTTCTTGCCTCTACCTCCCAAGTGGCTTGGATGACAGTCCTACACCATCGGACCCACCACAGCCAGGAGTCTTTAGGGACCCTTCAGTATCTGGTCCCCACTCTGTGGCTCACCTCCATCCCTGGAGGAAATGGGCCTGGCCGGCCTGAGTCTGTCAGTGGGTAGAAATCAGGAGTCAGGAAGCCCTCAGCAGTAGCAGCAGCAGAATAAGAACAGGGGCTGTCTGTATAGGTGGCGTGGGTGTTGGGGTCCCAGTCCGCAAAGCCCACCGGGGGAGCCAGGTTGCTAGGTCCAGAATCCACAGTCTCTTGGAAGGCTGGGAAGTGAGTATGGCCTGAAAGTTTGGGGAGGGGCAGGATCAGGCCTGGTTACCAGAGACAGGAAGTCACAGCTGGTGCTAGTGAACCCAAGTCTCCCAAGGTGCTCAGAGCTAGGGCTTCTGGGCCACTGAGGGGTTGGGCAGCTCAGGGAAACTGGAGTTCCAAGGCCCCTGCCCCCACCTCTACAGACTTGGGAGTGCAGGGACCATCCATCCATCTATCCCACAGAGGCCCATGCATCCCAGAGATGCAGAGCCCAGAGCCCAGCATCCTTTCAGGAGTCCTGGTCTTCAGTCTCGTCTCTGGTACATTCCCAACCTTGGGAAACCAAGAGGTTGGAAGCTTAGCCTTCTGAGATCCCAAGGAACTGGGGTCCTGACTCCTGGGCCCCCCAAAAAGCTAGACCCCTGTGTTACAGAAAATCTACATTATACTTCAGGATTTTTGTTTATTTGGTTTGGTTTTGGAGACAGGGTCTGTTATGTAGCCCTGGCTGACCTGGAACTCATTAGGTAAAGCAGGTTAGCCTCAAACCTGTGTCAACCATCCTGTCTCAGTTTCTAGGATGTTGGGAATACAGGTAAGTGCCATCATGCCAGGCTGTACATCAAAATTTCCCTTGAATTTCAACAATAATGAAGGCTTGACTCAAAGTTCTAAGTGTCAGCAGGGCATGGTAGTGCCTGTCTTTAATCCCAGCCCTCAGGAGGCTGAGGCAGGCGGATCTCCACCCTGGTCCACATCCTGACTTCAAGGTGGGCTGTGTGTCTAAGGAGACCCTGTCAAAAAACAATTAACAAGAAAGAAATGGAAGAAAGAAAAGTAAGAAAAGAAGAAAGAAAGAAAGAAAGAAAGAAAGAGAAAGAGAGAGAGAGAAAGAAAGGAAGGAAGGAAGGAAGAAAGAAAAAGAAAGAAAGAAAGAAAGAAAGAAAGAAAGAAAGAAAGAAAGAAAGAAAGAAAGAAAGAAAAAGAGAAAGTTCTAAGACTGTCAATGGGGTACTAACAGAACCTGGTTGAGTTTTTAGATTTACCTGCCTCGGCCTCACTCACGGATGGGGTCAGGGGCTGGGCCAGGGGAGGGGAGAAGTGTCCCTGGTAAAGAAAACATAAACGAGTGTGAATGTATGCATCGGGCAGAATTCTCAGCCTCTCCTCCCCACCAATGGAGCATGAGAGCCAGAACTACAAGTCCCATCTTCCCCTAGGACACATGGCTTCATGAGACTCACGGGTATGCCACCTGCTTCAGGCTGCTGCTGACGACGCCTCTGTTCTTCCAGAAGCTTCTTCACTGTCTGTGTTGGGCAGTGGCTGCGCTCAGTCCGACTCACTGTGTCGGGGAAAAGGGAAGGAAGTCAGAGGGAGTGGATGAGGGCGGGGAGGAGTGGATGTGGGCGGGGAGGAGTGGATGTGGGCGGGGAGGAGTGGATGAGGGCGGGGAGGAGTGGATGTGGATGAGGGCGGGGAGGAGTGGATGTGGATGTGGGCGCACCCCTTGCCCTCCCAAGCGGAAAAACTGGCACATTGATGCCGCCCGAGAACTGCAAAGCCAACAGAAGTTGAGTGCGGGCCCGCCTCCACCGTTTCCTTCCCTTTGCTCCACGCTTTTCCTCTGACCCAACTTTCCACCAGCGTAGTGGAAACTGAGGAAGGGGGAGTCACATGCCCTCTGCAGCATCTCCTCCACCTCCGTAAAAAAATCCCAACCTGGGGCTCCCAGTCCTGAGGCTTGGGGTGGGTGGAGGGGTCCGTTAGTCACCCCTTTCTGGATATATATATACATATATATATATATATATATATATTTTTTTTTTATGGAGATTATACATATATATCTCCAGGTTTCTCAGTATTTCTTTGCTTCAAGCTAGGAGTGCTGGCACATGCCTGCAGGATCGGGAGTTGAAGGCCAGCCTCATACACATGCTGAGTTAAGAGACCAGCCTGGCTTACAATGAAACCCTGTTTCAAAACAACTAAGTATTGCTTATTATGCGCTAGAATCTGACCTATGGGGCTGGGGGCCTGGCTCATTAGTGGAGCGCTGGCTTAGCAAGAGCAAGGCCCTGGGTTCGATCCCCAGACCAGGAAAAGCGGACCTGCTATTTCTTTGCCCAGGGAAGGTAGACAACAGAACAGGGCTCGAGTCCCTGGAGTTGCAAAGTCCTCTGCCCACCCCACCCCCCGACCTCTGCAGACTTGGGACTGCAGGGACCGTCCATCCGCAGAGCCATGCATACCATGGATGCAACAACCCCGGAGCCCAGCATCCTCTCCTCCGGGACCCGGGAGTCCCAGCCTGCAGTCTCCTCCTCTCTGGTACATGAAGTCGGTTCCCAGATTCCTCCCTCCGATAACCAGGGAAGATGAGATGCTGCCCCCCTTTCCCTCCCCGGGCAACTCAGACTCCGGCGCAGGAAGGGTTAAGCCGACCCGAAGTGGGGCTGGGGGGCGGGGCAGGACGCGTGCTGACGTCAGGGCGCTCACGCAAGGGAATCTTCCACCTCCCAGTTCCGCTCCAGACCCGCGCCCCAGGTGCCGCTCGGAGGAGGGGCGCGCGGCCGAGCGTGGGGTTCGTGGAATCCCCACAGGCGGGAAATTCCTGCTCGGCCCGGCGACCCCGGGGAAAGGTCCCTGCGGCCCAGCGCCCCAACTCCGGGATCCACATCAGCGGTGCCTTTTAAGCAATCACTACCGCACCTCCAAGCACGCCCTGCCTTCTTGGGGTGTGGGAGGGTCACCCTGCCCCCATGCAGGACCCAGGGGTAGGACCTCCCGGCTCTTGCACCCCAACACCCAGGATTCCAATGCAACTCCTTCATGCGCGAAGGGATCCGGATCGCCCAGTCCTCATACAGGACCCAGGGATCCAGACCCCCAGCCCTTGAACCCCCAAACCCAGGATTCCGCATCTCCTATCTCCAACACCCTCAAGGCCCAGGAGTGCAGAGTCCCAATCCCTCTTTCTCCCCCCCAATCACCAGCCCCGCGGCTCTCAGGGCTGCGCGTGCCTCGCTTCTCCCTCCGTTACCTCGCGGGTTCCGCGGTGCGGATTGCTGGCCCCCAGGGCCGCGGCCTCGGCGCTGCGCCAGCCTCGCTGCTTCCGGGCGGAGCCGCCGCCTGGGTCCCCAGAGCTTGAGCCAGGTTCCCCCGCGAGTTTTTAAATTGAGGTTCTGGCACCGCCCAGTCCTGGGCAGGGCCCCGCCCACAGACCTGGGAGTCCCCCCAAGTCCCGCTTGAATTAACTCAGCCTCTGCATGGGCGGGGCTAACTTTGGAGGGACTGATTCCTGGGGTCTCCCAGGAAGGTGGGTGTTGGGGGTCCCGTCTGTGGTCTGAAGAGCCAGAAAGGGTCACACCTCCAGAAAGAGGGCAACATTGGGGGTGCGGAATTCTGAGGCCCTGGGCAAGGGGCTGTTAGAGGCCTTGACTTGGGCTGAATGTGGGCAGGGCAATACTACTGGGACTCAGGGGAGAAAAGGACCAGGGCTTTGAAACTCATGGTCTCGAGGGAGGAGAAATCCCTAGGCAAGGGTAGTATGGATGGCTCAAATTCCTTCTTTCTCAAATGGCCTTTTTCCATTTTCACAGTTAAAGTTTGGAGGGGCATGGTGGCGCACGCCTTTAATCCCAGCACTTGGGAGGCAGAGGCAGGTGGACCTCTGTGAGTTCAAGGCTAGCCTGGTCTACATAGTGAGTTCCAGGACAGCTGGGGCTACAGGGAGACCCTGTCCCAAAAAAGACCAAAAAGAAAAAAAGTTAAAGTTTCCGTTTCCTTTATTCCTTTTTCCCCTTGGTTTTGGTGGGGCGTGTGTGTGTGTGTGTGTGTGTGTGTGTGTGTGTGAGAGAGAGAGAGNATTTCTGTATGTGTATGAATGTACCGTCTGCATGCAAGTGTGCGCACCCATGTCGTGCAATGCTGCGGAGGTCAGAAGAGGGTGTCGGATTCCCCTGGAACTGGAGTTCTCCTGGAATTGGAGTTTCAGATGGTTCTCAGCCGCCATGTGGGTGCTGGGGATTGAACCCGGGTCCTCTGTAAGAGCGGTCGGCGCTCTTAACTGCTAGGCCATCTCTCCAGCCCCTAATTTTTTTTTTTGAATTGTGTATGTGTGTGTACACTTGTGTGGAGGTCAAAAGACAACTGGAGTCTTTGCTGCGGGAGTTGCCAGCTTTTTACGTGGATCTAGGAATCGAGGAAACTCAGGTTGTCAGGCTTGAATGAGAAGCACCTTTATCTGCGGAGCCATCTCCTTGACCTTGGTTTGATTTCTTTGTTTGCTTGCTTGCTGTTTTGTTTATTTGTTTTTTGTTGTTGTTGTTGTTGTTTTGGTTTTGTTTGGTTTTGTTTTGGTATTTTTGAGACAGGGTCTCCCTTTAGTCCCAGCTGTCCTGGAGCTCCCTCTGTAGACCAGGCTGGCCTTGAACTCACAGAGATCCGCCTGCCTCTGCCTCCCAAGGGCTAGGGTTAAAGGCGTGCACCACCATGCCCAGCTCATTTGGTTTTTTTGAGACAGGGTCTTACTCCGTAGCCCTGATCGGTATGGAACTGAGTATATAGATCAGGCTGGCCTTGAACTCACAGAAATCTGCCTGCCTCTGCCTCCTGAGTGCTAGGATTAAAAGTGGGGGCCACCATGCACAGCTTGGTTGGTTTTTTTGAGAAAGGGTCTTGCTATATGGCCCTAGCTAGTCTAGAATTCGCTATATAGGCCAGGCCAGCCTCTAATTAAAGGCCTTGAATTAAATTCTCCCTTGGCCTTCGTACCCAGCTCACTTATTCATCATTTTAAAAACTTTGTTACCACAGGAAAGGCACTTCGCTGGGTTCTTGGGGGTAGAAAACTATGAACTAAGCAGACAGGAATTCCCAGCCCTCAAGGGAACGGACATTCTCAGTTCCTGCTTGGTGATCTTCCTCTCTACTTAATTATGGTGAACAAATTTCTCTTTTGCTTTCAATGCTCCACACTGTGTAGGTTCTCCTCCCTTCCTAGCCTCAACTCTTGGCTTCCCAGGCTAGACCGCCAGTTCCCTCTCTTTCCGTGTGTGTGTGTGTGTGTGTGTGTGTGTGTGTGTGTGTGTGTGTGTGTATGTGTGAATGAAGGGGTGGTGTGTTTTGTTATGTTCTTCCTTGGTGATCTCATCTAGTCCAGTGGCTTTAAATGTCATCCTTAAGTCTTCAGGCCTCTCAAATGGATGTCTCAGGACCTAACTTGTCTCTGATGCCCCTAAACACAGATTTGAGCATTCACATCCTCACAGGGAAGATCTGTCTGGCCTTTTCTTTTTTTTTTAATTTTATTTATTTCTGTATGTGTATAAATGTACTGTCTGCAGTGCACCTGTGTCGTGCGATGTCGCGGAGGTCAGAAGAGGGTGTCGGATTCCCCTGGAACTGGAGTTCTCCTGGAATTGGAGTTTCAGACAGTTCTCGGCCGCCATGTGGGTGCTGGGGATCGAACCCTGGTCCTCTGTAAGAGCGGTCGGCGCTCTGAACCGCTAGGCCATCTCTCCAGCCCCGTGTCTGGCATTTCCAACTCAGATCCCCCAAACCTCAGCAGCTCTGCCTCCCTCCGAAGCCAGCACCTCCCAACTCTACTCCGCTCATTCTTCATCCATCTTTCCAGTTGCTCAGGCCAGAAGTTGAGGTCTGGGTCCCCTCTCACATATACACTCACATCCCTTTCAGCCCCCAAATGTCATTGGCTTTACTTCCAAAATATTTCCAGAATCTCCCTAGTGTCCACACTCTGCCTTGATCACATATCCCTGGGCTCCCTAACACCCCCAAATTTGTTCCCCAAAGCTGGTCGCACATGCAGCCCTATGCACACAGGAAGTTGGTGGTATTGTCACCAGCAGGGCAACATCCGTTCTTGCTGTCTCTCTGCCCCCCGGATGTTCTGAGACTTCTCTAGAAGGAACACAGTCCTTGGCCAGATCCCTTCAGACCCGCCATGGCCCCTCAGGACGGCCTCCTCCTCTTCCTGCTTCTGCTCCCAGGTGAAGCCAATTGTCAGGGGTGGGGAGACAGGAAGAGTGCCATTTAATGGACCTGGGTGCTCCGGGGCAGGCTTGGGGGGACGTCCAGAGCTGTGGACTCTCCTCCTGATTACTTGGTCTTCTTGCTTCCTTTTGGGGGTCACTCTCTGTGTCCCTGGGAACTCCCTTTCCCATCCACCTCCCCAGAGTGGCACTTACCTCTTAAAACATCCCCTTTCCCCGGCCCTGTGTTTTGGGGGTCACCCCATCCACCCATCTGCCCGTCCACCCTTTCACCCTTTTCTGTCCTTTCCACAGTGGTTGCCAGTCAGACACCTGCAGGTGAGAAATCACTCCTTGCCTTTGACCCTGGAACTTGAAGAACAACCTCCAACCCTAAAGTTTGGTCTCAGGGTCCCCACAGTACACCCCGGCTCATCACATCCGTACTCTGAGGCCTCTATCCCGATTTCACTTTGGCCTGCCCTTGACCAAACCCCAACGCGCCCGCTGCACAGTCCTGGGGTTCTAAGACCTTCCCCTCCTGTCTCAGCTCTCCTCCGCCTCTCCTTTCACATTTCCCGTCTTCCCCTCTCCCTATGGGAGGCAAAGGGGCAGAACCCTGTCAGCAGCCTGTGGGTCTGGGCTCCTCCCCCTTCCAGGTTCCTGCTCCGGATGTGGGCCCCTGTCCCTGCCGCTCCTGGTAGGCTTGGTGGCCGCAGATGCGGTTATGTCTCTGCTAGTTGTGGGGATAGTGTTTGCATGCATGCGCCCACGTAGCACGCCTGGCCAAGGTGAGCAAAGACCGGGGGCGGGGCCTGGACAGTGGGTCCCAGTCCCTAGGGAAGGAGGGGGTCCCACGGAGGGGGTCCCCGGGGAAGCCCTGGAGGAGATGCTGGGGAAACCCTGGGGGAGGTATCTGGGGAACCCCTGAGGAAATCCCTGAGGCAGGGGGGTCCCCCCAGAAAGGTGGAGTTGTAGGGTGGGTGCTGAGTGGTCAAGCTTCATGCTCTCTCTCTCCCCGCCAACCCAACAGAAGACCGCAGAGTCTACATCAACATGCCGGGCAGACGTTGACTTCAGACTTTGACTTGTGATCCCCTGTGCTGCCACCTGGGAACTCGTCCCCCTTTTGAACTGAAATAAAGCTATTAAGATAGCGCTAGTCTTAATCTTCCTCAAAGAATTTAGGGATTCCTAAAGCCTGTCTTCCTCCCAGGCCGCTCTTTTCCGGATTCAAGACCCCTTTCCAGACCTCACTTTTCTCAATTCTTTGGCCCAGAAGTCTCACATAACAATGTTTTTTATTCCGTCATTTATTTGGGGATAGTAGAGGGTAAGGGTCAGACATTTCAACAGTAAGGACATTCTGTGGATCTGTATCCCAGTGGGATTCGGAAGGGCATGTTGAGTGGACGTCAGGAAGGACTGGAGCCACGCTTTGGGCTTATCTGTAGTACTGCCTCTGTGCGTTGAGGTCACTGTAGACTTCTGGCCTCTGACCTTGGAGCTCCTGAAAAGACAAGGGGCAATTAGTGGAAAGAGGTCAGTGGATAGAACAAGTCCAGCATCAAGGTCCTTGGCAGCTTCTTATAATCACAGAAGAGATCTGACATTTATTCAAATGCTCTCAGTGTGCTCAGTGTGTCCCCTTACCCCGGCCCAGCCATTGTGTCCCAGCCTTGGGAAATTTGCACATTCTGTTCCCTCTGCTTGGAGTGCCAGTCCCCTAGGTCTTCAACCTCCTTCAAATCTAAGAGGAATAAATTTTCAATTTTCCAATCTGTAGTTTCTTCCTACCCCACCGTTCTCAAACGGACCTGCTTTTGTCTCTCTGGGGCGTCTCCTTCCAAAATGATTTTGGTGATTTGTTTCTAGTCTGTCTCTCAAACTAGGATGTAAACTCTGCTGCTTTGAGCCGTTGTGTTGCAACTTACCTAGATCTCAACCAATCTGCTGAGGGATGGAAAACCAGGTTGACGCTTTGCCTCGAGAGAGGCTGGACAGCCTCCCAGGCTTTCTGAGCCTTGTGGAGCCAAACTGGAGATTCTTGTACTTTGCAAAGAAACCTTTTATCCATCAGGGAGGCAAACTGGTAAAGCTGGCTGCAGTTAGACTTCCCTGGGCTGGGGGCCACAGAGGGGGTGTCTGGCAAGCAGACTTTCTGAAATCACACCCCGAAGACCACTCAGAGTGTGTGTTTCTTTAGGGAAGAATCTTGGGACTTTCTCACTCCTCACAAAAGGTTAAGAAGGAGCCTTGGGACTAGAAAGATGGCTCAGTGGTAGATGTTTGCCTCTAAGCTTAATGACCTGAGTTTGATTCTGGTCCTGGGAACCCCATGATGGAAGGACAACTCCTAAAGTTTGTCTTCTGACCTTCACATGGCCTCCGTAACATGCGCACATCCACACACGTACACACACTCATACATACATTTTTAAAATGAAGTGAAAATAGGGGCTGGAGAGATGGCTCAGCGGTTAAGAGCACCGACTGCTCTTGCAGAGGACCCGGGTTCAATTCCCAGCACCCACATGGCAGCTAAGAACTGTCTTTAACTCCAGTTCCAGGGGAATCCAACGCCCTCTTCTGACCTCCGTGGCATTGCATGACACGGGTGCACTAACCTACATGCAGACAGTACACTCATACGCATAAAAAAAATAATAGCGGGCTGGCTGGAGAGATGGCCTAGCGGTTAAGAGCGCCGACCGCTCTTACAGAGGACCTGGGTTCGATCCCCAGCACCCACTTGGCGGCCGAGAACCATCTGAAACTCCAACTCCAGGAGAACTCCAGTTCCAGGGGAATCCGAGACCCTCTTCTGACCTCCGCGGCACAAACTTGCATGCAGACAGTACATTCATAAAGGTACAGAAATAAAAAAAAAAAAATAATAGCCAGGCATGGTGGCACACGCCTTTAATCCTAGCACTCAGGAAGCAGAGGCAGGCAGATCTCTGTGAGTTCAAGGCCCGCCTAGTCTACACAGTGAGCTCCAGGCCAGCTGGGACTAAAGGGAGACCCTGTCTCAAAAAGACAAATAATAATAATAATAATAATAATAGGGTTGGAGAGATGGCCTTGCTCTTTCAGAGGACTCAGGTTTGATTCCCACCACCCACATGGCAGCTGAGAACCATCTTTAACTCCAGTTCCAGGGGAATCTGACACCCTCTTCTGACCTCCATGGCATTGCACAACATGGGTGCACCAACCTGCATGCAGACCATACATTCGTACACATAAAATAAATAAATAAATAAATAATTTTTATAAATGAGGTGAAAATAGAGATAGACACTTGATGTCTTCATCTGGCCTTCACACACACACACACACACATACACACACACACACACACACACACACACGCGCGCATAAATAAATAAATAAAGCCTTAGAGATGGAGCATATTTTTATGTTATAGTTTTTAGGAAAGCATTCAAGGACAATTTGTCTTGTGTCTAGCTTACATGTATGGCTTTCATTTATTTTTATTTAATTCTTTTTTTTTTTTTGTCTTTTCGAGACAGGGTCTCCCTGTAGCCCCAGCTGTCTTGGAACTTGCTCTGTAGACCAGGCTGGCCTTGAACTCACAAAGATCCACCTGCCTCTGCCTCCCAAGTGCTAGGATTAAAGGTGTGCACCACCACGCCCGGCTCTATTTAATTCTTTATTGATACTGTGGATTGAACCCAGGGCCTTGGGCACACCAGACAAGTTCTGTGTCACAGAGCTACAATACCAACCCATTCTGTTTTGTTTTGTTTTGTTTTGTTTTATTTTGAGGATACTCCACGCAGGCTGGCTGGCTTTGAACTCACAGTCCTCCTGCCCCAGCTTCTGGAATGTTGATATTATTACTGACATTATTTTAGTCTTTTGGGCTAGGGATTAAATTGAGAGCTTCACACAGGCCAGGCAAATGCTGCACTGCCGAGAGACAACTCCACCCCACCCTTTTTTTTAAAGAGAGAGTCTCCGTCTATAGCCCAGGCTGACCTCAAACTCACAAGACAGCCCAGGCTGGCCTCCAACTTGCTATCCTCCAGCCTCCCGAATGATAAGATCACAACTTTGTATTTTATAGGGAGTTTTCTCAAAGGAATGTAAGATTCACTACATCTTCCTCTCTGTCGAAATTCTGGAGTTCCTCTCTCTAGAGAAGCCAAACTCAGGCTGTATTCTATTCTCTGCCTTGCCAAGTCTTCAATGAGGACCAGGCTCTTGTCAGAGCCACTCCGTAAGGCCTATGCTCACCTGACAAAGAGAGGTCCCCGTGTCCTCCCCACACATCTGAAGCTGAGTGTAAAGTCATGGTTGGTCATTGAACATGAGGTCCCTTTGTCTTTACAGGAGCTGCTGGGGCAAGGACCTTAAGGTGCTGGGAAGGGTGGTATATGTATGTATGTATGTATGTATGTATGTATGTATGTGTGTCTCTGGGTACGTATGTATGTGTGTATTTGTGTCTTTATGTATACATGTGTGTATGTGTGGATATGTGTGTATGTGTATGTATATTTTTATGTGTTCATCTGTATACATGTGTATCTGCATGTGTGTATGTCTGTGCATGAATGTTATTTGTGTGTATATGTATGAATGTATCTGTGTTTGTGTGTACATATGTGTCTGTGCATTAATGTTGTTTGTGTGTATATATAAGTGTATTTGTGTTTGTGTGTACATATATGTCTGTGCATGAATGTTGTTTGTGTGTATGAGTATCTATGTATCTGTGTGTACATATGTGTATATGTATATGTGTATGTGTATGCATGAATGTGTATATGTTATTCGTACATGTATGTGTGTAAACACAAGTGCATGTATGTGGCTGGCTGTGTATGTGTGCCCATGTATGTGTATGTATACATATGGAGATGTGCCTTTGTGTACGTGTGTGTGTTTATGTGTGTGTCCATGTTTGTGTGTGTGTGTGTCCATGTTTGTGTGTGTGTGTGTGTGTGTGTGTGTGTGTGTGTGTGTAGCACAGACATCCACAGGAGGGGACAGGAGTGACAGGTGGGATAAAACCTGGTGTTCTTACCTGATATGGTGACTCTGTCTCAGCAATCCGCTGTTTCTGGGTCCCTGCAGAGCAGAGCGGGGAGGATGACACAGGTACACAGATGGACTAAGCTGCCAATCCAGCTATTTTTTTTTTAACCAGCTCTTCCAGGGGCTGGAGAGACAGCCCAACAGTTAAGAGCATGTACTACTTTTACAGAGGACCCCAGTTTGATTCCCAGCATCCACATCGGGCAGTCCACAGCTGCCTGACTCTAGCTCCAGGGGACCTGACCCCCTCCACCTGCACACTACGTGCACAAAGTCACACAGAGACAAATACAGATAAACATAATTTTAAAAGTTTAACGTAAATAAAATAGCCCTTCTGGAATGGAAATGTAGCTCAGTAGAGCTCTTCCAGTACCACTGGGTGACCCTGCTTGGCTTCTCAGCACTGGAGGTGGAGGAGGAACAACCCCAAACCCAAAGCCCAACCAAACAACAAACCAGCCCTGCCGTCCCCATTCCTTCTAGTATTTGTGACACAGGAGCTTTCCTGACACCCGCTTCCCACCAAGCCAGTCCTCCAAGTGTCCCCGACAGGCCCCAGCCAGGCCAGCTCACCCTCCGCAGTCCTTCGGCCTCGGGGCACCAGGCGGCCCAGAGAATACACGGCCAGAGCGATGAGCAGTGTCAGTACCAGGTCACCCAGCACGATCCCTGCCAGCACCCCTGGGCTCACCGGGGAGCAGTTGCATTCTGGGAGTGTGTCACCAAAGGATGAAGGACAGCAGAGTGAGAATCAGGGGAGCAGGGGGTCCGCAGGGGAGTTCGAGGTGAGGAGGTCTTTGAGAGACAGGGCCGAGGACTGGGGCTGTCTCAACTTACCATCCTGGGCCTGGACAAGACTGAGACCTAATGAGAGAAAAAGAGGTAAACTAAGGGAGATGGAGGGGCAAGGATCAGGAGTTTGAGGCTAGCCTGGGGTAACTGAAAGATGAACAGGCAGTGGGTACAGAGGCTGGGGGAGGTGGACGAGCGCCTCACGGGACCGGCCGGCCTGGCGTCAGTGTGTGGTATCTGTGTTGGCCTCTCTGATGGTGACATCTTAAATGTCCCCTCCTCCTGCTTCGACTAGGTTCCAATTTTTTTAGGGGGGGGGCGGCTCTGACTCAGGGAGAGACCCACAGGCTCTAGAGGGAGCATCTTCTGCCCAGCCCAGCCCTCCCGTTTAGGTCCCTTGTCCCTCTTGACCCTGCCCTGCCCCTGACTGAGCTACGGAGACAGCAGCAGAAGCCCCCAACTCACGACTCAAATTCAGAAGAGCAGGAAGAAACAGAAGGTTCCAGAAGGGCTTGAGGACCCCCATGGTGGCTGGACGTCGCTGGACACCAGGCCAGGGGCCTGTGGGAGGTGGCAGGCTGTCCAAGTCCACCCAAGAGAAGGAGGAAGTCTGAGGTGGGTGGTGGCGGGAGGAGGAGGGAACAGCCAGAGGGGAGGAGGGACACACAGCCAGACAGCTGGCAGGAAAGGATCTGGGCCTGGGGCTATGCCACAGCCACTAAAGACTAAAAGAAGGGGGGAAAGTACGAATGGCAGCAATTAACCACCCCCAGTCAGAGGTCAGACACTGTAGCCGGAGTGTCAGTGAGCAACTAGAATTGAAGCCATCTTAACCTCTTCCTGCTTGGGCAACCTTGAACAAGTCACTCAGCCTCTTTGTGAGTCTATTTCTTCCTCTGTAAGATTGAGAGTAGAAGAGTGCTTTTGTGTGTGTGTGTGTGTGTGTGTGTGTGTGTGTGTGTGTGTGTGTATTTTTGAGACAGGGTCTCCTTGTAGCCCCAGCTGGCCTGGAACTCCCTCTGTAGATCAGGCTGGCCTTGAACTCACAGAGATCCACCTGCCTCTGCCTCCTGAGTTCTGGGATTAAAGGCGTGTGCCACCACGCCCAGTGAGGAGTGCTTTCTTTGTAGAATCCTGGGGACTCAATGAACAAATATTCCTAGAGCAAGATCCGACACTCATCAGCAGGTGTAAATATCAGCCACAATTATTTGATAATCAAATCCTCGAGATGTTCACAGGATATTAAAAGAGAGCCATCGGCATGGACGCTAATGACTGAGAAACTCAAGTGTCTCAAGTGTTAAATCATTTAAGCTCCACAAATTCATCTGAAGGAGACACTTTTATCCCACTTTACAGAGAGGTAAAGTCACTTGTGCACAGCCACACAACAAACACAGATGGAAATGGAACCCAGGACCCAAGGATAGGTATTTATCATTTGAGAGAGAAGGAAGGAAGGAAGGAAGGGAGGAAGGACTGCACTGACCAATGGGAAAGCAGTTGGGAGCCAGGCAAGAGGGGCTGCTAGGGAGGAGGCAAAGACTTCTAACTTCCAGGGGGACCATAGGCTGGGGCTGGAGGAGGAACCTGAGGTTGGGGCCCTGGGGCATAAGCCAGCTGCAGGAAGGCCCCCTCCCCCGTCCCATATCACACTCCTGGGCACAGTGGAGAAAAGAGGAAGCTGGATGCTGGTCATGGGACAGATGTGGGTGCCAGCGGGGGAGGAGGGGACTCTGGGGACCCAGGAAGGCCTGGCTGCTCAGCATCACCCCTGCACGGACCTGGCTGAGTCCCATCTCCACAGAACTGGAAAGTTTCCCACAAGGTCTAGCTGACATGGAGGCAAAGTGGTCCCCTCCCCCAGTGGGCCTCCCAAAACAAGTCTAGGTTAAGGGGGAGAACAATTAGAGATCTGGGCAGGGCTTCGGGTAGGAAGGGTCTGACCTACTGGGGGTCAAGTCTCGCCCTGGCTCTGAGCAGAAACAGAATCTGGGGGCCCTGGACAAGAGCAGGACAGGGGTCCAGTTTCTGTGAGGTTCTGATGAACCAGGGAGGTTAATTGAAACTGCGCATGGAATGGGTGCTCACGGAATGTTAACCACCATCGAGGGTGGTGTTAGCAGAACAACTAGCAGCAAGCTGCAGGCGACCCCGATAGATCTTCGGTGGTCCCGCAGCTCCCCAGCAGCAGCCGCCTGACCCCTCCTCTAACCCCGGCCAGATCTGTCTTGTCTCCGGAATACATTCAATGGCATAGCCCGGGCACTCCATTCAGAGACAGTGTGCTCAGAGGCTTTATTGGGGGTCCTGCTGTCCGCTTCAGCTGGTGAGATATGGGAAGCTCTAGCAGACATTTGTGGGACTTGAGCAAAGGACAGGTTGTGTACACGTGTGTGTCTGTGTGTTTGTCTATGTGAATGTGTGAGTCTCTGTGTGTATCTGTGTATATCTGTATGACTATGTGTCTGTGTTTCTGTCTGTGTCTGTGTATGTCTGAATGCACCAATATGTATCTGTATGAGTCTGTGTGTGGGTCTGTGTTTCTGTCTCTGTGTGTGTACATATGTGTGGGGCCAAAGGACAAACTCAAACACAGATGCTATTCCTTGTGTGCTGTTCACTTTTTTTGTTGTTGTTGTTGTTTGTCTTTTTGAGACAGGGTCTTCCTGTAGCCCCAGCTGGCCTGGAACTCACTATGTAGACCAGGCTGGCTTTGAACTCACAGAGATCCACCTGCCTCTGCCTCCCCAGTGCTGGGATTAAAGTTGTGCGCCACTGTGCCACCATGCCCTGCTTGTCTTTATTTTTTTTTTTTGTGAGACAGGGTCTCATTATGTAATACTGGCTGGCCTGAAACTTGCTATGTAGACTAGGATAACTCATAGAAATCCACCTACCTCTGCCTCCTGAGTTATTTTCCCAGGCCCCAATGATAGGCTATTTACTGATCAAAGGACTCTTCTTCTCTGGATAAATAGTAATCATTTTTTTACAGATTTTTTTTTTTACTTTATGTGTGTGCAGGTGTTTTTGCCTGCATGTACATTAGTGCACCATGTGCATGCAATGCCTGTAGAGGCCAGAAGAGGGCATCAGATCCCTGGAAACTGGAGTTACAGAAGGTTGTTGGTTGCTATGGGTGCTGGGAACTGAACCTGGGTTCTTCTGGGAGAGCAGTTAAGTGTTCTTAATTGCTGAGCCATCTCTCAAGCCCCATTTTTCTTATTTTTACTTCATGTGTATATGTGAGTGCCTGGATGTATGTATGTGAACCACATGTGTCTCTGGTGCCTGAGGATCCCCCAAATTGCAAGCGCTCCTAACTGCTGAGCCGTCTCTCCACCTCATCTTTCTTTTTTCTTTCTCTTTTTATTTTCCTTCCTCTTTCTTCCTTTCATATACTTTTTTTTTAAGCCAGGGTTATGCTATGTAGCTCAAGATGGCGCAGAATTCTTTATGTAACTTAAGCTGTCCTTGAAACCATAATCCTTATGCTTTCTATGTGGTGATTTTAGAAGTGTGAACCTTGGGGCTGGAGAGATGGCTCAGTGGTTAAGAACACCGACTGCTCTTGCACAGGACCCAGGTTCAATCCCCAGCATGGCAGCTGAGAACTGTCTTTGGCTCCAGTTTCAGGGAAATCCAACGCCCTCTTCTGACCTCCACGGCATTGCACGACACGGGTGCACAGACCTACATGCAGACAGTACATTCATACACGTTAAAAAAAAATAAATAGAAAAAAAAAAAGAAGTGTGAAACTTGCTGGGTGTGGTGGCTCACTGCTTTAATCCCATCCTTTGGGAAGTAAAGGCAGATGGATCTCTGTGAGTTTGAGACCAGCCTACTCTACATAGTAAGTTCCAGGCCAGGTGGGGCTATAAGGAGATTCTGTCTTAAAAAAAGAAGGAAGAAAAGGAAGAGAAGGAAGAGGAGGAGTAGGAGGAGGAGGAGGAGGAGTAGGAGGAGGAGGAGGAGAACCACCATATCTAGCTTGGAAGTGATATATTTCAATATATTTTCAACTAATACATCTTTGCAGAAACACAGGCCTGGCTGGTCCCTGGGACAGATGGTGGGTAAAGTTCCTTCTCCAGGTGAAGGAAGATGGAGTAGAAGGAATTGGCTGATGGGCTTTGTTCTGCTGAGGTGCCAGGCTGCAGGAAGCTGGGCTGAGGTTTGTAAAATGGCTCAACTTCCCCAGGCAGCAGGCCAAGTGCTGTGGAAGGTCAAAGCCAGCTTTCCCGGAAACCAGGCTGTCTACTGGGCCTGTGGTCAGTGGGTCTCTGTGGATGCTACAACCAGGCAGTCTACTGGGCCTGTGGTCAGTGGGTCTCTGTGGATGCTACAACCAGGCAGTCTACTGGGCCTGTGGTCAGTGGGTCTCTGTGGATGCTACAACCAGGCAGTCTACTGGGCCTGTGGTCAGTGAGTCTCTGTGGATGCTACAACCAGGCTGTCTACTGGGCCTGTGGTCAGTGGGTCTCTGTGGATGCTACAACCAGGCTGTCTACTGGGCCTGTGGTCAGTGGGTCTCTGTGGATGCTACAACCCATCCTCCCCACTTCAGCCAAGAAAAGCTTTTGAAAGCTCAGATAAACAAGCTAGGGATACAGTTTAGTGGTAGAGTGCTCAGCAGCCAGGTCTGAGACCCTGCATTCCATCTCTAGCACTGCAAGAAAAGAAAGGAAAAGAAAAGAAAAGGGAAAAGAAAATTGAGAATCTAACAACCTGAGTTTGTTTTTTTTTGTTTTGTTTTTTTTTTTGTCTTTTTGAGACAGGGTCTCCCTTTTAGTCTCAGCCATCCTGGAGTTTGATATGTAGACCAGGCTGGCCTTGAACTCACAGAGATCCACCTGCCTCTGCCTCCCGAGTGAAGGGATTAAAGGCGTGCACTACTACGCCTGGCACAACCTGTTTTTTAAAAAATGTAGCCCAGGCTAGTCTTGAACTTACTACAAAGCCAGAGATGACCTTGAACTCCTGACCTTCCTGCTTCCTCCTCTGAAGTGCTTGGATTTTCAGGCATATACTACTATGCCCAATTTGGTCTCAAGACAGTGTCCCAACCTCTGAAGCCTATGTTGACCTCAAACTTACCTTGATCATCCCACCTCTGCCTCCCAAGTGCTGTGAAAGGCTTGTGCCACTATGCCTGGCTTTACCTGATTTTTTTTTTTAAGTGGTCAAAAGACTTTTGAACAGACACTTCACAAAGCAGAGGCACCAATGGCCAATCAGCAGCAGGTGGAGATGGGCTTGATATCTTTAGTCACTAGGGAAATAGAGTTGAAACCACAGAGAAACAGCACTGCTCGCCCACTCGAATGACTAAAATTAAAGGCTGACCTGCTTGGGTGTCCGCAGAGATGTAGAGCAGCTAGAAATCTCACGCTGCTGGTGGGAAACTGAAACAGAACAATCGTTTCAGAAAACACATGTAAAGATGTGTAGAGTGAAGCTGACGCGGTGGTACATGCCTGTAATCCCAGCAACTCGGGCAGGCAGATTGGGAATTCCACCCCACAGCCTGGCTACATGGGGAGACTCTGTGTGTGTGTGTGTGTGTGTGTGTGTGTGTGTGTGTGTGTGTGATGTGAAGTGGAAATTATAAGCACTAAAGAACCTAGGAAAGAGATGTCTCCAGCTGGGGACGTGGCTCCCTCGGCAGAATGATTACCTGACCTGCAGTAAACCCTGGTTTGCAGCTGCCCTCCACCCCATATAAACTGGGTGGTGGTGATTTGTGTCTGTAATCCCAGCACTCAAGAGGCAAAGGCAGGAGGGTCAGGAGTTAAAGGTCATTTTCAGTTACCTAGGGAGTTTAAGGTCAGCCTGGGCTATAGGCGACCCTGTCTCAAAACAAAAAAACCTAGATTATAATATGGCCATATATGTTTTTAAGAAAATAGAACACAACTCCATGGGCTGGAGAGATGGCCTAGTGGTTAAGAGCACCGACTGCTCTTGCAGAGGACCTGGGTTCGATCCTCAGCACCCACATGGTGGCTGAGAACCATCTGTAACTCCAATTCCAGGGGAATCCGACACCCTCTTCTGACCTCCGCGGCATTGCATGACACAGGTGCACAAACCTACATGCAGACAATACACTCATACACATACAAAAATAAATAAAAGAAAATAGAACGCAACTCCAAAAATGGCTGGAAATATGGCTTGGGGTTAAGAACAAATACTGCTGGGCATGGTGGTGCATGCCTTTTATCCCAGCACTCAGGAGGCAGAGGCAGAGGCAGGGAAATCTCTATGAGTTCAAGGCCAGCCACGTCTACATAGCAAGTTCTAGGAGACCGTGTCTCAAAAAGACACCCCCCCCCAAAAAAAAACACATAATGCTCTTGCAAAGGACCAGTTAGTTTCCACCATCCAAATCAGGCAGCTTACAGCCACCTGTACGTATTACTCCAGTTCCAAGGGATCTGATATTCTCTTCTGACCTATGTTGACACCTGAGAGATTATATAAACATATCCCCACATAGATACACACATACTAGAGAGATGAGTCAGTTCCCAGCACCCACATGGTAGGTAACAACCATCTATAACCCCAGTTCCATGGGGTCTGATGACATCTTCTGGCTTTCAAGGGAATTGCATACACATGGTGTACTTAAACATATGCAGGCAAACACTCATACACCAAAAAAAAAAAAAAAAAAGAAACCAACCCTCAACGAATATTTTTGGCAGAAGTTAAAGTTCTAAAAACTGGGCATGGTGGGAGGCAGAGACAGGCAAATCTCTGTGAGTTTGAGGCCAGCCTGGTCTATATAGTGAGTTCCAGGTAGGCTGGGGCTACAGGGAGACTCTGTCTCACAAAGATAAAAAGCCAAAAGGGGCTGGAGAGATGGCCTAGTGGTTAAGAGTGCCGACTGCTCTTGCAGAGGACCTGGGTTCGATCCCCAGCACCCACATGGTGGCTGAGAACCATGTGAAACTACAATTCCAGGAGAACTCCAATTCCAGGGGAATCTGACCCCCTCTTCTGACCTCTGCGGCATTGCACGACACAGGTGCACAAACCTACATGCAGACAGTACATTCATATAAATAAATAATTTTTTAAAAGCCAAAAAAAAAAGCACAAAGCAAATATGGAAAATACATAAGATAAAAGGAATGTATCACTTATTTTATTATAGCCCCAGAAGAATGGGGGTACAAGCAACAGTCAAATAGATTAGAATCAAGTTAGAGTTATGGCAGGGATGGACTGCCTCCATATGAGTTGCTGGGCAGGGAAGCCACTCAGGCCCCCTAAACAATACAGCCTATTTCCACTACTGTTGATCGCTCACCAGAACCGGATGGTAAGACTGGGTTGTTGAAGACAGCGCAGTCTGTGGTTGTAGGACGTGGAGAAAAGAAGCTGGAACAGAGCTGCGAGCTTCCTCCTTGATGGCCTCCCCCCCCTTGCTGCCAGAAGGTGCTATGTGACTGCTGGGGAGAGGAGTCCTTCCTACGGTGTCACTCAGCTGTGCACAATGAATGCTGAGCCACTGACCGGCGGTGTAACAGTGGCAGGACTGTTCCCTGAGTAACCAACATCTTTATGGTTGTCTTTGATGCCCACTTACAGGAGGGAAGTAACACACATGAAAACGTTATAACGAAAGCCAGGTGTGGTGGTGCACACCTTTAATCCCAGCACTCAGGAGGCAGAGGCAGGTGGATCTCTGTGAGTTCAAGGCCAGCCTGGACTACAGAGCGAGCTCCAGGCCAGCTGGAACTAAAAGGGAGACCCTGTCTCAAAAATACCAAAAAAAAAAAAGAAAACGTTATAATGAAACACAGGATCTCTGTGAGTTCAAGGCCAGCCTGGTCTACAGAGCAAGCTCCAGGCCAACCTGGACTAAAAGGGAGACCCTGTCTCAAAAATACTAAAAAAAAAAAAAGAAAGAAAACGTTATAACGAAACACGTTATTATTATTATGTATAATTAGTGTATGATAAGAAAAAATAATTTCATTTCTTAAAAAACGTTATGTGGGGCTGGAGAGATGGCCTAGCAGTTAAGAGTGCCGACCGCTCTTTTTTTTTTTTGGTCTTTTCGAGACAGGGTCTCCCTGTAGTCCCAGCTGTCCTGGAACTCACTCTGTCGACCAGGCTGGCCTTGAACTCACAAAGATCCGCCTGCCTCTGCCTCCCAAGTGCTAGGATTAAAGGCGTGCGCCACCATGCCCGGCTTGAGTGCCGACCGCTCTTACAGAGGACCGGAGTTCAATCCCCAGCACCCACATGGCGACCAAGAACCTGGAGTCTGAAACTCCAATTCCAGGAGAACTCCAGTTCCAGGGGAATCCGACGCCCTCTTCTGACCTCCGCGGCATTGCACGACACGGGTGCACAAACTTGCATGCAGGCAGTACATTCATACACATACAGAAATAAATAAAATTAATAAAAAAAGTTATGTGTATTATGTCTGCATATGTAAATGAACCTGTGTTGTACAGTGAGAAGAGGACATCAGCACCTCTGGAACTGAAGTTATGGACAGCAGTCGTTAGTTGCCATGTGGGTGCTGGGCTTCGAACTCAGGTCTTCTGTTCTTTTTTTTTTTAAAGTATTTTAAGCTTTATTTTATTTTTTAAATTTTATTTATTCTTGTTTTTTAGCTATTTATTTATTTATTTATTTATTTATTTATTTATTTATTCTTTATGTGTATGAATGTACTGTCTGCATGCAGGTCTGTACATCTGTGTCATGCAATGCCTCGGAGGTCAGAAGAGGGTGTCGGATTCCCCCAGAACTGGAGTTCTCCTGGAATTGGAGTTGCAGACGGTTCTCAGCCGCCATGTGGGTGCTGGGGATCGAACCCGGGTCCTCTGCAAGAGCAGTCAGCACTCTTAACCGCTAGGCTACTCTCCAGACTGAATTTTATTTATTCTTTATGTGTATGAATGTACTGTCTGCATGCAGGTCTGTACATCTGTGTCATGCAATGCCTCGGAGGTCAGAAGAGGGTGTTGGATTCCCCTGGAACTAGAGTTAAAGACGGCTCTCAGCCACCATGTGGGTGCTGGGGATCAAACCCAGGTCCTCTGCAAGAGCAGTTGGCGCTCTTAACTGCTAGGCCATCTCTCCTGCCCCAGAACAGGCACTGTTCTTAACTGCTGAATCATTTCTCTATCTCTGTAAGGGGGAAAAAATACCCAACTTTTATAAAGTGAATGTAATAGCTGGGCGTCATGGTGCACACCTTTAATTCTAGCACTCGGGAGCCAGAGGCAGGCAGATATCTGTGAGTTCAAGGCCAGCCTTGTCTACATAGCGAGCTCCAGGCCAGCTGAGACTAAAGGAAGATCCTGTCTCAAAAAGAAAAAAAGAAAAAGGGTTGGTTGAATAACCCCTCACCCATATTCCTGCAAGTAACCCTAATGAAATACATTAGTGTCACACACACACACACACACACACACACACACACACACCATTGATATATATCAGCACATTATCAGCTTAATGGGGAAAATCATTTGCTTATCATAACAGATGCAAAAAGTCCAAAATTATCAGATGAAATTCAGTATCAACTGTGATCCAAGTTCTTTGAAAAGAAGGACATAGCTCTATTGGTAGAGGGCTTGCCTATAATGCATAAAATCCTGGGTTCGATTCTAGCACCTCATAAAACTAGTCTGATGGCACATGCCTGTAAGCATGCCTGTAATCCCAGCACTTGGGAGGAGAAGGTGGGATCAAAGGTTCAAAGTCATCCCTGGCAACATAGTAAATTGGAATCCAGCCTGGGCTACATAAAATCTTGTCTAAAAAGAAATTTCCCAGCAAAGCAAGAATACAAATGAGCCTCTTACTTTGATGACCAGCGTTGCCAAAACCTATGGCTCACACCATTTGTGCTCAAACACTAAAGGATTAACTCAATCTCAAACCCTTCTGAGAATTGGAGAGGCACCTATCCTTGAATTTTATCCTGAGGATTTTAGCATTGTTATAAAGCAAGAAAATGCAATTTATTGTCATTGTTATTAAGAGATGATATGCTTTGGGTTAAAAAAAATTTACAAGACTCTATAGCCAAACTTATTAAAATTCATAACAGAATTTAGGTAAGTTACTGGATTAAAACATCAATATACAAAAATCAATTTTATTGCTATGTACCAACCACAAACCAAACAAAAAAAATTTTATGTTATCATGAATGGTCAGCTACCTAGTCATAAATCAAATCAACTAAATGAAAATCTGGCACAAAGAAAGTTTATAAAAGACTTTTTAAATTAAAAACTCTAAATAAATAGTGTGATATATCATGTTATTACGTTGGATGTCAGTTTAGCTCCCTGTATTCAGGGTCTCAATAATCCAAGTTATAGGTTTTTATTTTTTCACTTTGAAACTTTTATTTTACCTAGAAATATAGAGTCTAATGTAACAAAGATACCTTGTTTGTTTGTTTGTTTGTTTGTCTGTTTATTGAGGAAGTTTCTCCCTGAAGCTCCTGCTGACCTGGATGACCAGGCTGGCCTTAATCTCACATTAATCTGCCTGCTTCTGCTTTCTGAGTGCTTGGATTAAAGGTATGTGCCACGCCACTCAGCTCAAAGACACTTTTTTAAAAGTTATTTTTATTTTACATTGCCTTTATACATGCAATGCCTTTGAGAAGGTGTTCTAGTTTGTCTTCAATTGCTGTGACAAAACACTCTGACCAATACCAACTTGGGGAGGAAAGGGTTTATTTGTCTTACATCTCCCGGGTCATACTACATCACTGAGGGAGCCCAAGGTAAGAACTCAGGGCAGGAACCTGGAGGCTGGAGCTGAAGCGCAGGCCATGGAGGAATGCTGCTTACTGGCTTGCTCGCCTGGCCCATGCTCAGCCTGCTTTCTTATACAATACACAACCACCTGCCCAGGGGTGGCACCACCCACAGTGGGCTGCATCCTTCCACATCACTTAGTGATCAAGAAAATGCCCCCACACACATAGCCACAGGCAGTCCAATGGAGGCAATTCCCTAATTAGTGCTCCCTGGACCCAGGTGTGTCAAGTTGACACTAAAGCTATCCAGCACAGAAGACCAGCAGGGGGCGTCAGATGCCCTGAAACTGGAGTTATGGATGGTTGCTAGCCCCCATATGGGTACTGGGAACAAAATCTAGATCCTTTGGAGGAGCGGCCAGTGCTCTTAACCATTGGGCCCACTCTCCAGCCCACAAAGACGCTTTTAAGGAAGAAGGCCAAGGGTCTCATACTCACTGATATCGAGACCTTTTGTAGGGCTGGGGAGAAGGCTCACTGGGTGAAGCACTTGCTAAGCAAGTGTGAAGACCTGTGTTTGAACCCTGAACGCCCATATAAAGCCAGACGTGGTAGTGTGTCTAGAAAAACAGTAGAATTCCCAGAAGCTTGCAGGCCAGCCAGCCTGGAGCACATGAGAAACCCCGTGTTAAACAAGGCAGAAGGCAAGGATTAACCCCTAAGTTTGCCCTCTGACTTCCATGTGTGTTTTGTGGCTCATGCATGCCCACACTTACACACATGAACATGCATACATCCATATACACACACCAAAGAAAAAAGTATACCTACTGTAATGTGGGAATGAACAGTGTTTGATGAGCTTGAACAGAAGAACATCTAGAGCTATCCTTATGTACATGTAACTAACCGATTTTCAGTAGTTTTTTTTTTTTTATGGCAAGGTGCTAAGGGGAGAGATAGTCTTTTCAGTAAGTTGGTTAAGCTACTTTGGGCAAATGGTTAAAAATGACATTAGGGCTGGCAAGATGGCTTAGTAGGTCAATGTACTTGCTGCCAAGCTGATGACCTGAGTTCAAGGCCCACATGATGAAAGGAGAGAGCAGACTGCTGAAAGTCATCCTCTTGACTTCCACACGTGTCGTGGCACACGTGCTATCCCCCAAGGACACAAAATATGTAACTAGAAGTTAGTAAAAATGGCATTAGACTCCCACCTCACACCAAAGATAAAATTAATTCTAGGCTGACTGTGGTCTTAGACATGGAAAGGGGAAAATTTATATGTAGAAGAATAAACCCAAGAAGGAAATGGTTCTTTTTTTAAATTTTTTATTATTAATTTTATTTATTTCTGTATGTGTATGAATGTACTGTCTGCATGCAAGTTTGTGCACCCGTGTCGTGCAATGCCGCGGAGGTCAGAAGAGGGTGTTGGAAAGTAGTAATTATCTCTATAAGATCAAGGCCAGCCTTGTCTATATAGTGCATTCCAGAGCAGCTGGGACTACAGGGAGACCCTGTTTTAAAAAGATGGAAAAAAGGCCAAAGAATTAATTATTATAATAATTATAAAGTGATACCTTGAATAATTAACATTAGAAATTTGCATTCATGGAAAGCTTTCTAGGGATGGGCTCAGCAAGTAAAAGCCTGACTTCAGTTCTATCTCTTGGACTCACAGGGTGGAAGAAAAGAATTGACTTCCGTGAGTTCCTCTGACCTCCACACATAGCCTGGGTCATGTGCACAGACATTCCCCCCACAATAAATGAATGTAATAATTAAAAAAAAAGATTTCTGGGCTGGAGAAATGGCTCAGTGATTAAGAGCACTGATTGCTCTTGCAGAGGACCTGAGTTTGACTCCCAGCACCCACATGGCAGCTAACAACCACCTGTAACTCCAGTTCCAGGGGATCTGACGATCTCTTCTCCTCTTCAGGCATTGCATGACATGGGTAGTCCACCTTCATGCAAGCAATATACTCATACATATTAAATAAAAATAATAAATAAGCCAGGCATGGTGGAGCATGCCTTTAATCCCAGCACTTGAGTTCAAGGCCAGCCTGGTCTACATAGAGAGTTCTAGGACAGCTGGGGCTGCAGGGAGACCCTGTCTCAAAAAGACAAAAAAATAAATAAATAAAATTTAAAAATTTAAAAGAGAGAGAGAGAGAGAACAGAGGGCTTGTCTTTGTGGTGAGACTGGCTGGCCACTAAGCCTCAGGGACCCATCTTTGTCCAGCAGCCCACACTGGGGCTGCAGGCACATACCACTATGCCTGGCTTTTATGCAGGGGCTAGATATTCAAATTCAGGTCCTCAAGCTTGTACAGGAAGCAGTTCACTGACTGAGCCATGTCCTTAGCACCTGCCACTTTCAAAAAGAGTTTGACACTATGCCTCCAGGGAGTTCAACCTTCAGTCTCCTTCATACCTGAGAGAGATAGCTGCCATCCAACCCAAATGACTCCTGCGAGATAATGGGAACACACCACAGCACAGTCACACAACAGAACACTGGACAGTAAGGAGACTTGGTACTCTCAAGCTCTGTGTGCAGCATGGATTTATCTCTCAGAGATAATGTTGACTGAAAGAAGAAACCATAGACACAAAATCTATACAGTGCGGTTCCTATTCACACAAAATTTGGGGCCGATGGTGTCACTCAGTGGTAGAATGCTCACTTAGCTCACTCAAGACCCAGCACTGAAAACAATAACCAAAGAATTAGAAAATAGCTCACGGCTGGAGAGATGGGTCAGCAGTTAAGAGCACCAACTGCTCTTGCAGAGGACCCGGGTTTGATTCCCAGCACCCACATGGCAGCTAAGAACCGTCTTTAACTCCAGCTCCAGGGGAATCTGACACACTCTTCTGACCTCCGGCATTGCATGACACGGGTGCACCAACCTACATGCAGACAGTACACTCATACATATAAAAATTAATAAATAAATAAAAATGGAAGAGAAAAAAAAGAAAATAGCCCAAATTAAACTATAGTGTTTATTAGGGAAAGAAAGGGTGCTCCCATCAGGACTGAAATGGCTGCCTGTCAGGCAGCATCAAGAGAATGAAAAGAGATTAAAGACAGCTGGGTTTGTTCAGAACCAAATATAATACTAAAGTCCTTAAACTATGCACTTAAGCAAAATATATCAATACAGGAGCCCTGACATCAGTAATGGATTATTCTACCAGGGAGATGTTGGCCAGGGGATCCAAAGCCCCACAAAAGGTAAA
>VZQC01001348.1:127468-138603 GCA_009823505.1 Rhizomys pruinosus | reverse complement strand
CCATTTTGTGGTTTAGAAGGGACGGACCTGGCCCGGCCTTTTTTTTTTTTTTTGATTTGCTATGTTTTATTTTATGAGGAGGAATGTTTGCCTGCATGTATTAAGTGCACCATGGCGTGTGTGTGTGTGTGTGTGTGTGTGTGTGTATGTGTTTTGCCCACTGAAGCCAGAAGAGGGCATTGGAGCCCCTGGAACTGGAGTTACAGATAATTGTTAGCCACCCACCATGTTGGTGTTGGGGACTGAACCTGGGTCCTTGTAAGAACAGCAAGTGCTCATCAATGCTGAACCATCTCTCCAGCCTTAATTTTGAAAATTTATATGTATTTAATTATTAATATAGTATGTAATTGTTAATATATATTTAATACTATATATTTATTATATATATTATAAAATATATATTTAATGCATGTAAGCAGGACTCAATAGAAACAGAACAGATAGAATGTTGTATATTACAAAAGAGGCTTCCACACTAGGAGTTGGGGAGTCTAACAATGATCATTTGCACCCCAGAAAGGCCCAGTGGCTGCTCAGTCCACAAAGCTGGATGCCTTGGGAGCCCCAGTACAGCACTCAAGTGCCTGGAGCTCTGTGGAGCATCACTGGTATCAAGTCCATGTTGAAAGGCTGAAGAAGCGGCTGGAGAGATGTCTCAGCGGTTAAGAGCATTGACTGCCCTTGCAGAGGACCCGGGTTTGATTCCTAACACCCACATGGTGGCTAAGAACCATCTTTAGTTAGTTCTACACAGTGAGTTCCAGGACATCTGGGGCTACAGGGAGACCCTCTCTCAGAAAAACAAACAAACAAACAAACAAACAAACAAATCCTCGTAGTGAGATATTGTCCCATTTGCTGGATTCCTTCCAGAGTCTGAATTCCTGGGAACAGAAGCACTGTACTGGCAGCTGTGTGCATGTTCAGCCTGCACTTACAGGCAGCTGTGCACATGCTCAGCCTGCACTGTACTGGCAGCTGTGCGCATGCTCAGCCTGCAGAGTCAGGTTGCCCCGGGAGGAGGCTCTCCTTCCTCAGGGCATCTTCCTAGCTACAGGAACCACAGTCAAACATCAATGACCGACAGAGGCGTGTCTCCATATTCCGCATAGCAAATTATCCAGATGTTACTGGGGAGGGAACCTAGTTTTGACCTTTTATTTTTTATTTTTGTTTTTGTTCTTTTTGAGACAGGGTCTCCCTGTAGCCCCAGCTGTCCTGGAACTCGCTCTGTAGACCAGGCTGGCCTTGAACTCACAAAGATCCGCCTGCCTCTGCCTCCCAAGTGCTAGGATTAAAGGCGTGCGCCACCACTCCCGGCGAGTTTGGACCTTTTAGTACACATGCTGCCAAAGCGGCTATGGCTTTGACCCTTTGTGGGATGTTATTTGTATTTCTTTTGTGAATTATCTTTTCCTACATTAGCTCATTTTTCTTTTGGTTTAGTAGTTTTGTGTTAATTCCCATTTTATTTCTTAATATATTCTTTTTTTTTAATTTTTTTTTTATTTTATTTATTTCCGTATGTNATTTATTTTTGTATGTGTATGAATGTACTGTCTGCATGCAGGTCCGTGCACCCGTGTCGTGCAATGCCGCGGAGGTCAGAAGAGGGTCTCGGATTCCCCTGGAACTGGAGTTCTCCTGGAATTGGAGTTACAGACGGTTCTTAGCCGCCATGTGGGTGCTGGGGATCGAACCCGGGTCCTCTGCAAGAGCGTCGGTGCTCCCAACCGCTAGGCTATCTCTCCAGCCCAAGAGTCAGCTCTTTATACAATCCAACACATCAATCTTTTTCTAAGCTGTTCATTCTCCTGCTTTGTAGTACTGAAAGTTTTTCTCTACCCAGAGGTTATTAAATATTTATTCCATCTTCAAGACTTTTATTGTGTAATATTCTTCACACATTTTACTCAAGTCCATCTGGAATTTATTTTCATTTATCATGTTAAGATGAAGCTCCAAATTGATATTGTTCTCCCAAATGGCTGAGCCGTAAATCCCTCTGGCTTACCATTGTGTGTTGGTTCTGCACCATATATCCTAGAATGAGTCTTCTCACACTAAAACCGTACTTTAAATTACATGAACTCTCTACTGTTGTTTTCGATGAGCTCTTGATAGGGTTGCCCAGATTGGCTTCAAACTCCTAGGCTCAAGCAATCCTCCTACCACCACGTCTGAGAAGCTGGGACTACAGGGACCAAGTGTCACTGTGTCTACCTGAGCTCCATGATTTTACTGTCTTGTCACCTGTGTATAATAGCACCAAAAGAGCCTGAGTAGCTGGTGGGATCTTAGAACATATCTGGTGAAAGAATGAATGAGTGGATGAATGAATGAATGAATGAATGAATGAATGAATGAATCGGAAAATAAACAAGGAACTACAACATGTTAGGTTTGATCTGAGTGATGAGTACACTCATGTTGGGAATAATAGTCTTCCCCTAATTCTGTGAGCTCCACGGATAAAGATGAAGCACTTTGCTGTCATAGGCAGCTATTGACACAAGAAAATATTCAAGAAACAGTGGCTTGGAATAGCAGCCACGGTCCAATGAGATGGTTCAGCACCTGAAGGGGCTTGTAGCACAGTCCTGACAATCTGAGTTCAATCTCTGGAACCAGTGTAAAGGTAGAAAGACAGAAGTGATTCCACAAAGTTGTCTCTGACCTTCACATGTTGACCATGGTACATGTGCATGCACACACACACACACAAATAAAATTCTAATTACTTATTTTTATTATATATATATATATAAAATGTGTATAAGGGTTTTTCCCAAATGTATGTATGCACACCACATGCATGCAGTGCCCATGGAAGCAAGAAGAAGGCATTGGATCCTCTGGAACTGGAGTTCTATGCAGCTGTGAGCTGCCATGCCATGGGTGCTGGGAGCCAAACCTGGGGACTCTGCAAGAGCAGCAGCCAAGGGCTCTCACTGAGCCACCGCTCTAGACCTAAAAGGTAAAATAATTTTTAAGCAGCTATATTTTGGGGGACCTGGAGGTGTGGCTCAGTGGGAGAAGGATTGCCTAGCATGTATGAATCCCTAGGTTCTAATCCCAACGCTGTGAAAAGAATTACAATAGAAAACAGAGAGGTGACTTGTTTTGTTACTGTGACAAGTATCCAGGAAAAACAACTTAAAGAGATTAATGACCTATTTTGACTCACAGTTTAAAAAGTTTCATTCTGTGAGGAATTAGAGATGGCTGAGAAACATCTTAAGAAGTGTTCAATATCATTAATCATTAAGGAAATGCAAATCAAAACCACTCTAAGATATCATCTTGCCCCAATAAGACTGGCTAGGATCAAGAAAACAAATGTCGCCAAGTGCTGGAGAAGTTGTGGGGAAAGAGGAACACTCATCCACTGCTGGTGGGAATGTAAACTTGTATAGGCACTATGGAAAGCAGTGTGGAGAACCCTTGGAAGACTTGGAATGAACTTGCCACCCGACCCAGCCATACCTCTCCTGGGCATGTACCCACAAGACTCATCTTACCGCAGAGATACATGCACAGCCATGTTTATTGCAGCTCTCTTCACAATCGCATGGAGCTGGAACCAACCCAAGTATCACTCAACTGACGAGTGGATAGAGAAAATGTGGTACATCTACACAATGGAGTTCTATGCAGCGGTAAAGAAAGATGACATCATGAGTTTCGCAGGTAAATGGATGGAACTAGAGATATTATGTTAAGTGAAGTAACACAGTCCCAGAAAAACAAACGACAAATGGTATCCCTCATCTGTGGATGCTAGTGCCAATCACCTAGTTGTAAGTATTTCTTGTGCACGGCCCCTTGAGCTTTTGTCCAAGTAGTTGGGAATGATGCATATTGGAAACAACAACAACAACAACAACAACAACAACAACAACAGAAAGGACTGCATCAAAGAACTGACTGAAACGGTGAATTTCTGCTCAAAACAGTCAACTTCCACATGGAGAATTTTTGAGAAAGACTGAGAAAGAGATGAAAAGCATGTTTGGCAGAACGCATGACCTCTGGTGGGGTGAGGGGGTAGGGTGGGGGACACGGGTCTAGATCTGATTAGTAACATAATCTTGTACAATATATATATATATATATATATATAATAAAAAAGTTTCATTCTACTGTCTGCTTGGTCATTGCAAAAGGGTCGTGGTAAGGTAGAGCATCTTAGAGGTGGGGGTGTGGAGGGAGAGCATCTTCCCCTCTGGCAACCAGGGAGCAGCCAGCAGAAAGCCATTAGTCCTGCCTCCAAGTACATCAGAGACACAACCAAATTTAAGTATTTATTTTTATTTGTTTATTTATTTATTTATTTATTTATTTATTTATTTATTTATTTATTTTTGAGACAGGGTCTCCCTTTAGTCCCAGCTGGCCTGGAGCTTGCTCTGTAGACCAGGCTGGCCTTGAACTCACAGAGATCCGTTTGCCTCTGCCTCCTGAATGCTAGGATTAAAGGCGTGTGCTATCACGCCCAGCTTAAAGACAGTTCTTAGCCGCCATGTGGGTGCTGGGAATCAAACTTGGGTCCTCTGCAAGAGCAATCAGCGCTCTTAACCGCTGAGCCATCTTTCCAGCCCTAGCAATCAAATTTAAACATGAGTTTTGGAGGCAACAAATTGTAGCATAGCATCTGGGTTTCATTTTATGAATTAATTTAGTTGCTCATTTACTTAGTTTTGGTCTTTTTGAGCCAAGCTGGCCTTGAACTCAACATCCTCCTGCCTCAACTTTCAAATGCTGGGATAACAGGCACGAGCCACCACACATGGTTTATCTGGGTTTTGTGAGGGGAAACTCTGTGTGTGTGTGTGTGTGTGTGTGTGTGTGTAACCCAGAGGTCAACCCAGGTATTGCTCCTTATCATCTGTTTCTTTGTTGTTGTTTTGTTTTGTTTTTTTAGACAGTGTCTCCGTAGCCCCAGCTGACCTAGAACTTGGTATGTAGACCAGGCTGGCCTTGAACTCACGGAGATCCACCTGCCTCAGCTGACCTAGAACTTGGTATGTAGACCAGGCTGGCTTTGAACTCACAGAGATCCCCCTGCCTCTGCCTCCCTAGTGCTAGGATTAAAGGCATGCACCACCACACCCAGCTATGCTATCTCTTAATAGCAAGATATGGCTACCAATTCCTCCCGTTAGTGAATTTCAAGAAGCCTGGTCCTGGGTGAGCTCCTGGCTGTCTCAGAAGCAGAAGTGACACTGCATGACATCTGAGGTGCTATCAGAGAAAGTCACAAGCATGTCTGTCTGGATCTCTAGGGACATTTGCTTGTGGGAGGCCAGCTGTTTGCAGGCTCTCCATGCTAGAGTGGTCATGAGTCATGCCCAGTCAAGAGCTTAGCTGAGCTCTCAATCAACAGCTAGTCATGTTGCCCATCAGGTGGAGGAGCTGCCCTGGAACTCAGCCCAGTGGGACTGACAAATGACTAGGGTTCCAGCCAGCATTTGACACCCAAGCAACAAGACTGTGGAAACCTTCCTGAATTCCTGCCCCATAAAACTAGAGGGGAATGAAAAAACTGAGCAAGTATGGAGGTACAAGCCTCTTATCCCAGCCATGAGACTCAGAAAAAGGTTTCCTTGGCTACATAGCAAGTTCGTGGCCTTCCTGGGGTACATGAGACCCTGTCTGAAAAGAAAAAAAAAAGAAATAGAGGTAAAATAATTTATACTGGGCTTTTGGGGATAAAGTGCTATTCAGCCATAGGTATGCAATGTCAATCTTAATCTTACCAGACATGGGATATATAAATCAGGGGCCAGGTGTGCATCGGCTGATGTGTGACCCCTTAGCACACTGGAGAATGCTGTTGGGTCACTCTGGGCTGCTTTCTCCCTCAAATCTGCTCCCCCCCCACACACACACTTGTCTGCCCAAAGCTCAAGCTACCACCAGGTTTCATCTCCCTACACCTGGGAAACACAGAAGAAAAGGAGGGTGGAGCCAGGCTAGGTGGCACAAGCCTTTGATCCCGGCACTGGGGAGGCGGAGGCAGGCAGATCTCTGTGAGACTGAGGCCAGCCTGATCTACAAGAGAGTTCCAGGTCAGCTGAAGATATAAGGAGTCAAAAGAAAAGAAAACAAGAGAAAAGAGAAGAGAGGGGAGGGAGGGGAGGGGATGGGAGGGGAGGGGAGGGGAGGGGAGGAGAGGAGAGAAAAGAAAAGAAAAGAAAAGAAGGGCTGGAGAGATGGCCTAGCGGTTAAGAGCACCGACTGCTCTTGCAGAGGACCCGGGTTCAATCCCCAGCACCCACATGGCGGCTGAGAACCGCCTTAACTCCAGTTCCAGGGAATCCGACACCCTCTTCTGACCTCCGAGGCATTGCACGACACCGGTGCACAAACCTATATGCAGACAGTACACTCATACACATACAAAAATAATAAATAAAAAAAAAATTGAAAAAAAAAAGAAAAGAAAAGAAAAGAAAAGAAAAGAGAAAAGAGGTGGAGGGGCTGGCTGTAGGGATGGCTCAGTGGCTGCTCTTGCAGAGGATCCAGGTTTGGCTCCCAGGAACCAGATGGTTGGCTAACAGCCATCTGTAGGTCCAGTGTCAGGGAACCCAATGCCTTCTTCTGACTTCCATGGGCATTGCACAACACGGACGCACTTACACACATGCAGACAATGCACTCATACACATAGAATTACATTTAAAATAAAAATAAGAAAACAGAGCCGGGCGTGGTGGCACACACCTTTAATCCTAGCACTCAGCACTCAGGAGGCAGAGTCAGGCTGTTCTTTGTGAGTTCAAGGCCAGCCTGGTCTACAGAGTGAGTTCCAGGACAGCTGGGGCTACAGGGAGATCCTGTCTCGAAAAGACAAAAAAGAAGAAGAAGAAGAAAGGAAGACGGGGAGGGGAGGGCTCAGTAGCCCTCCCCTCCCTACTTCTGGCTTCTGCTAGTGACTTCCTCTCCGGCCTCTTGCGACACCTCTGCCCTTCTTCCTGCCCCGCTGTGGCCGCTTCCTGTGACTGCTCACTTCCCGTTGCTTCACTGGCTCCCACTAGGCCCAAAGGAAACTGTAATATTTCTCCCTTAACTACTGAGGTTTTGCGAGCTGTGGAGAAGGTTAGGATACAGAGGGACCGTCTGTCCTTGTCATCTGTCTACCTCAAGGCAGGACATAAATCCTCCTTTCCTGGAGACAGTTTTTATCAACTCAGAACCAGGCATCAGGGACCTGCAAGCAAACCCGCCCTCCCTAAATTTGCCCGTGTTGGGCTGGAGAGATGGCCTAGCGGTTAAGAGCGCCGACCGCTCTTGCAGAGGACCCGGGTTCGATCCCCAGCACCCACATGGCGGCCGAGAACCGTCTGAAGCTCCAGTTCCAGGAGGGCTCCAGCTCCAGGGGAATCCAAGACCCTCTTCTGACCTCCGCGGCATTGCACGACACGGGTGCACAGACTTGCATGCAGACAGTACATTCATACACATACAGAAATAAATAATAATTTAAAAAAATTAATTAAATTTGCCCGTGTTTATGCATTTCACTCTCCCGCCTTTGAGTCGCCCTCTGTCTTCTCCCTGCTCTAAGAGTTATCTTCTGTCTAAAAACTATAAAAGCATCTTGCTTTGGCCATTTTCTTTGGACATAACTCTCTTGGGAAGAGCCCCTGTGTGCATGTAAATTTAATTGAAAGGATATGCTGTAGCTGGGCTTTGTGATTTGCCAGGAAGCCCAGCACTCAGCAGGTACAGGCAGGAGGATCACAAGTTTCTCAGCTATAAAGTAAGTTTGAGGCCAGCCAGGTCTACATAGTGAGTTCCAGGCCAGCTGGGGCTACAGGGAAACCTGTCTCAAAAAAAAGCATGGGTGATACTATCTGAGCAGCACTGTATTGTGGGGGCGACCTTTAGCTAGTGACTCCAAGGCCGCTCTGAGGAGGCATGTGACAGACTCCAAAGGAAAGAAGTCAGCTCTCCAAAGATCTGGGAGAACAGGGTGGAGAAATAGCTCACGGGGCACAGTGCTTGCTGCTGCAGGAGCTTGAAGGCCTGAGTCCAGATTCCCCAACATCCATGCAAAAAGCCGTGTTTGGCAATGTGTACCTGTAACCCAGTGCTGGGGGAGGGGGAGGGCAGCGGACACAAGTGGATCCCAGGGGCTCACTGGCCAGCCAGACTAGCCTAAACAGTGAGCTCTGGTCACAGGGAGAGACCCTGCTTAAAAATAAGGTGGAAGAACAACTGTTGCTGTGGGGAGCTGGCCCCTCAGCGCAGAAACCAGCCGGCTACTTCCCATAGCCTAACCTAAGTGGTAAGTCCAACTTAGGCTCTTGGCCTGGACCCACAAGACACGGGTTCCACTCTTGGCCATGACTATCCACCTGCCCAGAGCCTGGACAGGAATTTCACTCACACCAGCTACCCAGGTTTGTGGTCCACAAAAGGTTGAATGACTGAAACAAAAAGAAAAAAGAGGGCCTGGAGTGATGGCTCAGCTGTTAAGAACACTGACTGCTCATGCAGAGGACCCAGGTTTGATTCCCAGCACCCACACGGAGGCTAAGAACCATCTTTAAGCCAGGTGTGGTGGCCCACGTCTTTAATCCNGAATGGAGAGATGGCCTAGCGGTTAAGAGCGCCGACCGCTCTTGCAGAGGACCCGGGTTCGATCCCCAGCACCCACATGGCGGCCGAGAACCGTCTGAAGCTCCAGTTCCAGGAGGGCTCCAGCTCCAGGGGAATCCAAGACCCTCTTCTGACCTCCGCGGCATTGCACGACACGGGTGCACAGACTTGCATGCAGACAGTACATTCATACACATACAGAAATAAATAATAATTTAAAAAAATTAATTAAATTTGCCCGTGTTTATGCATTTCACTCTCCCGCCTTTGAGTCGCCCTCTGTCTTCTCCCTGCTCTAAGAGTTATCTTCTGTCTAAAAACTATAAAAGCATCTTGCTTTGGCCATTTTCTTTGGACATAACTCTCTTGGGAAGAGCCCCTGTGTGCATGTAAATTTAATTGAAAGGATATGCTGTAGCTGGGCTTTGTGATTTGCCAGGAAGCCCAGCACTCAGCAGGTACAGGCAGGAGGATCACAAGTTTCTCAGCTATAAAGTAAGTTTGAGGCCAGCCAGGTCTACATAGTGAGTTCCAGGCCAGCTGGGGCTACAGGGAAACCTGTCTCAAAAAAAAGCATGGGTGATACTATCTGAGCAGCACTGTATTGTGGGGGCGACCTTTAGCTAGTGACTCCAAGGCCGCTCTGAGGAGGCATGTGACAGACTCCAAAGGAAAGAAGTCAGCTCTCCAAAGATCTGGGAGAACAGGGTGGAGAAATAGCTCACGGGGCACAGTGCTTGCTGCTGCAGGAGCTTGAAGGCCTGAGTCCAGATTCCCCAACATCCATGCAAAAAGCCGTGTTTGGCAATGTGTACCTGTAACCCAGTGCTGGGGGAGGGGGAGGGCAGCGGACACAAGTGGATCCCAGGGGCTCACTGGCCAGCCAGACTAGCCTAAACAGTGAGCTCTGGTCACAGGGAGAGACCCTGCTTAAAAATAAGGTGGAAGAACAACTGTTGCTGTGGGGAGCTGGCCCCTCAGTGCAGAAACCAGCCGGCTACTTCCCATAGCCTAACCTAAGTGGTAAGTCCAACTTAGGCTCTTGGCCTGGACCCACAAGACACGGGTTCCACTCTTGGCCATGACTATCCACCTGCCCAGAGCCTGGACAGGAATTTCACTCACACCAGCTACCCAGGTTTGTGGTCCACAAAAGGTTGAATGACTGAAACAAAAAGAAAAAAGAGGGCCTGGAGGGATGGCTCAGCTGTTAAGAACACTGACTGCTCATGCAGAGGACCCAGGTTTGATTCCCAGCACCCACACGGAGGCTAAGAACCATCTTTAAGCCAGGTGTGGTGGCCCACGTCTTTAATCCTAGCACTCTGGAGGCAAAGGCAGGTGGATCTCTGTAAATTCAAGGCCAGCCTGGTCTACAGAGTGAGTTCCAGGCCAGCTGGGGCTATAGGGAGACCCTGTCTCAGATGGTCCAGGATGAGATTCAGAGAGTACTCCCTCACCAAAACCAGGAAGGAGGTTGAGAAAGGAATGTTCTGGAAGCTACAATGCAACCATCCCCAGAGATGCTAGTTCAGTGGGTTCAGCGATGAAACAAGAGGTGCATTTCCAACAAGGTGCCATGTCATGCTGATGGTGCTGGTCTGGGGGTGCCCACATGAAGACCACTAGCCTATAACACTACTTTCTTATTTTGCTTTGTTTTGAGTCTTTTTGAGACAGGGTCTCCTTATAGCACCAGCTGGTCTGGAACTCACTATGTAGATCAGGCTGTCCTGGAGCATGCTATGTAGACCAAGATAACTTCAATCTCACAGAGATCCGCCTGTCTGTGCCTCTCAAGTGGTGGTATTAAAGGTGTGTGCCACCATGCCTGGCTAGAACCCCACTTCCTAATAGAAATAAAAGAGCCATATGTATGAATGAATTCGTATGTATGTATACATGCATGTATTTATTAGTAGTTTTATCATGAAAATGTATTGTTTATGTAGGCCAGGCTAGCCTCAAACTCTTCATCATCTTGCTTCCAGTTCCCAAGCACTGAGCTTACAGGAGAACGCCATCATGCCTTCCTACCCATGGGATTATGAAGTTTCTAGTTAAATAAGAGAAAATTGGTGGCAGATTTGTAGAAAGGAAGCTGACATGAGATTACCCTTCAGGTAAGCTTTATTAGGAGAGAGAGCCTCCCGGCCTGCAGCAGCCGTGTGTATTAGTTACTTTTCTGTTGCTGTGCTAAAACACCATTGGCAGGCCGGGCATGGTGGCACATGCCTTTAATCCCAGCACTTGGAGGCAGAGGCAGGTGGATCTCTGTGAGTTCAAGGCCAGCCTGGTCTACAGAGCAAGTTCTAGGCCAGCTGGGGCTACAGGGAGACTCTGTCTCAAAAAGACAAAAAAGCAAAACAAAACAAAAAACTAAACAAAAAACCCCAACCATTGGCAATGCAAAGGAAGAGTTTGTTTGGCTTAATGGTTCCAGACAGATGGGGGTGTGGGGGTGGGGGGGAAGAAGCTGAGGGAGAGAGAGAGAGAGAGAGAGAGAGAGAGAGAGAGAGAGAGAG
>VZQC01001348.1:96763-126911 GCA_009823505.1 Rhizomys pruinosus | reverse complement strand
CAATGTTTCTTAATCAAATCTAGGCCCATTTCCCCTTCCTTGCACCCCACCCCCACCCCCACCCCACCAGAGCTCATGCATTCTGCCATACATGTTTTTCATCTTTTTCTCAGTCTTTTTTTTTTCCCCCCATGCAGAAGTTTACTGTTTGGGGCAGAAGTTTACTTTTTCAGTCAGTTCTTTGACCCAGACTTTTTTTTTGGTCTTTTTGAGACAGGGTCTCCCTTTAGTCCCAGCTGGCCTGGGGCTCACTCTGTAGACCAGGCTGGACTTGAACTCCCAGAGATCTTCCTGCCTCTGCCTTCCAAGTGCTAGGATTAAAGGCATGCACCACCATGCCCGGCTTGACCCAGATGTTTTTGTTGTTGTTGTTCCTTCCACTTTGTATTATTCCAAAATATGCATATATGCATGCAACGCATATGTGAAGATTATAACTCATAGGTTTTAACATCTTTAGCTTATGAGTTGTTTTTTTTTTTCTTTATTAGGCTGAAAGATGTCATGTTTTCTTTAAGGAAGTATTTGGAGTCTCCGGGAAGCCCAAACCACCATCAGTTCTGCCCTTGTGCTCCACACTGGGGTTTTCCCTTCCCACAGTCACCAAATGAGGCCCAGTAAGCACCGAGTCCTGTCTTGATCTTCTGAACTGGCCTCCTGATACAGCCTGGGTAGTCCAACAATGGCAGTCTATACTCTGAAGAGGCTGAAACCCCAGTAGTAGCTCAGTCCACAAGCTGGATGTCTCAGCAGTCCTCATCTGGCACTGAAGGTTTGGAGGATTCTTGGAGAGACATGAGTCTTCAGTCCATATTGGAAGGTCGAAAAGCTGTGTCTCATGTCTTTGAAGGATGGCAAAAGTAGTGGCAGCCACAGGGTAGCTGCATTTGCCAGTAAGAATTAAAGACAGAAGGCCACAACTCTTTATTTATTTATTTTTATTTTTTAATTTTTTATCTGTATGAATGTAATGTCTGCATGTAGGTTTGTGCACCCATGTTGTGCAATGCCGCGGAGGTCAGAAGAGGGTGTTGGATTCCCCTGGAACTGGAGTTAAAGAGGGTTCTCAGCCACCATGTTGGTGCTGGGGATCCAACTGGGGTCCTCTGCAAGAGCAGTTGGCGCTCTTAACCGCTAGGCCATCTCTCCAGCCCCAGAAGGCCACAACTCTTAAATCTCCAGAGTGTTACCAACTAGGGCCAAGTATTCAAATACATGAGTTTAGGGAGGACATTTCCCATTCAAACCTCTACATCATGATTGGGCCTTGAAGTTGGGAGAGCTTTTAGAGAGACAACAGCCCTATATAGCATGACAGGGGTCTTGATGGGAGAGAGCTTTCAAGTCGAGAGCTCAAAGGGAGAGTACAATGTCTACAGTTGTTTTGGGTTTTGATTTTTGGAGGAGGGAGGCATGTGCAAACTCTGCACACATCACATGACCTAGCCTGGCCTAGCCTACATACTATAAATCACAAGGCAGTTAAAAAACTATGTCACAAGCCTGGCATGGTGGCACACAACTTTAATCCCAGCACTCCGGAGGCAGAGGCAGGCCAATATTGTGAGTTCAAAGCCAGCCTGGTCTATAGAGCTAGCTCCAGGCCAGCTGGGACTAAAGGGAGACCCTGTCTCAAAAAGACAAAAAAAAAAAAAAAAAAAAAAAAAAAAAGGACGATTGGTGTACCATTTTTTTGAGTTTGCTCACAACCGCCAGGGGAAAAGAGAGTGCGGAACCAGAGTCCACTTTGTAAAGTCTTTGTCTTCGAGAGCTGTAAGGGCCCATGGCTTGATTTCAGAGACAGAAAGAGAGGTGGGTGGGGAGGATCTGTGATCTAATACGAGAAGCTACATTGAAAACTATAAAAGATTGGGCATAGCTACTTGCAAATTGGTTTTACATGAAGGATACCTGTATTCATTACTTATGACCAGATAGCACGTTCATATACATAAAAAATAAATAAAATTTGGGGCGGGAGAGATGGCCTAGCAGTTAAGAGCGCCGACTGCTCTTACAGAGGACCCAGGTTCGATTCCCAGCACCCACATGGAGGCTAAGAACTGTCTTTAACTCCAGTTCCAGGGGAATCCGACGCCCTCTTCTGACCTCCACGACATTGCATGACACAGGTGTACCAACCTACCTGCAGACAATACACTCACACACATACATAAATAAATAAAATTTTTTAAAAAAATAAATAAAATAAAAAATATTTTATAAAGAATATTTTATTTAATATTTATTATTTTAATGTGTATGAGTGTATTGCCTGCATGTATGTAAGAGCACCTATATTGTGCAATGCCCAAGGTCAGAAGAGGGTGTTGGATATCCTGGAACTCAGATGGTTCTTAGCCACCATGGGGGTGCTGGAAATCAAACCCAAGTCCTCTGCAGGAGCAGCCAGTGCTTTTAATGTGAAGCCATCTCTCCAGCCCTAAGAATAACTAAATCTTGGGGCTGGAAAGATGGCCTAGCAGTTAAGAGCGCCGACCGCTCTTACAGAGGACCTGGGTTCGATCCCCAGCACCCACATGGCAGCCGAGAACTGTCTGAAACTCCAATTCCAGGAGAACTCCAGTTCCAGGGGAATCCTACACCCTTTTCTGACCTCCACGGCATTGCATGACACGGGTGCACAAACTTGCATGCAGACAGTACATTCATACACATATGGAAATAAATAAAAAATTAAAAAAAAAGAATAACTAAATCTTTAATAAAAGAAAAAAAAAAAGAAGGAAGGGAAGAAAAGGACCAATGAGATGACTGGGCAGGTAAAGGTGTCTGAGGCCAACCCTGAGAGCCAGAGTTTGATTATTAACATATCAAAAGGCTATAATTTCAATATGTTAGCCATGATTTTAAGTGACTGAGACATTTTACATTCCTTTTTTTTTTTTGGTCTTTTTCGAAACAAGTTCTCCCCTTTAGTCCCAGCTGGCCTGGAACTCGATATGTAGTCCATGCTGGCCTTGAACTCACAGAGATCTGCCTTCCTCTCCCTCCCAAGTGCTGGGATTAAAGGCATGCACCACAAGTCTTTAAAGTCCTTTTTTTGTTTTGTTTTTTTGTTTTTTTTTTTAGTCTGTCTCCCTATAGCCCCAGCTGTCCTGGAACTCACTCTGTAGACCAGGGTGGCCTTGAACTCACAGAGATCAGCTGCTCCTGCCTCCCAAGTGCTGGGATTAAAGGCGTGCGCCACCACACCTGGCAACCCCTCTTTTTTGATATTTTTTTTATTTTTATTTTATGTGTATGAGCATATTGCCTGCATGTGTGTAGGTGCACTTGTGTTGTGCAATTCCAGAGGAGATCAGTAGAGGGTGCCAAATACCCTGGAACTGGAGTTGTGGACAGTTGTTAGCTGCCATGTGGGTGCTGGGAACTGAACCTGGGTCCTCTGCAAGAGCAGCCAGTGTTCTCAATCTCGGAGCCATCCCTCCAGCTCCTCTTAACCACTCTTTTTAAATTTGTTTTAAAATATCTTTTTTTTTTGTATGTGTATGAATGTACTGTCTGCATGCAGGTCTGTGCACCCGTGTCGTGCAATGCCGTGGAGGTCAGAAGAGGGTCTCGGACTCCCCTGGAACTGGAGTTCTCCTGGAATTGGAGTTACAGACGGTTCTCAGCCTCCATGTGGGTGCTGGGGATCAAACCCCGGTCCTCTGCAAGAGCAGTCAGTGCTCTTAACCGCTAGGCCATCTCTCCAGCCCCTTAAAATATCTTATAATAAACTCCAACTTTGCTTTATATTCTTTTGTCCTGATTTCCTTTACTGTGGCAAGGTTGAAGATCCAACTGTACCCTAGTCAAGGTTCCTAGAGATAAAGGAAGCTCCCCGGGTTGTTTCAAGGGACAACATGGAGCAGTTCCTCCATCCCTGCCTCTGCTGACCTGTGGACTGCATCAAGCAGGCCTGGAGGATCCGCTATTATTGCAGAACCCAGAAGATGAAGACAGAAATTTGCTCCTGGATAGAGCAACACAATTGAACTTTAGGGATAAAGAGTCTTGTTTCTGGGGGCTCAGTGAATCTGAGTTTGGATCCCCTGAGCCAATGTAAAGCTGGGTGTGGTAGTGTGTTTGTAATCCTGTGTGCTCTTATGGTGAGGTGGGAAGCAGAGACAGGAAGATTCCCAGGAGATCTCTGGGCATATGCAGCAGTGAACACCAAAGACAGACAGCCTCAAAGAACGTGGGACCCAAGGACCAACATCTAAGGTTATTCCACCCCACTTACAAACTCACATCACAGTAACACACACAGAATTTTCTTTCTGTGAACAGAAAGATAGAGAGGGAATATGGAGCATTTTCTTCCTAAAGTTCGGCTGTGGTTTTATAATGATCAGACTGACAAGACTCAAAGTCAAATTGACTATGAACATTACAGGAAAGACAGAGACAATGTACTTGCCATGATGGAAGAACTTACCATCACCCATGAAGTACACTTACTTCAGAATTGAAACTGAATTTCACTCAGCCTTTCCAAGGATAGCAAAGGCTGGTTGTGATGAATCAGTGGTTATAAGAAACAGGAGATTCTTTTTGGGGGGGTGGGGGTCTTTTTGAGAGAGGGTCTCCCTGTAGCCCTAGCTGCCAGGGAACTCTATGTAGACCAGGCTGTCCTCAGTTTCACAGAGATCTGCTTGGGATTAAAGCCATATGCCACCATGCCCCAGCTTTACACATCTTTTTTGACACAGGGTCTCCCTGTAGCACCAGCTGGCCTTGAACTCACAGAGCTCTGCCTGCCTCTGCCTCCTGAGTGCTGGGATTAAAGGCATGTGCCACCACACCCAACCTTAACATATTCTTTTTTTTTTTTTTTTTTTTTTGGTCTTTGGAGACCAGGTCTCTCCTGTAGCCCCAGCTGTTTTTGTTGTTATACTGTAGACCAGGCTGGACTTAACTCACACAAGCTTCCACACGCCCTGCCATCCCACAGTACTAGGATTAATGATTAGGCGTTGCGCCACCATGCGCCAGCTAAGACCCATATGCGATTTTAAACACTAGCTTGAGCCATTGGCACATACTCTTTAATCTAATCACTTGGGAGGCAAGAGGCCTGGAGGATTCGTGAGACTACGAGGCCACCTTGGTCTCTCCATAGAGAGTTCCAATCCAGCTTTGGCTACAGATAAAGACCCTGTCTCAAAAAGGACAAAACCAAAATACAGCAGCAGCAACAACAACAATGCAACTCACCAACTGCAAAAGATAGTGGGTTAAAAGCACAATATTCTCTCTTTAGGAGTAAAAGCCCACCAAATTTCTGGGTCTGGTATACTTGTTCCTTCTGATGACACAATGCACCATTTGCAAAAGTAGAAGTTGCCTTGGCTGAGCTACTTCACTTTTGTCCTTTTTTTTTTTCCTTAAAGCTGTGTCTTTTTTATTGGTGGTCATACTTGAACCTCAGATTTTACTTCTAAAATTCTTTGAGTGGTCAAAACACCTGCTGTACAAGTGCGAGTAAGAGTTCTAATCCCCAGAACCACTTACATGGCTGAAAAAGGGGTGGCATGGGGCCTCCCGTTAATTCCCAAGCTCAGACAAGGGCTCCTTGAAGCAAGCTGGGCTAGCCAGACTGCTCATGGCTATATCATCAAGCTCTAGTTTGGTTGAGAGACCCTGGTCAATACAGCGGCAGACACCTGGACGATTTCCCCACCACGCCCAGTGTCAACCTCGAGGCCTCGTGAAGCACCACACACCACCAACAGACACACACACACGCAACTACATACAAGTGAATATGGATGCACACACCACACAAGAGTACACATCAGGTAAAGGAACACAAGAACACCAAGAAATGTAAACCAATCAAATCTGGATGAATGAGAGGGATATTGTTACAAAATAAAAGGCGAACTCCTAACCATGTAAAGCACAGACTATATTATAATCTGAACAAGCCAAGATTAGTAATTTATAAGACAATCAGTAAAACTTGGAGACAGATTTGATATTTGATACTATTAGAGAAAATGGAGTTTATGCCGGGCGTGGTGCCGCAAACTTTTAATCCGAGCCACTGTGGGAGCCATGAGCAGGTGGGATTTTGTGAGTTAAAGGCTCAGCCTGGTCTACAGAGGTGAGTTCCACAGCTGGGAGCTACGGGACCCTGTCGGAAAAAGAACCAAAAAAAAAAAAAAAAAGAAAGAAATTGAATTTTGAAAGAAAGAAAATTGAATTTTTTTAGATGTGATGAAAGCGCCCAATATTTTTTAAGAACCTGATATTGTAGAGATAGGTATTTATGGATGAAATCATAGGCTGTCTGGGATTTGCTTTAAACTAATTGGGTGGGGGAGGCGGAATAAATAAAACAAGATTGGCCATATGTTGATAATAAGTGAAGCTTGGAGATGGGTACTGCGAGGCTCATTATATAATTCTATTTTTGTGTATAGCTAAACATTACCATAATAAGGTTTTAAAGCGGGGAAGACGTGGCTGGTAAGAAAAAGAAGAGGATTTTCTTTGTCTTTGAATATCTAAGCGCCCCCTGAACTGGTTCAAAGCAAACCAGGGACAGTTTGGACGCAGGAGAGAGGCGGTTAAGCTGGTTTTGGGACATTTGCAATGGTGCAACGAGTTGGTCTCGTTTTTTGCTAGAGTAAGGAACACCATAGTCCCACAGGACTGCTTTAACTGCACTTCAGGCAGCTGCGGGACCAGAATGTGGGTACCTAACCTTCAGCTAAGGTCCAGTAAGTGCCTCTGCCCTCCAACGCCTGCGTAGCACCACCCTCTGGGGGCGAGGAGTTCAGTCTCTACACCCCACAACTCCCCGCGCCGTTCCGGAGGCTCACACTGAGTGGGCGATGCCAGAGCAAGGTGAGGCAGAGGGTGTCGCAAAGCCTTCTGAGAAATGTAGTTCTGTATAGGTCCACGAGCGTTGCTTAACTCACAGCTAAGACTACGAGCCCCACAGTGCACCGCGTGCGCGATGGCCAAATGGTATGTTGCTGCCCCCAAGTGGTAACTAGCGGTTATACTCGGGTCTGGAAATTGTGCCCAGAGATAGAGGGGCGGGGGCGGTGTTGAGAACCTTTAGAGTCGCCCAAGAACCTCTGGGAAGCCGATCCGGAGGGTGAGGTCTTGAGACCTGAGCCAAGAAAGGGTTGTAATAATGAAATTGGAGGAGAGCCCGGTGTGAGGATTACATGAAATCAGGACAGCAACTGTTGGCTGCATGGTTGGTTATTACAGAATAAGCACTTTTCATGTGGCAAGCACTGCTTCAGAGCTTTACACGTATTAGCTAATTCAATCCTCTCAATGGCCATTTGAGCTATTATCAAACCCTTTTACGGAAATGAAATGGAAGCCTAGAGAGAAGAGACTAAGCCCCAAAGGCGTTCAGCTGCTCTATGACAGAGCTGGGATTTGAACCCAGGCTGTCAGGTTTCAAAGCCTGTGCTCCTTTTGACTATGAATATCTCAACGCTCTTTTAAGTTATCTTTTATCTTTTGTAGTGTGTGTGTGTGTGTGTGTGTGTGTGCGCGCGTGTGCGTGTGTGTGTGTGTGTCTAGTGGAGGTTGACTTCCCCCATCTTCTATCACTCTACAATTTGTGTGTTTTGCAACAGGGTCTTGCTGTAGCCCCAGCTGGCCTGGAACTCACTATATAGACCAGGCTGGCCTTGAACTCACAGAGATCCATCTGCCTCTGCCTCCCGAGTGCTGGAATTAAAGGCATGCTTATTTGTTTATTTCTTGAGACAGGGTTTCTCATTGAACCTAGAGCTTACCATTTCTGCTAGACTGGCTGGCAGTGAACCCCCAGAATCTGCCTGTCTCTGGCCCCAGCACTGGGTATACAGGTCCCTACCACCACACCTGGCTTTATATGGGTGCTGGCGATCTGAACTCAGGTCCTCCTGTTTACACAGCAGGAACTTTACCCACTGAACCATCTCCCTAGCCCCCTTTTACATTAGCTTAAGATCGTGCATCAACTCAAGATGGCCATCAGCTTATGAATCTGAGATGGAAATTATCAGGGCTATTTCTTTCCAAATTATATATTTAGCCTTGTCCCAAGGACAAAGTTTACCATGAACACAGCTTTACAATTAGCACAGGAATCGGCAAAGGTTCTGTTCACAGAAATCAGTTTTCTGATTAGTAATTGAAATAACAGCTGGAGTTGCTGGAATTCTGATACACAGATCTGCACACGGACGTCTTCTTGCCAAGGAAAAACGATTCCCTTTTTGTCTGGATGGCCTTCTTCCATATTATTTCATTACGCCCCTGAAACCCATCGCTGCCATTGCTGGCAGGCCCTTCCCTTCACAGGGACCACCACGGGTTCAGAAATGACCTGTTCTCTTTCAGCCTTGTGAGGAGAATCGAGTCCAGAGGAAGGACGGAAGCACACTTCTGCGTGTGCCCGTGAGAGTGCTTCCAGAGAAGAGTAACCGAGCGGGGGAGACCTGTCCTGAATACAGGACCATCATTCCTTGAGCTGGGAAGAAGACACGGGAAAGAGAAAGCTGAGGGGCTGGAGAGATGGCCTAGCGGTTAAGAGCACTGACTGCTCTTGCAGAGGACCCGGGTTCGATTCCCAGCACCCACATGGCGGCCGAGAACCGTCTTTAACTCCAGTTCCAGGGGAATCCGACGCCCTCGTCTGACCTCCGCGGCATTACACGACACGGGTGCACAAACCTACATGCAGACAGTGCATTCATACACATAAAAATAAATAAAATAAAAAAAAGAGAGAGAGCTGAGCTCCAGCATTCTCCTCTCTCTGCCTCCTGGTCCACCATGACCTGAGCTGTTCTGTTCTGCTCCCCCCCCCCCCCCCCGACATAAAGGTGGAAGGAGCTAGAGAGAGAGAGAGAGAAATTTTGCAGGGCATGGTGGCACACTCCTTTAATACCAACACTTGGGAAGCAGACACAGGTGAATCCCTGTAGCTCCAGCTGTCCTGGAACTCACTCTGTAGACCAGGCTGGCCTTGAACTCACAAAGATCCACCTGCCTCTGCCTCCCAAGTGCTAGGATTAAAAGGCATGCACCACCATGCCCGGCACTTCAAAAAATTTTAAAAAGAGGGCTCGAGGAGCTGGAGAGATGGCTCAGCAGTTAAGAGCGCCGACTGCTCTTACAGAGGACCCAGGTTCGATTCCCAGCACCCACATGGAGGCTAAGAACTGTCTTTAACTCCAGTTCCAGGGGAATCCGACGCCCTCTTCTGACCTCCGTGGCATTGCACAACACGGGTGCACAAACCTACATGCAGACAGTACACTCACACACATAAAAAATAATAAAAAATAAAAATAAATTAAAAAAGAGAGCTAGAGAGATGGCTCAGAGGTTAAGAGCACTGGCTGCTCTTGCAGAGGACCTGGGTTCAGTTCCCAGCATCCACATGGTGGCTGACAACTGTCTATGACTCCAGTTCCAGGGGATCTGACCCTCTTCTGGCCTTATCAGGCATTGTATGCACATGGTGCTCTTACCTGCAGGCAAAATACACAAATAATAAATAAATAAATAAATAAATATTTAAAAAGGTGGAAAGAGAGAACTAACTCCGCAAAGTTGTCTCTGACCTCCATACATGTACTGTGGCATGTGTGCCCTTACACACACACACACACACACACACACATAAACTTTTAAAAAAATAAAATATAGGGGCTGGAGAGATAACTCAGCAGTTAAGAGCTCTGGCTGTTCTTTCAGAGGACCCAGGTTAAATTCCCAGCTCCTTCATTGCCTCTAATAACCATCTGTAACTCCAGTTCCAGAGGAATCCGATACCCTATTCCAACCCCCCAGGGGTGCAGTTGCATGACACAGGTACACTTACATACATACAGGCAATATACTTATACACATATAATAACTAAAACACTTCCTCTTTGGGCTTCTGATCTCTGTAAAGTTTGAGCAGCAGTCACTGTGTGAAATGAGCCTTTGATCCCCAATTTTGACACGCTGGTTCTCAGCAGTGCCCCCAAAGAATGTAAGTATGCTTGCTAGTTAAAAGGCGTCAGATGCAGGGCGTGGTGGCACACGCCTTTAATCCCAGCACTGGGGAGGTAGAGGCCAGCCTGGTCTACATAGCGAGTTCTAGGACAGCTGGGACTACAGGAAGACCCTGCCTCAAAAAGACACACACAAAAAAAGTGTCAGATGTTTCCCTGCCTTCTCTGTCCAAATGCAAATGTTTTCCCATGCGCATATGGAAGTGTTTTTCTAGCTAGCTGGATGGCATTGAAACAGACCCCCATGATTGCGTTCTCCCACCCTTGTGACATGCACCGTTACCCTGCAGAAGTTGGCACTTGCCTGGAGCCTCATTTAGGGTGGTCAATGTCGGGGTAAGGCATGCCCACCTTCCTGTCTCTCTCTTTTGACCCTACAGTGTGGAAGTGACCTTCAAGCCTGATCTTTAAAAATGAATCCCTACTCCTCAGGCCAGATTCATGTGCTAATTACAAAGCCGAGCTGACTTCAGTGAAGTTGGAGCTAATCCCACTGGCTGGACTTGAGGTGGTGGGTGCTAGCTGAAAGACAGGTGGACAGCCATTCAATCCTTTTTTTCCTCTGAACACCTCTGACTTGAAAGAGCCCTTGTAATGTGACCTTTGGAGAGGCAGATTAACTGACATCATTAATTTACTAAATAGAGATGCTTGCATATGCGTGTACAAGTGTATGTATATCTGTGTTTGTTGTTTTTATTGGGGGTTTGTTGTTTAAAGTTTTTTTGGTTTTTTGTGTTTTTGTTTTTTTTTTTGTCTTTTTGAGACAGGGTCTCCCTGTAGCCCCAGCTGACCTGGAACTCGCTATGTAGACCAGGCTGGCTCTTAACCACTAAACCATCTCTCCAATCCCCTTGTTTTGTTTTTTTGAGATAGAGTATCATGTAGCAAGGCTGGTCTTGAACTTACTACATAGCACAGGATGACCTTGAAGTAACCCTCTTGCCTCAGCTTCCCAGGCACTAGAATTAAAGAAGTGTTCAACCATGCCTGGCCCTTGGTGTCTGACGTGTCTCTGAATGTGTTTCTTCTGGGATGGGCTGGAGTGGGTGGAGGAGAAGCTACATGTGGGATGATGTTTTTACATACATGACCTCTCAAATACCTGGGACAGGATGTGTTTCAGAGGTGCGTCCCTATATCTGAACATATGCCTGTACATGTATGTTCCAGTGGCCCTCAGAGCACATGGTACACACGCATGCACAAGTACAGGTGTGTCCCCTGGGTGCCCCTGTGCATATCGGGACAAGTTCAGTGTGCACCAGACTGCATGGCGAGAAGCAGTCTCCTTCCCCGAAGGCCTCCTCGGCTCTCAGCGGTTTAACCTCATTCTTTCTGCTGCTTCCACTGTTTCTGTCCTCCCCTCCAGATGTTGCAATTAAGCAAATGCAGCAATTAAACAGAGTCCCCCAAACAGCCATCCCACCAGGATTCCTTTCCAAGAGCTAATGAGGGGTTACCGCACGTGCAGGCCCACATGGCACAAGCCAGGCACCCAGGGACTCCCACACACTCCCAAGGCTGCACGTGTGGTGGCAAGAAGACAGAGGTGGGCTGCAGAAGGGGTCCCTTGCTCACCTGCTCACATGGACTTCTCAGGTCTCAGCACAACGGTGAGGTCTCCAGCCCACCACCCTCGGCTTCCCTCCTCACAGGCTGGCTGGACCCCTCTGGCTTGTGCTTTGACACCAAGGCCTTACTATTTTGCCCTGGGCTTTCCCTGTCATGCCCTGTCCACGATGGCCTGGGCTCCCTCCTCAGCCTCAGTCTGTCTAAGCCATGCTTCGGCCATCCCAGCCCTGACCGTACGGGAGATCTGAAGATAGGACTTCTCTCGTTCAGAATGTGAGTTCAAAAGGCAAACTGAGGGGCTGGAGAGATGGCACAGCGGTTAAGAGCACCAACTGCTCTTGCAGAGGACCCGGGTTCGATTCCCAGCACCCACATGATGGCTAAGAACCGTCTGTAAGCCGCGCATGGTGGCACACTCCTTTAATCCCAGCACTCTGGAAACAGAGGCAGGCGGATCTCTGTGAGTTCAAGGCCAGCCTGGTCTACAGAGTGAGTTCCAGGACAGCTGGGGCTACAGGGAGACAAAAGACAAAAAAAAATATATAAAAGTACATTAAGCTGGGCATGGTGGTGCACATCTTTAATCCTAGCACTTGGGAGGCAGAGGCAGGTGGATCTTTGTGAGTTCAAGGCCAGCCTGGTCTACAGAGTGAGCTCCAGGTCAGCTGAGACTAAAGGGAGACCCTGTCTCAAAAATACATATATATATATATATATATAATTTCTTTTTATCTACATGTAACTCTACTGCTAAACTGTGAATCCCTAAACATGTTTTGGAAAAAAGAAAGAAGAAAGAAAGAAAGAAAGAAAGAAAGAAAGAAAGAAAGAAAGAAAGAGGTCTTGGACTGCACAGGTGACCACAGTATTGTGTTTGTTTTCTCATAATTGTTACTTGAGAAAGGAAAGATGGGGCTGGAGAGATGGCTCAGAGGTTAAGGACACTGGCAGTGCTTCCAGAGGACCTGGGTTTGATTCCCAGGACCCACGTGGTGGATAACAACTGTTTGTTATTGTGTCTAGTTCCAGGGGATCTGACACTCTCTTCTGGCCACCATGAGCATGCACACGCGTGCGCACACATGCATGCAGACACACATGCACATTCACACACATGCACACACTCTTCTGGCCTCTGCAGGCATTGCATACACGTGATGTGTTTATATACATGCAGGCAAAACACTCATATATATATATATATATATATGTCCTTTTTGAGACAGGGTCTCCCTGTAGCCCCAGCTGGCCTGGAACTCATTCTGTAGACCAGGCTGGCCTTGAACTCACAGAGATCCGCCTGCCTCTGCCTCCCAAGTGCTAGGATTAAAGGCGTGCACCACCACTCCTGGCAACAAAATATATTTTAAAAATAGAAAAAAAAAAAATAGAAGAAAGATTGGGTGCTGGAGAGATGGCTCAGTACTTAAGAATGCTTGGTGCTCTTGCAGAAAACCTCAGTTCAGTTCTCAGCATCCATATCTGGCAGCTTGCAGCAGCATATTGGAAGACCCCAGTTCTAAGGGATCTGACACCTTCTTCTGGCCTCCATGAGTACACATACACATACATGTACACACATGCAGGCTGTGTTAGTCACTTTTCTGTTGCTGCGTAGAAACACTATGACCAAGGGAACTTAAAAAGGGAAGAGTCTAACCTGGCGTGGTGGTGCACGCCTTTAATCCTAGCACTTGGGAGGCAGGGGCAGGTGGATCTCTGTGAGTTCCAGGCCAGCCTGGTCTACATAGTGAGTTCCAGGCCAGCCGGGGCTACAGGGAGACCCTGTCTCAAAAAGACCAAAAAAAAAAAAAGGAAGAGTTTACTTGAGCTTATGGTTTCAGGGGAATTTGAGTCCATCATGGCAGGTGCCGGACCAGGAGAGAAAACAAAGACTCACATCTTCAAGCAGGCACAAGAAGCAGACAGTGACTGGAAATCCAGCAAGGCTCAAGAACTCGCTAGGCCCACCCTCAGCAGTGTGCTTCCTCTAAGCATGGCTTCACCTTCTAAGACCTCCCAAAACAATGCTATCAACTAAATGGAGCTTATGGGGGACATTCTCATTCAAACCACCACACAGGTATGCACACACACACACACACACACACACAAATAAGAAAAAGAGAAAAAGGATCTATTTTAGCTCATGATTTCAGAGGGTCAGTCCAGGGTATCTTGGCCCCAAGTGCTTAAACAGACCAGCTTGGTGGCCAAAGAGTGTACAGAATGATGTTGCTTATGGCAGATCAGAGCAAAGCGGAACAACAGTTCACATGGTAGACAGGAAACAGGAACGTTGTAACAAGAAGGGCTAAGGCAAGATATGTCCGAAGCCAGGCATGGTGGCGCACGCCTTTAATCCTAGCACTCAGCACTTGGGAGGCAGAGGCAGGCGGATCTTTGTGAGTTCAAGGTCAGCCAGGTCTACAGAGTGAGTTCCAGGACAGCTGGGGCTACAGGGAGACCCTGTCTCGAAAAGACCAAAAGAAAAAAAAAAAGATATGTCTGCAAGGACCGGTCCACAATGTCCTTCTTCCTCCAGCTAGGCCCCACTTTCCCGCCACCTTCCAATAGTCTACTCAGATTTTGAAATTGTCAGTGGACTACACCATTCATTACATCAGAACCCTTATGATCCACGCACAAATCCAATACCTTGGGTAGTAGTTCTTTTCCACTTTTTCTTATTTATTTATTTTTAAATACTTTGTTATTTTTAGAGTATGTGCACGAGTGTGCTGCCATCTCCTGCAGTGCCCTTAGGATGTCAAAAGAGGGCTTCCGATCCCCTAGAAATGAAGTTACAGATGGCTGTTAGCCACCATGTAGGTGCTGGTAATCAAACCCAGGTCCTCTCCCAGAGCATCCAGTGCTCTTAACCACTGAGTCAGCTCCCCAACCTGGGTTTATGTGTATGCATATGTGTCTGTGTGTGAATATATACATGTGCATGCAGGTACCCACAGAGTCCAGAAGAGGGTGCTGGATCCCCGAAGCTGGACTTACCAGATGTGGGTGCTGAGAACTGAACTTAGGTCCTTTGCAAGAGCAATACGCGTTCTTTGCCCCTAAGCCATCTCTCCAGTCCCTAATGATGATTTCTTAATCCACTCAGATTGACCATCACAAGTGTTAACTAATGTCACCATCCCCAGACGCCCACAGTAATTGCTAAACTAAAGGCAACTCCTCCCTCTGTCTCCCTCTTTCTGTCACACCTGGGCTTCAGTGTCCATCTCCTCGACCCACCAGATTTCAGCAAAACTGAGACGGGTACTTCTGCGCCTGTGCACACTGCACATGTCCCTGCGTCAGCCCTGTGGGCCTCTGATGCTCCCTGGATCGGCAGCCTCAGCACTGCAGTTCCAATGTGTTCTGAAAGGTTCCTTAAAGTTCTCCAGAAGAACTGAGCTCCCACTGTCCAGAGAGTCCACCTTTTCCTCATTATACACCTCTGTTAGCTGTCTCTTGTCCCTACCCCAACTCTTCTATCGTGTCTGCTTCATCTTCCTGGGAATTCCACCAAATCTTCCAGTCCCGTTCCTCAGGATGGTCTCCACATCTGTCCCTCTGTCTCCCCAGCTCCACCACTTTGGGCAACATCTCTTAAACGGTCTTTTCCTAAGCTTCCGAGTGTCCAGTACCGGCTGTGCTGGACCAGGAGTGCTGATGAACTTTACTAATGATCTGGAAAGGCGGGCCCCCGAGCTGTTAATTTTAGCTGCAATTTTTCAATAGACAGTAAGTGGAAGGACCTGAATGTGTTTTTTTTTTTTTTTTTTTTGTATGTGTATAAATGTACTGTCTGCATGCAAGTTTGTGCACCTGTGTCATGCAATGCCGCAGAGGTCAGAAGAGGGTGTCGGATTCCCCTGGAACTGGAGTTCTCCTGGAATTGAAGTTTCAGACGGTTCTAGGCTGCCATGTGGGTGCTGGNTGAGGTTCTATGCCTTCACTCGGGCCCTGCCTCTCAGGTCTGGCTGCTCTGTGAGCCCCCGTTATTCATCTAACACCCATCAGGCACAGGTTGGGCACCACAGTGCAAGCCAGGAGTACCACAGTGCATGCTGGGAGTGCCATAGTGCATGCTGGGAATATCACAGTACAGGAAGACCCAGAACTCACAATTCTCTCAGGAAGGACAAAACCAAACCAGTGGTACCTGACCACCCCCAGATCTGCTGTCACATGCCAGCCATAAAGGGTAGGGGGTCCTGGGAGAGGGACAGAGTGGTAAGGAACACAGCTTCTTTTAGGGGGATCGCAGAGGAATGACTACCAATAGAGCAAGGGTTGAAAAGAAACCGAGGCTGGGACTGGAAAAAGAGATGTGTGTGCTGAGGGGGAGGGGACCAGGAGGAGCCCCCAGTTGTGAGTGTAAGTACAGAGACAGGCCCTGGGGAAGCTGGGATCAGACGTGACTTGAGGGCTGGGGTCAGCATATGGATTTCCCTCTAAGCCCTCTTTTTTCATTGTTCATGTGGATTTCCAGTGGCACTCAAAGCAGAAGCTGCAGTTTAGAGTCTGTCTTTGGTGTACGTGTGTGGTATGTGTGGTATGTGGAGGGGGTTAGGAGTGGGGTAGTGTTCTGGTGAGTGTGTGTGCATGTGTGGGTGTCCACGTGGAGACCAGAGACTGACTTCCTGTGTCTTCCTCAATCACTCGCCATGGTTTTTGCTGAGACAGGGTCTCTCTGTGAACCTGGAGCTCAGCCGTACGGCAAAGCTGGCTGGCATGTATCCAGGGATGCACCCGTGTCCAGCCTCCCCAGTGCTGGGACTACAGACGTGACACAACACATCCAATTTTTTTTTTTTTTTTTTTTTTTTTGGTCTTTTTGAGACAAGGTCTCCCTGGAGCCTCAGGCTGTCCTGGAACTCACTCTGCAGACCAGGCTGGCCTTGAACTCACAAAGATCCGCCTGCCTCTGCCTCCCGAGTGCTAGGATTAAAGGCGGGTGCTTCCCTCACACTTCTCTTGAGTCCTGTGTTGGCACAGCTCCAACCAGGGTCTTCTGAAGGAGTAGAGGGGAGAGAAAACACTGGACATATTTCTCTGGGCCACCTGGCCAGCCTCTGGTTTCCGTCGTCTCCCCCCTAGGAGGCCGGTGTGTCTTAAGGTCCCTAGTCCCAGAGGGCACAGGGTCTTACTGTCAAGTTTCTCCCTTCCAACCAAAAGACTTAAAAGAGCAGACCTGTTGCTGGACAGATTCCCGGATGAGGAGACTTCCGCGAGGGAGAGACATCCAGGGAGGTGGTGCTGAGACGAGGGGTGGCTGGGGGGCGGGGGCACTGTTCAAGGCTATGAATGAGCTCTGGACACACAGAGGTACATAGTCATCTTCACAGCTGAGTTGCTTCAGGTGCTGCATGTTAGAACCACGCAGTGTGTGTGTGTGTGTGTGTGTGTGTCCTTGTGACTGTCTCTGAGTCTCTCACTGTCTCTATGTACTTCCACATTTTTTTCTTTCAGTATATGTCAGTGTCTCTCATTCTACACCTGCTCAGTCTAAGCCTGTCCATTTTTGTCTCTGTCTCTACCTCCGTTCTGTCTCTGACTCTCTGCTTCAGTGTCTCTGTTCGTCTTTACCCAGGGATTCTCACTCCCAGCAGCGCCAGGGCGACTCCATGGGAGGTGGGGCTAGGGGCGCGCCTTTGAGAGGAAGGAGTGGGGGGGCTGCCTACGCCTTTAAGCGCGGGCGCGAGCGGAGCCTGCGCCTTTAAGCGCGGGGACGCGCACGGCCCCGGGTTCCCGGCGAGGAGGCCGCCGGAGCACCCGGACCCGGCCCGCCTGCCCGGCCCCCGCCCGGCCCCCGCCCCGGCCCCGGCGGGGGAGGGGTCTCTGCGCGCGGCCCCTCCCCCCTGCGCCCCCGCCTGCCGCTGCGGTTCCCAGGTCCCCGCGTGGCTCTGTCTGTCTGTCCGTCTGTCCGTCCGCACCCAGGCCTCGCCCCACCCCGGCCCTGGGGCTGCCCGGCTGCCCCCCACCACTCCGCAGCGGACCCCCTCCTTCTGAGCCAGGCCCCTTCCACAAGCCGGGAAGCTAGGCGCGCCGCTGCCGCCCCAGACCCTTGGCCCACACCCGGACATCAGGGCTTGCACCGGGCGATCGGATCCAGAGATCCCGAAACCCAAGCGTGGGACCACGATCTAGGACCTGCACCCTGAGATCCTGCCTTGGAACCCTAAGACCTGGACCTTGAACCTCAATATCTGAGGCTGGAATTCTGACATCTGTCCCTGGGACCCTATGATTTTGGAGCATGGACCCCAAGATTTGGAGCTGGGACCCCAAGATTTGCTACCTAAAACCCCAAATTTGGAGCTGAACTCTGATTTGTCTAGCTGCTACCTTGAGATCTGGAAGCAAATGCTCAATTCTATACCCTGGACCCACTATTGGGGAGCTAAGCCTTGGAATTTAGGCCTCCAATTCCCAGATCTGAACCCTGGGATTCCAAGGGGCCTGAACCAGACTTTGGGCCTGAAGTCCCTTGGTGTGGACCTGAATGCTGAAATCTGGGGCTAGAGACCTCCAAATCTTGACTCAGCACCCTAGTATTGGAACAGGATCCCAATACCAGATTCCAGGACTCTACTTGGGACTCAGATCCTTAAACTTCCCCGTTGGGCTTTTTAGCATCTCAAGACTGGTGCTAGGAGAGCTTCATGCTAAACAACCCCTGGGACCTTTGTCTCTAAAATTGGGCCCTTAGAGTCGCGATTTTAGTGGTGTAGGACCCCGAGCATCAACGTTTGGAGATTCCATAACCCCAGATTTGAGCTGAGACACTACAGTTCCTCTCTGAACAGGCCTTGGTGACAGGGAAGGTGTGACCAGATGCCCCCTCCGGAGTCCTGACCTCTGACTCCCTTGGAGCCTGAGGACTCTGCTCCCTGGGGTGGTTTCCAGCTCAGGTAAGGCCACTGAAAGACATCAAGGTGGGGAGGGACTTAAGGGTGTGGGGGGGGGAGCCACGGGCTACAGGTGGACAGTGAGGGCCACATGCCCTTTGGACTTTGGGGGATTTCCCTTGGAAAAAGATACTGTCACATAGGTCTGCGTCCAACACTGGCTGGACACATGGGTCATGTGTCAGCTCTCCCCTCTCTGACCTCCTTAGCTCCAGGGGATGGCATTTCCAGATCTCTGATGTGTGATGCCACGCCGCCTTTCCAGCTTCTCGGCACCTGTCCATCTGAGCGTCTCCAGCTTCTTCTCTGACCCACCACTGTTCTGTCTCCTTTCTTCACCTCTCAATGACCATTTCTGTTCACCTTTCCTCTCTGACCAGCTTTGACACCCCTGTCCACAGCTCCTTTCTCCAGCCACATCTGTTCACGTCCTCTCTCTCATCGACTCTCTTTGACATCTCTGTTACTGTTTCTATAATCATTGTCCACTAATTCTCTCACCCTCTGTCTACCCCCCCCCACACACACACACTCCTAGGCTGGGGCTGTGACCATTTCCAGGCATGTCTAACATCTCGGCCACCTTGCCCACCTCTCTTCTTTGGCTTCCTCTGTCCACCTCCCCTCTCTGCCCACCTTCCACCATTTCTCTCCTCCTCTTCCCACCCCTGACCCTAACTCAGCGTCTGACACCAACTGACCATCTTGGCTACCTCTCTCCCCTCCAATGAGCTCTGTCACCCCACCGCTGTCCTGGTCCCCTGGATATAGCTCGCCTTTTTTTTTTCCCTCTGGTCATCTTGCTGGGCTTTTGACCTGGTGTGACCCCTTTTTCTCCCTGCCTTGGGTTCACCTTTTTCACCTTTCCGGTCATACCTACCACCTGCCCACCCCTTCCCTCGATGACCATCTTTGACCATGTCCAAAGCCCCCTGGATTTCCTACTCCCCAACTTGACAAGTTCCCCTCTTTAGCCAACTGTCTTCCCTCTAACCATCTCTTCTCGCTCTAGATAGTGTCTGACCCCTCCTCTCCCTTGAACCCATTAGGAGTGTTTCTCCTGGTTTCAGATCACCGGCAACCCCTCCAGGGCCCCTCTGGCCCCTCCTCTGGCCCTGGCCAGCCCTAACATCTCCCTTCTTCCCTCCAGGCCAACCCTGCCCGCAATGGCCGTCCTCCCATTACTCCTTTGCCTGCTACCGCTGGCCCCTGCCTCGTCTCCACCCCAGCCAGCCACATCCAGCCCTTGTCCCCGTCGCTGCCGCTGCCAGACCCAGTCACTGCCCCTAAGCGTGTTGTGCCCAGGGGCGGGTCTCCTGTTCGTGCCACCCTCGCTGGATCGCCGGGCGGCCGAGCTGCGCCTGGCCGACAACTTCATCGCCGCCGTGCGTCGTCGTGACCTGGCCAACATGACAGGGCTGCTGCATCTGAGCCTGTCTCGCAACACCATCCGCCACGTGGCGGCTGGCGCCTTCAGTGACCTCCGTGCCCTGCGTGCCCTGCATCTGGATGGCAACAGGCTGACCTCGCTGGGCGAGGGTCAACTGCGTGGCCTGGTCAATTTGCGCCACCTCATCCTGAGCAACAACCAGCTGGCAGCCCTGGCGGCTGGTGCCCTGGATGACTGTGCAGAGACCTTGGAAGACCTGGACCTCTCCTACAACAACCTTGAGCAGCTGCCCTGGGAGGCTCTAGGTCGCCTGGGCAATGTCAACACTCTGGGCCTTGACCACAACTTGCTGGCTTCGGTGCCTGCCGGAGCCTTTTCCCGCCTGCACAAGTTGGCACGGCTGGACATGACCTCCAACCGTCTGACCACCATCCCTCCCGACCCGCTCTTCTCCCGTCTGCCGCTGCTGGCCCGGCCCCGGGGTTCACCAGCCTCTGCGCTGGTGCTGGCTTTTGGGGGAAACCCTCTGCATTGCAACTGTGAGCTGGTGTGGCTACGGCGGCTGGCTCGAGAGGACGACCTCGAGGCCTGCGCTTCGCCACCTGCTCTGGGCGGCCGCTACTTCTGGGCGGTGGGTGAGGAGGAGTTTGTGTGTGAACCTCCAGTGGTAACCCACCGTTCACCACCCCTGGCAGTGCCTGCCGGTCGGCCAGCTGCCCTGCGCTGCCGGGCAGTAGGGGACCCAGAGCCCCGGGTGCGTTGGGTGTCACCTCAGGGCCGGCTGCTGGGCAACTCGAGCCGCGCCCGTGCCTTTCCTAATGGGACCTTGGAGCTGCTGGTCACCGAGCCAGGAGATGGCGGAATCTTTACTTGCATTGCGGCCAATGCTGCTGGTGAGGCCACGGCTGCTGTGGAGCTGACCGTGGGTCCCCCTCCACCACCGCAGCTAGCCAATAGCACCAGCTGTGACCCCCCGCGGGACGGGGACCCTGATGCTCTCACTCCACCTCCTGCTGCCTCTTCATCCGCCAAAGTGGCCGACACCGTGGCCCCTACTGACCGTGGCATCGTAGTGACTGAGCATGGGGCCACAGCTGCTCTTGTCCAGTGGCCAGATCAGCGGCCTATTCCTGGCATCCGCATGTACCAGATCCAGTACAACAGCTCAGCGGACGACATCCTTGTCTACAGGTGCAGGGGTGGGGCAGCGGGGAAGCTTGGGTGGGGGTGGGAGGGGGGCTTCCACAGTGGAGTGCAGCAGAGAAATAATGCTGCAGATCACAAAGGCAACCTGATTTCTTTTCCCTTTAAAAGAAGTCAGTGCCAGGCGTGGTGGCGCACGCCTTTAATCCCAGCACTCGGGAGGCAGAGGTAGGTGGATCTCTGTGGGTTCAAGGCCAGCCTGGTCTACAGAGCGAGCTCCAGGGCACCTGGTACTAAAAGGGAGACCCTGTCTCAAAAATACCAAAAAATGGGTAAAACTAAAAAGAAAAAAAAAAGAAATCAGGCAGCGAGGATGACCAGAATGAGGAAGAAAGGGGAAAGAAATGTGACAGCAGTGGTGAAAGGAAACGAGACAGCGAGGACAAATCAACTAGACAGCAAATGTTTGAATAAGTCGGGCTTCCAGGCTAAAACTGTCAATCAGTAATGAGGGAAGAAATCTGGCTGCAGAGGTAAGAAAAAAGGCAGCAAGAGTAAATGGTAATAAACATACAAAGAAAATTAGGCAGCGAGAAATAAAAGTAGGCAGGTCAGAAGAATAAGTTAATGGTTAAGGGGGTTGGAGTATAGCTCAGAGATAAGAGGGCTTGCTTAGCATGCCACGAGGCCCTGGGTTCCATTCCTGGCTTCCCCCCCAAAGTAAATGAGATTGGGAGGAGGGACGAGAGGCTAAAAACCAGATTTTAGCAGTAAAGCCAGGTTTTTCAGAAAATAACTTGATACAAGCCAGACTCGGGGGGGGGGGGAGGCAGGGGTGGTCAAGGTGGTTTCAACAAAAGACAGAAGCAGGAGGATTATGGGAAGTTCAAGACTAGCCTGGTCTACATTGGGAGGTTGAGGCTGTTGAGAGATACTGGCTCAGAAAGAGAGGGGGCGGGAGGAAGAAGTGAGGGAGTGTGTCACAAAGGCAGCGGGAGCAGAGGTTAAATGGGAAATTGGGGGGAGGAGGTTAACGAGAGCCTAGGCCTCAGGTTTATACAGCGTGAGCGCTAGCTGTCTGAGTTCTAATAAGGGTGACATCCAAATTCGTGATTTGCTAAATCAAATGCAACCTAAGTCAGAGCCTGCTGGTCTGTCTGTCTTCCCAGCACTCAGAAGAGGCTGAGACAGCAGGATGGCAAGTTCAGGGCAAGAAACAAACAAGCAAAAACCTAGTGTACTTGATGTGTGAGAAGAAATCCCTGGTTTGGGGCTTTCTTTTCTTTCTTTCTTTCTTTCTTTCTTTCTTTCTTTCTTTCTTTCTTTCTTCTTTCTTTCTTTCATAGCTGCAAACCCAAAACATGGAATTTAAAACTCAAAAAGGTGAACTGGTATAATTTCTGTCCCCAGGCCAGACAGCATGTGGTCCATCTGCTGTGATCACAACTGACCAGAAGCAGTGGTGGCTGGAAGTCCTTACCAGCATCTGACCTGGCATAGGCAGTGATGGACGGCTCCCTGTCCTTACTGTCAGGCTAGGCCAAGAGTGTCTCTCCCTAGGCTGACTGTAAGAACTGAGCTTCCCAAAGGCTGGGTCAATCAATACCTTGCAAACCCAGTGTTTGGACCCCTCCCCTTCCCTAGGCCCGCACATCAAGATCTGAAGAGAGCTTTCAATCCTGGTCCTAAGGCTGCTCTTATTGTTGAAGCTAGTTCTTATGTACCCCAGGCTGGCCCGGAACTGGCTGTCTAACCAAGAACGCTATTGAACTCCTGAACCTCCTGCCTTCTCCTCCCCAGTGCTAGGATTACAGGATGACCATCTTACCTGGGGGGGGCTGTTGAGACAGGGTCTCCCTGTAGCCCCAGCTGTCCTGGAACTCCCTCTGAAGACCAGGCTGGCCTTGAACTCACAAAGATCCGCCTGCCTCTGCCTCCCAAGTGCTAGGATTAAAGGCGTGTGCCACCACGCTCGGCTTTCCACTTCTTTTTTGACACAGCACTGTTTAAGAGATTGTGTGAAGGACAGTCACACATGTCCTGGTCTCCTTCCCTGGCAGAAAGTGGGACAGAAACTGTCTGAGAGACAGCCTACCACAGGAGATCACCGAGTTCCTTGGGCTGCTGTCACTAAAGCACTTTAAGTTAAACCCCTGTCAGGTGCTCGGTGACAAAAGAGATACAGTGGAATTGGGTGGTAAGGATGAACGCTAACAGGAGCCAGATGTAGTGGCTCACACCTCCATCCACATACTGGGGAGGCTGAGGCAGGAGGATTGAGAATGCCAGGTCAGCATGGAGCTCTTACAAAGCCAGAGCCTAGCTGGGCGTGGTGGCGCACACCTTTAATCCTAGCACTTGGGAGGCAGAGGCAGGCCGATCTCTGAGTTCAAGGCCAGCTTGGTCTACATAGTGAGCTCCAGGCCAGCTGGGACTAAAGGGAGACCCTGTCTCAAAAATACCAAAAAAAAAAAAAAAAAAATCCAGAACCTGACTCAAAACATCAAAAAGCGGGGCGAGGGGAGTTAGAGCTAAAGGGAAACCAAACAACAGAAATAAAAAAAGGAACGAAGAGATTGATCTGGAAAGAAATAAGTCAACAGGGAGAAAAAGAAATCAGTGGTGGTGATTCACATGAGCGGGCTCACTGGCAAACACTAGAGATGCATTGACAATTACAACACAGCGACGAGGCTAGGGGGACGTCCTTTGACAGGAACCAGCAACTGAGGTACATGGAAATCGGGTAGTTAGGTTGGAGAGGGTTCGGCTGTAGCTAGAGGAAAGTCAAACAGCTGCCCGAGAGAAATTAGAGGCTGTCACACCCGCACTTGAAGTTGAAGGAAGGACCTGGAGTTCTAGGCCAGCCTAAAGCTAGTTATGGAGGCTAAGCTATGTGAGACCCTGTCTCAAAACAAATAAAATAAAGTCAGTCAGGAGTCCAAAGGGTATGGAGGGAGGAGTCAAGAAAAGCCAGCGGGGAGGTTAGAAAGAAGAGAGGATTGGCTAGGTGTGGTGTCGGAAGGCACTCTGGAGGCTGAGGCAGGAGGATCACAAGTAACAGGCTAGCCTGGGCTACATAGCAGGACTCTGGGGGAGGAGGTAGAACTGAGGTGGGGTTAGAGCAGACTGGGGCAGTGAACTGGATAGGCATCTGGTGGAGGTGGGAGAGATCTTACCCGAGGGGTGGTGAGGCAGAGCTGGGCAGGAAGCTATCTAGAGATTGGACTTTGGGCTTGAAGGAAGTTGGGGCTGATGCAACACATGGATTAGACCATTGAGAATAAATATATCTGATAGGAATGAAAGAACTCGGGCCTTGAGCCTCAGAGAAATGGGGTGTGGGACCCACAGGAGAGCAAAATGGGCAGCTGGAGTGTCAAGGGGCTGAACTACAGTGAAATTGGCCAGCCCACTACAGGGGTGTCAGTTAGGTATTAAGTGAAGGAAATCAGGTTGCTTGCTAGAGTGAACTCTGGGCTGGATGAACAAGGCAGTGAGCTTCAGAGAACCTAGGCCCAGGATGACCAGCTTCAATGAGGTCAGGGCAGAATGTGGGTGCTGGACAGCCACAGACCTGACCCCTCCTGCTGTCTGCTGTCCCTTCAGGATGATCCCTGCGGACAGTCGCTCCTTCCTGTTGACCGACCTGGCGTCGGGCCGGACCTATGATCTGTGTGTGCTCGCCGTCTACGAGGACAGCGCCACCGGGCTGACAGCCACGCGGCCGGTAGGCTGCTCGCGCTTCTCCACGGAGCCAGCTCTGCGGCCGTGCGCTGCGCCCCACGCACCCTTCCTGGGTGGGACGATGATCATCGCACTGGGAGGTGTCATCGTGGCCTCCATACTGGTCTTCATCTTCGTACTGCTTTTGCGCTACAAGGTGCATGGCGGCCAGCCACCAGGCAAAGCCAAGGCCACCGCGCCGGTCAGCAGCGTGTGCTCCCAGACCAATGGCGCCCTAGGCCCGGCACCTACTGCTCCTGTCCCTGAACCCGCTACACCCAGGACCCACACTGTGGTCCAATTGGACTGTGAGCCCTGGGGGCCCAGCCATGAACCTGCGGGACCCTAGCTGGGTGGACACCCACCTCTATGGCTCCTCTGGCCTAAAGGACAGCAGGATCTGGACACCCGGCAGGACCTGGCCTCAGACTCACCAAATTGCTCACGGTTTTTAAAACTTTGATGGGGAGGGTGTCGGGGTCACAGGGCACAACAAGAAAGTCCTATTTTTCTAAGCTGGGCCCTTGCCCTTGTTTGTGTCTGTGGAGTCTGGGGGGGGCAGCTGCTATTACAGGATGGCACTGAGGAATACCTTCCTGTAAGGAAAGATACCCCCTGGGGTCCCTGGGCAGAGGGACCAAGGATAGTTATCCAATCAAACAACAGATGTTCTAGGGGAATACATATAGGCACGCCTGGAACTCAGTGTCTCAGACAGCCCTGTGTCCGTCCTGAGGTCTAGTGGGAAACGTGTTTTCAGACAGCCATAGCCCAGAGAGAGAGCAAGGGTAAAGGACACCCAGGGTATAGCCCAGAAGAGGTGTCCGGCTCAGCCTGGAGTGTAGTCAGGGAAGGCTTCCTGGAAGAGGAGGCACGTGATCTAAGGAGGAGCTCTTGAAGGGGATCACTGGAAAGAGAACAGAAGAAAAGTGGTTTCGGGTGGAGGGTGCAGCACAAGCAAGGGGGTAATATCGCCAGGCACCGGGGCGCTGTGGTAGAGCTGAGGTCAGAGGGCTGTGCAAGGTCAGAACTCTCGCCTCAGCAGTGGTGATGGGGAGCTGTGTAGGATTGTGTGCAGGCGCAGGGAGGATTAGGTTTAGATGTTAGGGAGTTCTTTCTGTGCTGTCTGAGGAAGATGGAGCAGAAGAGACTAACACTGGGAACCCAGGGGAAAGGGAAGGGGAGTCCGGTGGAAACAGGACCAGCTTAGACCACGAAAGGCTGGGAGGAAGGAGAACGGACTGGGCGACAGAGACACTGAGTGTGCTGAGTGGATGGGTGACAGCCAAAGGACCATGAAGGAGGGGTGTGTCCAGAGTGAGACCCCCCCAGGCCCTGGCCAGGGAAGGGAGTCCTCACAGCTACCCTAATTTATGACTAGGAAGCAGGGACACAGCTGCGAAGGATGCTGTGCTCAGTGTGGGCCAGAGGATGTCTGCTCGGTAATGGAAATGACTGGAAGCTAGACCTGGGGCCTAGAAACCAGGGTTTTGCAGGCAAGATGGCTCACACCTATAGTCCCAGTACCCAGGAGGCTGAGGCAGGGGGATTATACATTCAAAGCCAGATTGGGCTACAGTGTAAGACCCTATACATCCCCTCTCCCAAAGAAGAGGACTTGGGGAGGGGTCCCAAGATCGAGCCATTTGGAGTTTCTTTTTTTTTTTTTTTTTTGAGACAGCGCTGGTCCCGCAGGCCCCCACACGCAGTAGTCCTAGAAGTTGATGGGACCAGACCCTGGGTGTAGAGGTCAGGAGTGGGGTTCATGGGTGACCCAGCTTCCTTAATAATGGTGGGACCAGGTCAGGAGCACGGAGGAAATAGGCTGTCAGTCATCTGAGTGAGGTGGTGTGAGGGACCTGGTGAAGAGAGCCCGAGACTGAACCGACATCCTCATGGCCTGGACCACAGGACGTCTGGAGATGATGATGACAAAGCCTCGGTGCATCTGTTGCTATGATAGGAGGAGACCTAGGCAGTGTCCACCCGTATCCACGGGAACATGTGGCCAGGTCTACTCCCCAGTCCTTGAGCAGCAACCTTAGGTCCTTTTTCCTGCCACATGGTCTTAGCCACCCAAGGCTGACATTATCAGCAGAGGTCAAGGCAATGGACGTAGAGACTGGGAGGAGTGGGTAGGGCCTGTGCTGGCTAGGAAATACCAGCTCCTGGGGCTGGAGAGATGGCCTAGCAGTTAAGAGCACCAACTACTCTTGCAGAGGACCCGGGTTCGATTCCCAGCACCCACATGGTGGCTAAGAACCATCTTTAACTCCAGTTCCAGGGGAATCAGACACCCGCTTTCTGACCTCCGCAGCATTGCACGACAAGGGTGCACAAACCTACATGCAGACAGTACATTCATACACATAAAAAAAAGAAAAAAGAAATACCAGCTCCCACCACAAGGGGACTGAACCATGCCTTAGCCTTGGGTTTCAAAATTGGAGCCATCTTTTCTCTCTCTCTCTTTTTTTTTTTTTTCTGGTATTTTTGAGACAGGGTCTCCCTTTAGTCCCAGCTGGCCTGGAGCTCACTCTGTAGACCAGGCTGGCCTTGAACTCACAGAGATCCGCCTGCCTCTGCCTCCCAAGTGCTGGGATTAAAGGCGTGCGCTACCCCCCCCCCCCCGCCCTGGAGCCATCTTTATCGGGTGCAAAGCCCTCTTTATTTACTTATTTTTGGTCTTTTCGAGACAGGGTCTCCCCTGGGTGCAAAGCCACTGGTCAAACGCACACATGAGTCCAGCCCTCACCAGGACCATTTGCTAAGGACAATGGTTGTAAGTGAAAGCAGGGGGACGTATGAGGGAGACTGTACTCAGGGAACCTGACCCAAGCTGACAGGTTGAGGAAGGCTTCCTGGAAGTATCCAGTCCCTGGTGAGCCCCAAGGATCCTCCAGCTCAAAGTAACTAGCAAGAGGGTGGGTAGCGGGTTCCAGGCTCATGGAACAACACGAGGCAAGGAATACACTGTAAGCAATAGGGAGGGAAGGAGGGAAGAGACGAGATGGACGGAAGGTGAGGAACATAATATGGAGACTAGGGAGGGGCAGGCGGGTGATGTAAAAACCCAGTAAGCTCATGAGAGCAGTGTGGATTTTATTCTAAGTGACACAAGATGCCATGGAAAGGATCTTGTGTTTGTTTCAGATAGGGTCTCATAACATTAACCCAGGTTTGCACTCATCATATAGCCCAGACTGGCCTTGAACTCATGATTGTCCTGCCTCAGCCTTCTGAGAACTGGGATCACCATCATGTGCTATCACACCTGGCTGCTGCAGCGTTTTAAGCTATGAGCAAAGTAAGCATCCAGATTGCAAGGCATGTGGCAAATCTGTTTGTATGCAGAGGGGAAAGGGAGACAAGGGGAATCAGAGAGAATACATACTGCACCAGTCCTAGCAGAAGGCTGAACTACACCAAGTTGGTCTTTTTTTTTTTTTTTTGGTCTAACCCTTTTAGTCATAGCTGGCCTGGAACTCATTCTGTAGACCAGGCTGGCCTTGAACTCACAGAGATCCACCTGCCTCTGCCTCCCAAGTGCTAGGATTAAAGGCATGCGCCACCACACCCAGCTTAAAGACGGTCCTTAGCTGCCATATGGGTACTGGGAATCGAACCCGGGTCCTCTGCAAGAGCAGTCAGTGCTTTTAACCACTGAGCCATCTCCCCAGCCCCACCAAGTTGGTCTTAAGGAGAGATGTGAGCCAGTAGCAGGTGCCCCCCTTCCATGGCCCAGAGCAGAGGGAAGAAAACTGTAGGAACTGGGGATAGAAGAGACGATGGCTGCAGATGGCCAATCCCAGAATCCCATAGGACATAGGACCTTCGCAGGTCTCAGTCAGGCAGCCAGCAGATGGAGGCTGGTCGGGTGAATTCAGGCACCGTAAACTCGGGTTTAGAACAGAGCCACACATCCAGTAGCAGCTTACTGCAAACGTGGAAGTAGAATGGAAGGAGATTGCTGGGACAGGCAGGCCCCTCGAGCCAGGACCACCACCCTTCAACCTCTTGCAGAAAAAAATGAATACAACATCTAGGATTTGAAGTTAAGTGATCCTGTCCAGCCTCTCCCAGAAGAGACCACTGGTGTCCTGGGGTAGGAAATAGGCGTCAACTGTCCATGCCCCATCTGACATTGCAAATGCCCTATACAACTGGAGACCAAACCCAAGCTGCTGAGCTTTTATCTCCAAGTGACTGCAGTCCTGATTACACGTGCCTTGTCATGAATCTTGATTGCAGCCAGGGCTGGCATCAGGAGATACCCATAATCCCCTGCAAGGCTCTCCTGAGGCCTAACTTTTACAGCTGTCTCCATGGGCCTCTAGGTGGGGAAACCCAACAGGGGGGAGGAGGGATGGGCAGCTCCTGGAGATAGCCAGCGCTCTGCTGGGCGGTGGAACCCAGTGACCCTGCCTGTGCTTCCTCACCAAAGTCTGGGCTCTCAGGTACTTGTAAGGGAGTCAGTACCTCGTGTCATCCTGACCTTGGTGGGACTGGGATGCTGGGAACGGTGCTGAGGAATAATCCAGACTCTGAGCCCTCAGGGCCCCAGTTCTCACGGAACACGTATATTGGAACGGGGGCCAGAGTGGGCTGGGCTAGGAAGGGGCGGGCGGCTGCCATCAATGGAGGCCTGGTTTGCCTTTTAGTGCTTTGAAACAGGATCTCCTGATTCTCCTTCCACTGCTTCTCAAAGCGCTAGGATTAGAAATGCAACCATGCCCAGTCAGTGCCCTGTTTGTGCAGAAGCCCGGAGGTCTTCGGGAGCCCACAGAGCTTCTGAGTCTTGGGGGAGCTGGGGAGAGTCCATGGTTTGCTCAAGAACTCACCGTGACCTGTGGGATTGCCTGGTGCTCTGCACTCAATGATAATTTAATATCCTGTGGTTACTGTCTTTCTTCTTTCTCTTTCTTTCTTTCTTTCTTTCTTTCTTTCTTTCTTTCTTTCTTTCTTTTCTTTCTTTCTTTCTTTCTTTCTGTCTGACCGTCTTTCTTTTTTTTTTTTTTTTGGTCTCTTTGAGACAGGGTCTTCCTGTAGCCCCAGGAAGACAGGTCTTTCCTGTCCTGAAACTCACTATGTAGACCAGGCTGGCCTTGAACTTGCAGAGATCTGCCTGCCTCTCCCTCCCAAGTGCTGGGATTACAGGCATGCGCAACCAGTCTTTTATAGACAGGGTCTTACCTCTGTATCCCAGGTTGGCCTTGAACTCACAATCCTCCTGCCTCTGGACGAGCGTATGCGGCCCCAGAGCCGAGAGGCTCTCCTGGACAAAGACCATCACCTACAAAAGGCAAGAAAGAAGTAGCCACCAGATGTGGGCGTGGCTAGAGCATCAAGTGGCCAATGGGGTGGGG
>VZQC01001348.1:33339-88539 GCA_009823505.1 Rhizomys pruinosus | reverse complement strand
GAATATATATATATATATATATATATATATATATATATAGCTATACCTGAGATCCCAGCACTCCAGAGGAAGAAAATTCATTTCAAGTATACCCCAGACTATATAGCAAGACCCTGTCTCCAAAAAGCAAGGGCTGGGAAGAATGTGGCTGAGCAGTAGAGCAGTAACCTGGAGTCCACTCGCTGCTGAGGAGCTGAGCACGTGGCTCTGTGTTCAGTGTTCATCCCCAGCCTTGGGAGAGAGATAGATCTACACATGGTGGTGCAGGTTTTTTAATCCCAGCACTTGAGAGGCAGAGGCAGAGGCAAGCAGCTCTTTGTGAGTATGAAGCTAGCCTGGTCTACATAGTGAGTTCCAGGCCAGATAGGGCTACAACAGAGTAAGACCCTGTCTCAGGAGAGAGAAAGAGGGAAGGAAGAGAGAGAGAGAGAGAGAGAGAGAGAGAGAGAGAGAGAGAGAGAGAGAGAGAGAGAGAGAGAGAGACTACAGAATGAACAAACAAGATTTTTCCATTAAAGTTTCATTGTGTAGGTGACCAACTTCAGATACCATCAACATGAAAAGCAATGCCTCTTCCTGGGGGTAGTATGCACACGTGTGCACTCAAGCACACGTGTGTGTGTGTGTATACATATGCACACGTGCACACTTACACCTTTCTTAACACTACTTGATATGGAAATCCAAAGTCCTCATAGGATGTGTTGAGTTGCTTGGCCCAGAGACTTGTGTGTGTGTGTGTGTGTGTGTGTGTGTGTGTGTGTCTGTGTCTGTGTAAATCACAGGACACGTCAGTCTTTTCCTTCCGCCATGTGGATCCCTGGGGAACGAACTTAGTTCATCAGCCTTTGCGGCAAACGCCTTTATCCCTGAACCATCTCACTGCTCCCTTCCCCCCTCCCACCCCAGGGATTGTTAAATAATTGAATCTAGCTGTCTTTACAGGGAGCTGTCGTGCTCTCCAGCTAACTCTGCCCTTTCCTCGGTATCGTTCCTCAGCCCCAGCTTGCTTTCTGCTGATGCATACAGACCTACTTCACTCTAGATTGACAGCCTGGCTGGCTTCTAAATGCTGAGTATCAAATGCTGGGGAGCCTGGGAGCCTCCATGTGGAGCAGGTGAGGGATGAGGCTAGGTGCCAGGATTTGGCTAGCTGCTCTGCACCCTCTCCACCAAGCCCCAGGGATTCCAGTTGTTGAAAAAATGCCCTATCATACAATCCCTTCCTTTTCTGGTGATGCCACCCCAATTTCCAGTCTCCTGTAACATATGTGCATGATGTGATAGGATTACACATCACCGTGTAAAGCATGAGCCTAAATGTGTGTTCATCATGTGGGCCACATCTGGGGCATACAACCAGTTCCAAGATTCCAAAATGTGGGGCGTGTACGTGTGTGTGTATGTGTGTGTGTGTGTGTGTGTGTGTGTGCTTGTTTTAATATTTTTTGAGACAGGTTTTTCCCTATAGCCCCACCTGGCCTGGAACTCATTATCTAGACCAGGCTGCTCCGGATCTCACAGAGATCCACTTGCCTCTGTCTCCCAAGTACTTGGATAAAGGCGTGTGCCACCAGGCCCAGCTATGTGTATATGTTTTGAGGTATGATCTTACCATGTAGCCCTAGCTGGCCTTGAACTTACAGAGATCCACCTAACTCAAAGGTCTGTGCCACCATGCCCAGCTTGTGCTGGTTCTTGGAGACAGGGTTCCATGATGTAGCCCAGGCTGGTCTTGAACTCAAATTCCCCCTGCCTCAGCTTTCTGAACACTGGGATTACAAGCCTGCACACCCGCACACAGCTTCCAAGATGACATTTCTGGATGATTCCAAAATGCTCTGTCTCCAGCCCCAGGACTTTGGAGCTGAATCAGGGCATACCCTGTGGTCACAGCTAGACATGACTTACCCAGGGCTTGTGCAAGGGACTGTGTAGGGACCCTGGCAGATTTGGTGTCTGTAAGCCTATCTAAAACTATGTCAGTGTCTGAGTCTGAGTCAAAATTGTCAGGGTGGCCAAACCATACGTCAAAGTAGATACAAGATCAGAGGCCACAGCAAAACCAGAACTTGAAATTGTCTGAATCTATAGCCTGGGGTGGAGAGAAATTGCAAGGACTACCTCCTGAGCTTCTGGACAACTTCTATACTTTTTTTTTAAATTTATTTTTGTATGTGTATGAATGTACTGTCTGCATGTAGGTTCGTGCACCCGTGTCATGCAATGCCACGGAGGTCAGAAGAGGGTGTCAGATTCCCCTGGAACTGGAGTTCTCCTGGAATTGGAGTTTCAGACGGTTTTCAGCCGCCATGTGGGTGCTGGGGATCGAACCCGGGTCCTCTGTAAGAGCGGTCGGCGCTCTTAACCGCTAGGCCATCTCTCCAGCTATTATTTTATTTATTTTTGTATGTGTATGAATGTACTGTCTGCGTGCAGGTTTGTACACCCGTGTCGTGCAATGCCGCGGAGGTCAGAAGAGGGTCTGGAGTTCTCCTGGAATTGGAGCTTCAGACGGTTCTCAGCCGCCATGTGGGTGCTGGGGATCGAACCCGGGTCCTCTGTAAGAGCGGTCGGCGCTCTTAACCGCTAGGCCATCTCTCCAGCTATACTTTTCATTTTGAGACAAGGTCTCATGTAGCCCAGGCTAGCCTTGAACTTTGTATGTAGCCAAGGATGACCTTGAACTGATCGTCTAGCCTCTGCTTTGGAAGTGCTAGGATTACAGGCATGTGCCACCACCCCCAGTTTATGAGGTACTGTGGATCCAACGCAGCAAACTAGGCAAGTACTCTGTCAATTGAGCTACATTTCTAGAACCTAGTTGGTGTTGGGTTTTTTTGTTGTTGTTGTTTTGTTTTTTTATTTTGTTTTTGAGACAGGGTCTCCTTATGTATTTCAGACTAGCCTAGAATTCTTAATACTCCTGCCTCAGCTTCCTAAATGGTGGGATTACAGGTGTGTGTCACCACACCAGGCCAATCTACACTATTTATTTATCTTGATCTTTTTGAGACAGGGTCTCCCTATTCCCCCAGCTGGCCCAGAACTCTCTATGTAGACCAGGCTGGCCTGGATCTCAGTGAGATCCACCTGTCTCTCCCTGCTAAGGGCTGGGATTAAAGCCATGAACCACCACCACACCCAGCTCAATCTATACTTTTTAAATTTTTTCTTTTTATTTGTGCATATATATGTGTGCATGCCAGGTTCTTTTGCTTTCGCAGCCAATGTTTTTACCTATCAAGCCATTACGCCAGCTCAAGGTTGGTTTTTTAAAATCCAGGTTCTGCCGGGCGTGGTGGTGCATGCCTTTAGTCCCAGCACTCCGGAGGCAGAAGCATGTGGAACTCTGTGAGTTCAAGGCCAGCCTGGTATACAGAGGGAGCTCCAGGCCAGGTGGGACTAAGAGAAGACCTTGTCTCAAACCCTCCCCCCCAAAAAAGTCCAGATTACAGGGGCTAGAGAGATGGCTCAATGGTTAAGAGCACTGGCTGCTCTTGTATTGGGTCCAATTCCCAACATCCCTGGGAGCTGGAGTTACAGGCAGCCGTGGGCTGCTCAGTGTGGGTGCTGGGAGCTTAACCATTCCTCTGAACGAGCAGCAAGCCTTCTCACTCGATAAGCCATCTCTCCAGCCCCCAATCTGCACTTTTTAAAAAATTGATCTTTACTTTAGTGTATGAGTCCTTTGCCTATATGCATGTAAATGCACCTGTGCATGCAGTGCCTAAGGATGCTGGAAGGCGTTGATCCCTTGGAACTCGAGTTACGGATGGTTGTTAACTGCCACATGGGTACTGCAAGGGCAGTCAGCACTCTTAACCACCAAGCCATCAAGCCATCTCTCCAGCCTCCAGTCTGTGCTTTTTTTTTTTTTTTTTTTTTTTTTTTTNAGCCAGCTGCATTACCAGACCCCACCCCCGAATTCCAGCATGGCTGACGGCTGGTTGTAAGCCGCCATGTGGGCGCTGAGAACTTAACCCAGGTCCTGTGGGAGAGCAGCCAGTGCTCTCAACTGCTGAACCATCTGTCCACCACCCCATCCCAGGTCTTCCCTCCAAGATAGAAGTGGGGTTTTTTTGTTTGTTTGTTTTGTGGTGTTTTTTTTTTTTTTTTTTCTTTTTCTTTTTAAGACAGGGTCTCCCTGTAGCTCCAGCTGTCCTGGAACTTGCTATGTAGACCAGGCTGGCCTTGAACTCACAAACAGCCACCTGCCTCTGCCTCCCCAAGTGCTAGTATTAAAAGCCTGTGCCACAACGCCCCACCCAAGATAGCTTTTTTTTTTAATTTTATTTATTTCTGTATGTTTATGAATGTACTGTCTGCATGCAGGTCTGTGCACCCGTGTCGTGCAATGCCGCAGAGGTCAGAAGAGGGTGTCGGATTCCCCTGGAACTGGAGTTCTCCTGGAATTGGAGTTTCAGACAGTTCTCGGCCACCATGTGGGTGCTGGGGACCGAACCCGGGTCCTCTGTAAGAGCGGTCGGCGCTCTTAACCGCTAGGCCATCTCTCCAGCCCCAAGATAGCTTTTTTTTAAAGCTTTTTAAAATTTTTTATTTATTTTGTATGTGTATGAATGTACTGTCTGCATGTAGGTCTGTACACCCATGTCGTGCAATGCCGTGGAGGTCAGAAGAGAGCATCGGATTCCCCTGGAACTGGAGGTAAAGATGGTTCTGAGCCGCCATGTGGGTGCTGGGAATTGAACCCAGGTTCTCTGTAAGAGCAGCTGGCACTCCTAACCAGTAGGCCATCTCTCCAGCCCGATAGAAGCTTTTATCTTGGAGGAAATTGCTGTACAACACACCCACACATGTGCACATGTGTACATGCACACATGCAAACATGCATGCACACACACACACACACACACACACACACACACACACACACAAACGGAAAAAGGAAAAAGGAAAAAGAAGCAACAAAAGAGCTCTCCACATCCAGCGCCCACTCTCTCTCCCAGCCCGGGTCCCTACACTTTCCTCTTACACCCTGCCTCCGCCCTCTTCCCACTCCACAACTCCACAATTCCAAGTGCAGCCTTCACCTCCCGCGTATCTATTCCCCTGTCCACTCCTGTGGCTCCTCTGCCTAGACTCCATTTCTTCATGTTCTTCTAACTCACCCCCTGCATTGCCCTTCACATGTACTCCGGGAACCCTCACCTGTCCCCTCACCTGTGCTGCCGGAAGGCCCATGTCATCGCCCGTTGTTGCAACTGACCAGGACGGTTGTAGCTGCTGTTCTCTAGGGATGGCCTCCCGGGGATGAACCAGCCAATGACTTTGCAGCTGCCGTGGTCCAAATCCTGTGCTACACAGCGTCCTCCACTGAGGTTGGACCGTGCCACAGCCACAGATTGCACAGGTGCACACAGCATGCCACAAGGTCTGCAGGCTCTTGAAGGAGGCAGGGGAGACTGCTGGCCCCCCGCCAGGCACACTTGCTGCTGAAGCTCCTTCTAGAACTGTATAACCAAAGTAGGCCTCACTCTCCAGACAGCAAAAATGCTCTGAAGCTGCCGGTAAGCCTGTGGCTGCCTGCCAGAGTTGTAGCGCCTTGGCAGGCACCCAGACTCTGCTGTGAGCCTTCCACCCAGGGTGTCCAGAGTCAGCATGGGGCGGGGGCTGTGTCAGGAGACATGGCTCTGATTTTCAGTTATCTAAGTATTGGTTGAGGCTCTCCTAAGTCCTGGGCCTACACTGGAGACAACACAGAAGAAGATGGAGTCCCGCACACGTTCCCATCGGGAAGACAGATTTGATTTCCTTTCTCGCTGAACACGTACAGAGCACTCATCCTATGTCAGATGGTAATTCTCAAAGTATTCCAGGAGCATCAGAAACACCTGGGACCTGTTTAAAAAAAAAAACTTAAGGGGGCTGAAGAGATGGCTCAGTGGTTAAGAGCACAGACTGCTTTTGCAGAGGACCCGGGTTCGATTCCCAGCACCCACATGGTGGCTAAGAACCATCTTTAACTCCTGTTCCAGGGGAATCCGAGACCCTCTTCTGACCTCCGCGGCATTGCACGACACGGGTGCACCAACCTACATGCAGACAGTACATTCATACACACAAAAGATAAAAATTAAAAAAAAAAAAACAATTTAAAACTCAGGAACCGAGAAGAGAGCAAGAGAGCTCAGTGGTAGAGAGATGCCTAAATGCATCCTCACAACCATACCTAGTATGTACACCACACACACACACACACACACACACACACACACACGCAAAGACAGACAAGACATTTGCAGGCATGGTGATAGATGTCTGTAACTCAGCACTTAGGAGGTAGAGAGAGAAGGATTGTGAATTTGAGGCCAATCTGGGCTACATAACAAATTCAAGGTCTTGTCTCAAAAAACTACAAACAACAGCCGGGCATAATGGTACATGCCTGTAATCCCAGCACTTAGGAGGCAGAGGCAGATAGATCTCTGTGAGTTCAAGGCCAGCCTGGTCTACATAAAGAGCTCCAGATCACCTCTCAAAAAAAAAAAAAAATAAACGGAACTAAAACTACAACAAATAAAAGCCAATGGACAACAATAACAACAAACACCCAGCCCAGGTACACGGGTAGTGAATGAAGGGAACAAGACCCAGAGAGGTGGTAAGGAAGGGTCCCACTGTCGCACACCTTAAAAATGGCTGTAATGAAAAAAAAAATTTTTAATGGCTGTACAGCTGTGAACATTTGTGTTTCACAAATTCTCATTATCAACTTGGAGTCCTTTTCCACTGTCTCCCCTATGTCTCTTATGTAGCCTTGGCCTGGCCTGGCCTTATCTTTTTTTTTTTTTTTTTTGGGGGGGGGTTGGGGAGAATTGCCGTGGTTGGGGGCACTAGCTGCTCTTGCGGAGGACGGGGGTTGGATTTCCAGCACCCACATGATGGCTTACAGCCATTCATAACTCCAGTTCCAGGAGAACTTGATGCCCTCTTCTGACCTCTGCAGGCATTGCGTGACATGGTGCACTTACATATATGCAGGCAATACACTCATACATAAAAATAAATAAATAAAATATTTACATTCATCTATTTACTTATCTCCATGTGTGTGTGTGTGTGGTGTGTGTGTGTGTGTGTGTGTACATGCTTATGCGGTGGTCGGGGGGGCCAACTTGCAGGAGTCAAGTTTCTTGTAGTCTCCCTTCCACCATGTATGTCTGGGAGCTCAAATTCTGATTGTCAGGCTCGGTGACAATCTCCTTCACCCACCAAGCCATGTCACCTCTCCAATTTCCCTTTTATATGTGTGTGTGTGTGTGTGTGTGTGTGTGTGTGTGTGTCCCCTCTGCCCTCTCCCTAGGCCTCTTCTCCATCTAGGGTCCAATGCTTCTGAACTGACTCTGACTTAGCCTTTACTACAGTGATGACCTCTATACACATTTTCCATCCAGCCCTTATCAACCAATCAGCTATGTCAGAGGTAGGCTGTTAGGAACACATTAACAGGCATCCACCCTTCCTGACTCAGGGACAACATCTATATAAGCACGCCCGTCTTGTGCAATGCTGGTGGAAATCAGATGAGCCTGTCTGTAGGGTCCTCTGGAACTGAGGTTATGGGGGATTGTTAGCCACCATGTGAGTGCTGAGAATCAAACCTGGGTCCTCGGGCAAGATCAGCTAGTGCTCTTAACAACTGAGGCCATCTCTCCAGCCCCTTGTTTTGTTTTGTTTGAGACAGGGTCTCCCTGTAGCACCAGTGGTCCTAGACTTCCCTATGTAGAGCAGGGAGGCGTCCACCTCACAGAGATCCACCTGCCTCTGCCTAATCCTAGGATGCTAAGGGACTAAAGGCATGTGCCACCTGGCCTGGCTTACTTCAAGCATCTGAATAGCAGTATCAGAATCCCAACTGAAATTAAGGAGAGAAAGAAAAACAGCTCTGGAGCAAGCATAAGTTCAAAGACCCAAGAGGTATTTCTTCTTCAGGCTTCAGTAGGTAGAGAAATTTTCCCCTGCAGCTGAGAGAAATCTGCGGCTGTCAGGGTCTTGGCCTCTTTCCCCTCCTGTTCTGTCTGTGAGCAGAGTCTATCCTACCCCCTGGTGGTAGCCAAAAGCAGCAAGATAGAGACTGAATCCTCGAGCGTTATGAAGCAGGATGCCACTCCTCCTCCCGCTCACCCACTAGGGGCAGAGAACTTCAGGCAAGCCTGGGCTATAGGGCAAGACCCTGCTGGAAAAAATAAGGCCAGGGTTGTAGCTCAGTAGTATGTGCAAAGGCCCTCCGCTGGAATCTAGGAGCTTAAAAGGAAAATAAAAGAGTGGGAATGTAGCTCAGTGGTAGGGTCCATGAAAAATAAGACCTTGGATTTGATTTCCAGTGCCTTGAAAAAAGGGGAGAGGGAGCTGGACATCCTAGCACTTGGGAGCTACAGCCAGGCAGATCTTTGTGAGACAGGCCAGCCTGGTCGACAGAGAGAAGGTCAGGACAGCGGGGCTACAGGAGACCCTATACCTCATTGAAAGTGGGGGGCTGCAAGATGGAAAGATGGCTCACGGGTTAAGAAACACTGGCTGTTCTTCAGAAGACCAGGGTTCAAAGCCCAGAACCCCCTCCCCCAATCATAACCATCTGAACGCGCAGTGCCAGGAAATCCAATGCCCTAACAACCGGCTGTAATTTCAGTTCCCCTCCTCTGCCCTGGGATTATGACATGGGTGTCCTATACAAACAGGCCAAGGGACAAGACACTCGTACACATAAAATAAAAGTAAAAAATAATAATATTTTTATAAAATAGCCAGTCCGTGGTGGTGGCACATGCTAGTAGGATATGCTGAAGAGGCAGGGGCAAGAAGGAGGACTACAAGTTCGAGGCCAGCCTGGGCTCCATGGGCTGGGCAGGGGGTGTATGACCTTTAATAAAATCCAATCCCAGTACTCCAGGAGCAGAGGCATGTGGGATCTCTGAGTTCAAGGCCATAATGAGTTCCAGGACAAGGCTGGAGGTTCACGAAAACCCATGGTCTCAAAAATACCAAATGAAGTGAAATGAATGAATAATAATAAATAAATAAATAAAATAAAATGCATTGTTCAGCCAGGCGTGGTGGCGTCACGCCTTTAATCCTAGTACTCGGAGATGCAAGAGCAGCAGATCTTTTGGTGAGTTAAGTCCAGCCTGGTCTAGGCAAGAGTGAGTTCCAGACAGCTGGGGCTACAGGGAGAACCCTGTCCGAAAAGAGACCAAAAAAAAAAAAAAAAAATAGCATTGTCAGAGCCGGCCTTGAACTTACTGTGGTGCAGCCGCCAGCAAGAAACCTGGGCCTGTGATCCTCCTAGCGCAACTCCAAAGTAAGTCTTCCAGTCCCACTCTCCTCCAATGCCACCTCACCATCCACCCTCCTCCTCTGCAGCCAGGTCAACCCCCACCAAGTCTCCTCACAGTCATTTTCCCCGAGACCCCAGATGGTCTCATTTTGTCCTCTGTGGTTCCGTGTGCCCAGCCACTTTAACCAGTCAGTTCCAAGGTCCCGCGGCCACCTCTCTGCTAGTACTTATGAGTGCCTGGCCTCAATGTGCAGCAGCCACTGCCCCTGATTCCTACAGCAATGCCACATTCTGGATAGACAGCTATAACCCAAACCGGCGCGGCCTCTGACAGGACCCTCAGACCTATGAGCAAGTGTCCAAGGGAGCTGGGCTGAGCTGTACGAAGCTTGCTTCGCAGAGCTTCCACACTTTGTTAGGTGCTGTGTGGGGTTCCGGAACCGAACCCAGCCAAGGCCTTCTAGAAAAAGCCCAAGCAACTCTTCAGCATGAGATCATCTCTCTAGCCCCCCTATTGGACTTCAAAGCGTAAGAAAGACTTTAGATGGGCATGGCGCCAGATGCTTGTAAACCTCAACATAAGAAAGCAGAAGAGAGTTAATTACCCAAGTTGTCAGGCGACCTGATCTACACAGAGGGTGGAATGTCAGCCAGGGCTAGACAGAGTTGTGGATGTCTGTAATCCCAGCACTTGGGAGGTAGAAGCAAGAGGATCCGGAGTTCAGGTCCAGCCTCAGCTATCTAGTAAGTCTGAGGACAGCCTAGGCTGCATACGACCCCTTGTTCTCAAAAAGAAAAGTGTAACAAAGACTTAGAGGCCAAACCCAGGCAAACACTACCACTGAGCTAGGGCCCCAGCCCAGGGAGACTGCACCTGCTTTTGCTAAAGGCACTGACTCTACACTTGGGCCTCTGGCTATTTGATAGGTAACTAGAATGGGATGAAAGTTTAGACTCTCTGCCTCCATTTTGTCCTGTGTCATCCTGTCCAATCCAACCCAATCCTCTTGGATTCTAAGAGCAACAGATCTGACAGATAAATGCCCTGTGACAAGAGTTGAGGTTAACCCCAATGCAACAGCAATTTTATTATCATGGATAAGGCCAGACCTGACCAGTCCTGACCAGTCCTAAAATAACGATCAAACAGACCACAGGTTAATGAACACTATGCATGTTTCTTGTCCCCCACCCTGATTCTGTCTCTTTCCCGTGCAGTCTGGGGGCTTTGGTCAGGACTGAGGATGCTGGTCCCCTTGTCTTCCAAGTACAGTTACCCTGGTTAAAGCATAACTAACTTCCTGCTTTTCATGATTACTTCTTTTCTAAATAGTTTTTTGGGGATGAGCGGCTTGGTGTTTTTATTGTTGCTGGGTGTGTTGTGGGGTTATTTTGTCTTTGTTTTTTATGGGTCGTTTCGAGACAGGGTCTCTCTTTTTTTTTTTTTTTTTGGGCCTGGAACTCACTCTGTAGACCGGTTGGCCTGGACTTACAGAGATCTGCCCGCCTCTGACTCCCGAGTGCTAGGATCAAAAGTGTTGCGCCACTACGCCTGGCTAAAGATGGTTCTTAGCAACCGCTGTGGAGTGCTGAGAATTGAACCCAGGTCGCTGCAAGAGCAGTGTCACTCTAGCTGCTGAGTCATCTCTCCAGCCTGTTTTTATTGTGTATTTTGGACATGGGCTTGATAGGGGCCCAGGGCTGTAGAGAACTCCTGCGTGCCCAGGCTGGGCCTCAGTCCCGAGTCTGTCCTCAGCCTCCCGGAAGTGTTGCATTTCATGTGTGAGTCACAGGTACCAACCCCAAACATCCCTATAGATATGACCTTTCTGCAAGTTCAGAGTCAGGCCTTTTGATTAGGACTCCAAGAACAAACGGTGTCCACTCTAATAGCTGCTATCCTCCCTCCCATCGGCTTTCTTGTGATCCCTACCCCTTACAGTTTTGTTTTTTTTGTTTTCTTCAGAGTGTTCTACATCTCAAGCTGTTCTCGAACTTACTCATTATGTCGCTGAGGAGGATGAACCCTTGAACCTTACTCAATTCAATGGTAGCTGAGGATGACCTTGAAACTTCTGACATTAATGTGCGAAGGATGACCTTGAACTTACTCATTATGTAGCTGAGGAAGACCTTGAACTTATTAGGTAACGGAGGATGACCTTGAACTCAGGATCCTCCTGCCCTAACTCCAAGGGGCAGAGATTACAAGGAGGCACATACCACCACACATAGCTTTTGAAATTTCTTTTTTTTGTTAACTTTTTTTTTTCAGATATTTATTTTTTTTTCTTTATGTGTATGAATTATACTGCTCTGCATGTGTCTGTAAGTCGCACCGTGTTGGGTTGCAATGCTGGAGGTAAGTCAGGCGATTCCCCTAGGAACTGGAGAAGACGGTTCTCAGCTGCCATGTGGTGTGGGGGATATGAAACCTCAGGTCTCCTTGCGAGTAAGTTGGCTCTTAACCACGCTAGGCCTATCTCTCCAGCCCAGCTTGAATTCTTTGTGATCGGTCTGCCCAGTGGACTCCCCAGCCCTACTAATCCTGTAATTGAGCCTGGTTTTGACCCATCCTCTGCCTACTGAGTTTCCCACTAATTCACTGACGTCATCCTCTGACCCACCCCGCCCACCCCCCCCTATCCCCATCCAAAGCCACTTACCTTGATCTTCAGAGACCCACAGACAGGCCCTCCAGTTCCTTCATTTATCATCTCCTTGGTCCTGTCTTTGCGACCCCATGGACCCCCACTCACGAGAACTGTTCTCTCGTTACTCCTCATTGAACTCCCACTGACCTCTCAGTAGGTCGGCCCATCGAGTTAGTCCACATTGATCCCCCATTGAATCCTTTATGACTTCCGTGGAGCCTCCGGCCAAATTCCCACTGAATCTTCTTATGATACTTAATGACTGTCTCCATTAACCAATCTCTAATGTCTATTTTTCTCTCTCTTTTTTTTTTTTTCTTTTTCCAATTAAGACTGGGTCTCAGTGTTGTTTTTATTCCCAGACTGCCCTTTAACTCCAGTCTCCTGCCCCAGGCTCAGGAGCACTGACATGCACAAGTCATTACACCCCTTTAATCTCTCAATCTACCCTTCTCTCCCTCCCCTCCCCTCCGCACCTCCTGCTCCCCAGTGCTAGAGAATGAACTCAAAGCCTCATCTGCCTCACGGTACACTGAAGATAACCCATCGCTTCCTTTTATTTTTAATTTCATTTTTTTTTTTTGCGCTTTTTTCAAGACAGGGTCTCCCTGTAGTCCCCAGCTGTCCTGGAACTCACTCTGGGAGTGGCCTTGACTCAAAGATTCCACCTGCCTCCTCCTCCAGAGTGCTAGGATTAAAGGCTTGCACCACCACACTTGGCTTATATTTTTATTTTATGTGTAGAAATATATTACCTGTGGCTGGGCATGGTGGCACACCCCTTTAATCCTAGCACTCAGGAGGCAGAGGCAGGTGGATCTCTGTAAGTTCAAGCCAGCCTGGTCTAAATAGTGAGTTCCAGGACCTGGGTGGTTGAGGACAAACCTGTCTCAAAAAGACAAAATATGTATATTTAAAAATATATTTCTATATATTTTATTATAAATATACATTTATATAAGATATATAAATGTATATTTATATAATTTAATATTTAGAAATATATAAATATAATTTATAATGAAACATTTAGATATCTTATATATATTTCTATATATACTTATTTTCTATATTTATATATTTTTAGATATAAATATACCATTTATATATCTTATATAAATGGTATAGTTTATTTATATATAAATATATATTTATAGAGAAGAGATATTATATATCGTATATATAAATATATATGTAGAAATATATTTTATATATTTTATTTAATTTATGTATTTAATTTTTTTTTTTTGTTTATTTTTAAATTATGATTATTATCCTGGACTGGGTTTAGTTTTTTGTAGTCCAAGCTGGCCTTGACTCACAAAGATTCCTCCTGACCCTCTGCCTCCCAAAGTGCTAGGAGAAAAGAACGGCGGCGCCAACACGCCCGCCTATTATTTTATATATTTATATATTTATACCTCTGGGCTGGTCTCCAGGGCCTTCCAGCTCTGCATGGACACAGACTTCAGCTTCTTTCTGACCTAGAAGAGAGCCTGGCATGTGTGACACTATTGAGACCTAGAGACCCTACTTGTGAGGACGCTCAGGCTCCAGGAGCCTTGTGTTTCCTACCTGAGACCTGTCAACTGCCACCTGGTCTACAGGACCCTCTATCACCGGTGGTGCAGGGCTGTGTGGGTAGCATTCAACACAGATGGGCACTGCGGGGTCGCCAGGCCCAGCCACGATCCTCAGCTAGGGCCTGAATAATGCTGGTCATCATTACAAGGTCCACCACACCATTTGCCAAACTCTGGCCAGCAATTCTGCCCAGCGGACTCCCACCATACATACTCCTGCTGCCTTGGAGGACCAGACTTCTGTTTTTCGTGTGTGAGCTGTCCGGGAAAAGACCTAAGAGCCTCAGCTTGGGCGGCCAGTGTGCAAACATGGGAGAAATTGGAGAAGCTTCCCCAGGTGTGACAGGCAGAGGGCGCTGCAGAGCTAGGGCCAGGAGCCAGGTGTGGCACCCCCACCTTTAAAATCTCAGCTCTTAGGAGCAAGACATAGGGATCCACGAGTTCGAGGCCCAATGTAACGCCTTCCCAGTAAAGACCTGTCCGTATGTCAAGAAGTTAGGACCCAGGTTTTGGAGTGGCCAGCCCCTGGAGGGGCAGCTGCTTAATAAAGAAAACTTTCTGGGTCAGTGGGGGGCAGACACTCTTATAATCCGCAAGCACTAGGGATGCAGAGGCAGACAGAATAGTTTCCAGGCCAGCAAGGACTACATAGTGAGATCTGGTTTCCAAAAATTGCTACTTACTTAATTACTTTTTTATTATTTCGTACGTGGATGAAGGTACTGGCTGCATGTAGGTTGGTTCACTCATGATCGTGCATGCCCTGGAGGTCAGAAAGATGGGCATCAGATTCTCCTGGAACTGGGAGTTAAAGAGGTTTCAGCCGCCATGTGGGTGCTGGGAATCAACCCAGGTCCTCTGCAAGAGTAAATCAGTGCTCTGAATCGCGGAGCCATCTCTGCCCCCCGATTAGATACTTACTTACTTACTTACCTTAATTAATTAATTAAGGAGGTAACCTGTATTTTTGTGCTCGTCTCTCGTTCACTCTGACTCTGCAGCGCTTCCGCGTGGGTGTCCCTCACTGATGTCTACCCTCCCCATCCTGTTTCTTCTGGTACCCAGTATGGCTCTCCCTCGCATTTTCTGCCTTTGTCCTTTCTATCTACCCATAGATACCCCTCCCACTCCCTTTTTTCCTGTTCCAAGCTCTGTGTCTCCAGCCTCTCTCCACCCTGCGCCTCCCTAGTCTGTGACCCCGCCACGCCCTCGGCTCGCCCCAGCCTTGTGATGCCTGCTGTACTCGTGCTCTAAGCCAACAGAATCAGATTGCGCCCCAGACCTCCTGTACAGCTTGAGCTGCGCCACACCCTGCACAGGTGGCGGCCACTCCTGTGAGTCGGCCTGCGTGACCAGGGCTTGCCGAGCGGCCCTACTTGCGTGAATGCGGCAGAGTGCAGCTAGTAGCGTGTGGGCAGATACCGACCGCTGGGCGCAGTCTGGTACCCTGGGCCTGTCTGCGGCGCTGGGATGGGGGTGGGGTGCACGCTCAGGTGCGGGTGCAGCTTCCGCAGCAGTTTGGGGATGCTTGAGTGACCGTGGGACCCCACGTCCTTCTCACACTGTCCCAGCCTCGGTGAGGAGTACAATGGGGTCAGGAGACTTAGTGTGCCCCCCAGACTCCCTGGGCACCAGCTGCAGCTGGATTGCTGGGTCGCCCTCCTCATGCCCCAGTAAGTGCCTGTTGTGCCACCAAGCCTTGCACTTCTCTTGAAAGTGCCTCGGTTTTCGCTATATGTTAAATGGACATGAATGTCCCAAAGATTATATTTTTTTTCTAAATTTTAAATTAAGTTTATTTTATTTCTGTATGTTGTTATTGAATGTTACTGTCTGCATGCAAGTTTGTGGGCACCTGTGTCGTGCAATCCGCAGAGGTCAGAAGATGGGTCTTCAGATTCCCCTGGAACTGGAGTTCTCCTGAATTGGAGTTTCAGACAGTTTCTCGGTTGTCTCGGCAGCCAGGTGGGTGCTGGGGAGCGAACTGGGTCCCCTCTGTAAGAGCGGTCAGCGCTCTTAACCGCTAGGACATCTCTCTAGCCAGCCCCTTATTCTTCAATTTTACACACAGATAAACTGAAGTTCCAAAAAGCCTCAAGCTGGGAGGCTCATTTGGGACACAATTCAGGGGTGGGGGTGTCTCTGTGTTCTATGTAGCAACAGCAAGCTTAAACTCTTCAACCACCAAACCTGACTGTTTTTTTTTTTCCTTTGCAGGGTGGATGGTAAACTCTGGGTCTGCCCTGAGAACTGTTCAGAGGACGAGGCAAGGACACACTGGAGGACCCTATATAGTGGTACACAGAGCCTGTGGACCATGTCCCGATTGTTGCAGTGATGGCAGACTCACCAATAAGTGCCTTCCACCTTCCAACACCAGCTAGCAAAGGCTCTGTAGGTCTTCAGTGGTAATGCTAGCTCATTCGACTTGCCCGCTGGACACTAGGTCTTGGCCCACAGGCCTGGCCCCTACGGCCTGCCCACTGTCCCAATATGACCAATTGCTTTAGCGTTAGCTACTCATAAAATTTATCCAGGTGGTCAAGGTTCCCAAATGGCTTCTCTGGACACTTCCTGGGCTCTTACACAGCAAACCTTTCTGCTATCTAGCTATTTCCCCTCAACTGAAACATTCTTACTTGCGAGGGAGACTCCCGAGTCTCAGGGAGAACTTACAAGGTTCAGAAAGCTTATGAAAGTTACTGGATTCACAAAAACCCTCCGGAAAGTTAGGTAAGCAGTAAGAAGAGACTTTCCAGCAGTGTCACCTGCAAGTTGGGCAGGGGGCTCCAAGGATGCAGCTTTTGGGACCTATCACTCACACTGGGGTGGGCTTTCTGATGATGTACCTGCCCTTGAATCATCCACGTGCCTGTAAGTAACCCCTCAGCTATACCTCTGTAAGTAACTATCAAATAACCCACTGATTCTTTAGACTGGGAGGAATCTATTCCTTGGTCTGTGGTTGGTACCGAAAATCTGGGGTGAATAGTTGTTCACAACTCCCCAAGAAAGACACGCAGTAACTTCCTTGGGCTGTGTCTACAGGATGTTGTGCCTGTGACCAGCACCTTGGCTTCTGTGATACCTTCACTGCCCGGCAGGGGGCTAAGATTCCCTGGAGCGCTGGCTGGGTCTGGGATACATCAAGGGCAGTTATATTGTTAGGAAGAGCTCCCTCCCCTGATAGGGCTCAAGGAAGAATCCCTGACACAAGTGGAATAACTGAAGAGAGTTACAGGATGGGGATCCAGGGAAGAGGAAAGTGCAAATTAGGAAAGAAGAGTGTGAGGAAGGGGAGCATTTATCAATGGGAAGCCAGCCTGATTCAGGGTGCAGGGGTGCAACGGGGGGTGGGGGCAGAAGGCAATGGGGTTGGAAACAGATGTCTGAGTCTTGAGCACTCAACTCTGTCATCTGCCTGCAGCACAGATCTGTGATGGGGACTCTGTCCTCCCTGCTAAGCCTGCTTACTGTGAGTATGACTTCCTGATGGCACAGACTGGTTGTTTACACCTTGGGTGTTACATCCTGGTGAGAAGGATCCTCCCATTCGATCTGGGGTGGGGTGTTCCTATTCTTTATTACAGGATATTTCCTGAACCCAAACTGTATCAGCTAGCATCTTCAGTTTAACTAAAGCAAAATGAAGCCAATTGTTTTNTCTTCAGAATCAGACAGCGAGGGTTGCAGGCTTTGCTCAGTAGTAGGGTTTGCCTAGCATGCGAAAAGCCCCAGGTTCCTTCCTCACCACTCAAAAATTTAATTAAATAATTATAGGAATGAGCTGTGTATAGTGGTGCAGGCCTCACATCCCAGCACTCAAAAGGTAAACCCAGGGGGCCGGAGGGAGTGATGGCCTCCAGCGGTTTTAAGAGCACGAGACTGCATTTTGGCAGAGGGACTCGGGGTTCGATTCCCAGCACCCACATGCCTGGCTAAACATCTTAAACCTCTTAACTCCAGGTTCCAGGGGGGAAATCCGATGACCCTCTTCTGACCTCCCAGCGGAGTTGCACAACATGGGTGCAACCCACCTACCTGCAGACATACACTTCATAACACAAAATAAATTAAAAAAAAATAGTTGGGTGTGGTGGCACACACCTTTAATCCCAGCACTCGGGAGGCAGAAGAGGCAGGCGGCTCTCTGAGTTCACGGCCGCCCAGCCTGGTCTACAGAGGGAAGTCCAGGACAGCTGGACTCTAAACAGAGACCCTGTCTGGAAAAATACAAATAATACTAAAAAATAATAGTAACTAATAATAATAATGGTAACAAGGCAGGAAGACCAAGTTCAAGGCCACTCTTGGCTACCCATATGAGACTCCCACTCAAAATAAATGAATTAAGTCTCTCCACCAACCATATTATATAATCATTCCGGACTGGCTGGTATTTACATAATCACAAACACTCCTATCCATACACTGAACTGTCTGAATGTTCATAGTAACAGTAATAAACTAAGCAGCTACAAATGAGTTAAGGCATGTTGTGCCACCGATTTAGGGGTTTGTGTGTCTGCGTGTGTGTGTGTGTGTGTGTGTGTGTGTATGTGTGTGTGTGTGTACACACATGCACATGTGAAGAGGCTCGACACTGACATCAGAAGTTTTCGTCAATCACTCTCCATCTCATTTCTCCAAGTAAGCAACCACCATCTGTCAGCGTACCAGGAGGCCTACATTGGTAAATAATTTATCTATGCCAATAAATAATGACACCTGAAAATATATCAAATCTACTCAAATACACCAGCCATCTGAGCTTATCAATCACACCAGATTGGAACCCCCTTCACCTGGGACTATAAAAGGGGCACCCCAAGACCAAAATTTGGCAGACTCACTGGCTGGTCATCTGGTCACTTGTCACCAGCCTTGTCCAGGAAAATCACCACAGCATACGATGTCTGCCTCTGTCCCCAGGCTCCAGCAAGTGCAGGGTCTCCTGCTGGCAACACTTGGCCCACTTCAAACTGATCCTGGGACTGCCTGTCACCAGACTGGCATTTGACATCTCTGAGCCCAAACAGCTCTGCACATGAAGTTCCCAAGATTTCTTATCCAGACCCCTGCAGACTCTAACTCTGCACATGCGCCAGCTCTCTGCCTCCCACTCCTGGGCAGCCTCTCTGAACCCTGTAGTCTCTTGAACTCTTTCTCAGCCAACCTGCATATTTGTATATTATTGTGTAAAGCATTAATGCGTGGCGTGAGAGGTAGTATTAGTAACAGTTGGAGGCTGAGGCATGTAGATCCGTTGGTTGAGTGCTTGCCCAGACTTGAGGTTCATTTTCCAGCACGGAATAAACCAGACTTGGTGGCACTGACCTGTAATCCTAGCACTAAGAAGGTAGAGGCAGGAGGATCACTTAAAGTCGCCATACCGGTTAACTCTTTTCTCTTTTTGCTCCCGCTACTTTCCCTTCTTAGTCAACCGTTCAATTGCGTTCACACTCTGCGATTTTACGGTTTAGAATCCTAGTTTCTTCCTTACACTGGCTTTCTCATTACTTTATTCGGAGTCATCTCTTCAGCCCCATACCGTTCTCTTCCCCTAACGGTCCAGTTCCTTGTTTTTGTCCTCGTTTCGAATCATATATTGATTCTTTCATCGATATTTTCTCGTTTTCCCCTGTGTACTGTGTTTGATTTTGTTACTCCTACTTGGTCCGTCAACTCTTCTTTCCTTCTGCGTGTTTCTTCACTCCACCTACATTGTTCCATGGCCCCTGTTAGAGCCCTTACTCCTTGTAGACCTAGTTATGTTGCCGCATATTGACTATCTTTAAGAGCACTCTGCCCCCCGCCATCCTTCTCCCTGCATCCCCCCCTCCGTGCCTTCCTTGCTTGTCATGGCTCGGACGTTCACCACGCGCCACAATTTCCTCATGCTTCCAGAAAGGACTTTTTTGCCTTTAATCTCAGCACTTTGAAGCAGGCACATTCCCGATATACAAGCGGTGCTTCTTAATTCTCTTTGTTAGTTCAGGCCAGCCTGGTCTTATAACAAGTTCCAGACATGCTGGACTGCCCCCAGTCTGTTCTGGCGGTTGTACTTATCATTGAAAAACCATTTCAAAAACCCTGAGAAAAAGAACCTGTTTATCAATGGCCAGCTATCAAGAGAAAGGAGACTATTTGGCAAACTGCAGCCATAACGCGCAGATCTTTATATCTCTGCATTAAAAAATTATAAATTTATTGGGTATTCTGCAAGGTGTGGTGGCCTTGCTGATCTCACTGGCTATTTACATCCTGCACTTGGACTTTTGGAAGATGGCAAGGGGGAGCGCTGTGCGGTACAATGCGCCCAGGATCTTGGGGAGCGGATCTCTTCCCCGGATGGGATCAGGCTTTAGGGGGGCGAGGGTGGAGACCCGGGTGCACAATTACGACTAAAAAAAAAATTTATTGGTTATTCAATAAACCCTGACGTTGTGGAAAGATACACGTCCATCTAGGTTTCTTTTATTCTTTAATTTTTTGCATTTATTTATGTGGGGGGCACATATGTGTGTTTATCTTGGTGTAGAAAGGGGGCATGCCACAGAGTGAGTATGGAGGTCAGAAGACAGTTCAAGGAGTGTGTCTCCTTCCAAGCACTCTCTATCCGGGGGGAGGGGAATCATAACCTGGTCGTTGCAATCGTCGTGCAACCATAGACCAAAAACATAAAAATTAAAAATGAAATATTTTTTTTTTTTTTTTTTTTTTTTTTTTTTTTTTTCTTTAATCCTAGCACTTGGCTGCAGATGCAGTGGGACTTTTGTGAGTTCAAGGCCACGCCTGGTCTACAGAGCGAGTTCCCTCCTCCAGACCCAGCTTGGGCTTACAGGGAGACCCTTTGTCTCGAAAAGACCAACAAAAACAATCAAACACCTTTACCCACTTGAACCATAATCTCACCCACACCGCCCCCCTTTCCCGTTTCCCGACTATACACACTCTCATGCACCAAGATCAAACGCTCTAGCTACACCTGAGCCCCTTAAACCTGGTGTTTGCATTTGTGAAATCAAAATGATGAAAAGAGGTAACTCTAGGAGTCTAGTGAGGATTAAATAATGGTGTGAAGAACCATCTAGATCTCCAAAGCCCTCACTACCTCAGACTCCCACCATACAGCTCCTGCAGTGCTCATTCACACCCCTCCTCAAACACTCTGGACTCAGGCTTGGTCCTCCCTGCTCGGGTGAACCGGCAGTGCACGCCGCCGCCGTTATAACTTCTGCAGCTCAGTAGGACCGGCTGAGGTCAGTGTGGAGCAGGAGCCGCCCACACTGGCAGTGTGCTCCAGTACTACAATGGATGAAGGTCACAGTCACATGAGGTAGCCTGTGTAACAGGTTCAGTCGGAGGCTGGTGATATGAGCTACCCTGACCGGAGCACCTCCCACGCAGCCCTGCGGTGCGGTGAGGCTCCGAGCGGCGGCTTTGACTACTGGCTCTGTGCCAAGCCTACCTTTTCTTTTCTTTCTTCTTCATTTTTTTTCAAGGTCTCATTGTGTAGCCCCGGGAATTCACACGGATTCAACTTGCCTCTGTCTTTTCCTCGGGCTGTGGATTTAAAGGCATGCTCCATCGCCTCGCATGCTCAAGCCTTCCTTTGAAGTTTGAATTCATTACGTGCCACAGACTGGCCTCTAACGTGAGGTCCTCCTGGCTCAGCCACCCAAGTGCTGGGATTACAGGTATATCTACCATACTTGGCACATGGATACCGTGGGGCCCTGCACCATCCTGGGAGCCCCCAAAGAACCCTCAACTGTAGTCCCCGAGTTCCATAGCCTACATTCTTTAAGGACAAATGTGGTGCCTGAATTTGCCCCTTACCCGACTGTTGTCCTGCACTTTGCATGGCCCGCCCTACACATCTACACATGTGTCTGCTAGAGCCCTGAGTGTCAGTCTCCACCCTACAGGCTCCAGGCTAGCTACTGCAGGACAGACTGCCAGGAAAAAGGCTAAGTGCTTCTAGGGAAGGTAATTCTGGGAGCTAAGGGCCTTCATCCTAGAGGCCTGATTCCTGCAAGTCTCCAGGCTCCCTGGAATATGTACTGGGGGAGGATGGCTGAGTTCTTCAGAAGGTTGGTTTAGAAGAATATCTACAGGTCTGGAGAGATGCCTCAGCTGCTAAGAGCACTGACTGCTCTTGCAGAAGACCCAGGTTCGATTCCCAGCACCCACATGATGGCTAAGAACCGTCTTTAGTGCCAGGTGTGGTGGTACATGCCTTTAATCCCATCACTCGGGAGGCGGAGGCAGAGGCAGGTGGATTTCTGTGAGTTCAAGGCCAGCCTGGTCTATAGAGTGAGCTCCAGGCCAGCTGGGACTAAGGGAGACCCTGTCTCCAAAAAAAAAAAAAGACGATAAATAAATAAATATAAATAAATAAATAAATAAATAAATAAATAAATAAATAAAATATTTTTTGAAAACCACAGTTTAGAGGATACAGTCCAGGGAAGACTGTGGCAGAGGGAGCTGGTAGAGGGCTTGTTCACTTCTGGATGGATCAGGTAGCAGAAGTGGATGGTGGATATCACCTTCCTGGCTCACCCCCATCCACTCAGTACTCCTGCTAGCTAGGCCACAGTCCCAACATCCGGAAACAGCGAAACAGCGCCACCAGGTGGGGACCAAGTGTTCACACACTGGGCTGTGAGGACGTTTTTATACTCAAACTGCACAGAAGTTGCCCAGAGTCTGGCTCAGTATCTTGGCACTGGAGTGAGGATTCCCAGGTCTTAGAGTTGGGTTGGGGGCTGGAGAGATAGCTCAGCAGTTACTTGCACTGGGTGTTCTTGCAGAGGACCCAGGTTCAATTCCCAGCACCCACACACGGCAGCTAACAACCTTATCTGTAACTCTAATTCCAGGGAGTCTGATGTCTTATTCTGACCTCCATAGGCATCCCATGACACAGATGCACGCATACACAAGCAGGCAAAATACTCATATCATGAAATAAAAATAATAAATAAAATATTTTTTTTAAATTAAGAGACTCCTTGCTTCTAGGACATGAACAAAGACTTCTAGGGGTCAATAATCAAAATAACTCTATTAAAAATGTGTGGACTAGCCAGGCATGGTGGCACATGCCTTTAATCTTAGTACTTGGGAGGCAGAGGCAGACAGATCTTTGTGAGTTCAAAGCCAGCCTGGTCTACAGAGTGAGTTCCAAGAGAGCTGNTCCCAACTGAAATTAAGGAGAGAAAGAAAAACAGCTCTGGAGCAAGCATAAGTTCAAAGACCCAAGAGGTATTTCTTCTTCAGGCTTCAGTAGGTAGAGAAATTTTCCCCTGCAGCTGAGAGAAATCTGCGGCTGTCAGGGTCTTGGCCTCTTTCCCCTCCTGTTCTGTCTGTGAGCAGAGTCTCCCCCTGGTGGTAGCAGCAAGACTAGAGACTGAATCCTCTAGCGTTAGAGCAGGATGCCCTCCTCTCCCCCACTGGGGCAAGAGAACTTCCAGGCAAGCCTGGGCTATAGGGCAAGACCCTGCTGGAAAAAATAAGGCCAGGGTTGTAGCTCAGTAGTATGTGCAAAGGCCCTCTCTTTAATCTCCAGGATCTTAAAATTAAAAAATAAAAGAGTGGGAATGTAGCTCAGTGGTAGGGTCCATGAAAAATAAGACCTTGGATTTGATTTCCAGTGCCTTGAAAAAAGAGGAGAGGGAGCTGGACGTTAGTGGCACACAACTTTAATCCCAGCAGGAGGATCTCTGTGAGATCAAGGCCAGCCTGGTCTACATAGAGAGTTCCAGGACAGCTGGGGCTACAGGGAGACCCTATCTCATTAAAGTGGGGGGCTGCAGAGATGGAGAGATGGCTCACTGGTTAAGAACACTTGCTGTTCTTGCAGAAGCCTGGAGTTCAAATCCCAGAACCCCCTCCCCCAGATCATAACCATCTGTAACTCCAGTGCCAGGAAATCCAATGCCCTAACAACCGTCTGTAATTTCAGTTCCTCCCTGGCCACTGGATGTATTACATGGGTGTCCTTACAAACATGCAGGCAATACACTCGTACACATAAAATAAAAGTAAAAATAATAAATATTTTAAATAAAATAGCCAGTCGTGGTGGTGCACGGCAGTAGGATATGCTGAAGAGGCAGGGGCAAGAAGGAGGACTACAAGTTCGAGGCCAGCCTGGGCTACACATGTGCTGGGCATGGGGGTGTATGCCTTTAATCCCAGTACTCAGGAGGCAGAGGCATGTGGATCTCTGAGTTCAAGGCCATAATGAGTTCCAGGACAGCTGGGGTTACACGAAAACCCTGTCTCAAAAATACCAAATGAATGAATGAATGAATGAATGAATGAATGAATAAATAAATAAATAAAATGCATTGTTCAGCCGGGCGTGGTGGCGCACGCCTTTAATCCTAGTACTCGGGATGCAGAAGCAGGCAGATCTTTGTGAGTTCAAGGCCAGCCTGGTCTACAGAGTGAGTTCCAGGACAGCTGGGGGCTACAGGGAGACCCTGTCTCGAAAAGACCAAAAAAAAAAAAAAAGAAAGCATTGTTCAGGCCGGCCTTGAACTTACTGTGCAGCCCACACAGACCTGGGCCTGTGATCCTCCTAGCGCAACTCCAAAGTAAGTCTTCCAGTCCCACTCTCCTCCAATGCCACCTCACCATCCACCCTCCTCCTCTGCAGCCAGGTCAACCCCCACCAAGTCTCCTTACAGTCATTTTCCCCGAGACCCCAGATGGTCTCATTTTGTCCTCTGTGGTTCCGTGTGCCCAGCCACTTTAACCAGTCAGTTCCAAGGTCCCGCGGCCACCTCTCTGCTAGTACTTATGAGTGCCTGGCCTCAATGTGCAGCAGCCACTGCCCCTGATTCCTACAGCAATGCCACATTCTGGATAGACAGCTATAACCGGCGCTGCCTCTGCCCAGCCCTCAGCCCTATGAGCAGAGTGTCCAGGGGCTGGGCTGAGCTGTACCGAAGCTGCTGCTGCAGAGCTTCCACACGTTGTTAGGTGCTGTGTGGGTTCCAGGAACCGAACCCAGCCAGGCCTTCTAGAAAAGCAGCCAGCACTCTTAGCTGAGTCATCTCTCTAGCCACCCCTATTGGACTTCAAAGCGTAAGAAAGACTTTAGATGGGCATGGCGCCAGATGCTTGTAAACCTCAACATAAGAAAGCAGAAGAGAGTTATTTACCACAAGTTTCAGGCTAGCCTGATCTACACAGAGGGTGGAATGTCAGCCAGGGCTAGACAGAGTTGTGGATGTCTGTAATCCCAGCACTTGGGAGGTAGAAGCAAGAGGATCCGGAGTTCAGGTCCAGCCTCAGCTATCTAGTAAGTCTGAGGACAGCCTAGGCTGCATACGACCTTGTCTCAAAAAAGAAAAGTGTAACAAAGACTTAGAGGCCAAACCCAGGCAAACACTACCACTGAGCTAGGGCCCCAGCCCAGGGAGACTGCACCTGCTTTTGCTAAAGGCACTGACTCTACACTTGGGCCTCTGGCTATTTGATAGGTAACTAGAATGGGATGAAAGTTTAGACTCTCTGCCTCCATTTTGTCCTGTGTCATCCTGTCCAATCCAACCCAATCCTCTTGGATTCTAAGAGCAACAGATCTGACAGATAAATGCCCTGTGACAAGAGTTGAGGTTAACCCCAATGCAACAGCAATTTTATTATCATGGATAAGGCCAGACCTGACCAGTCCTGACCAGTCCTAAAATAACGATCAAACAGACCACAGGTTAATGAACACTATGCATGTTTCTTGTCCCCCACCCTGATTCTGTCTCTTTCCCGTGCAGTCTGGGGGCTTTGGTCAGGACTGAGGATGCTGGTCCCCTTGTCTTCCAAGTACAGTTACCCTGGTTAAAGCATAACTAACTTCCTGCTTTTCATGATTACTTCTTTTCCACTTGAGTTTTGGGGTGAGCGGCTGGTTTTATTGTTGCTGGGTTGTTGTGGGTTTTTTGTCTTTTTTTTTTTGGTCTTTTCGAGACAGGGTCTCTCTATAGTCCCAGCTGGCCTGGAACTCACTCTGTAGACCAGGTTGGCCTTGGACTTACAGAGATCTCCTGCCTCTGCCTCCCGAGTGCTAGGATCAAAGGTGTGCGCCACTACGCCTGGCTTAAAGATGGTTCTTAGCCGGCATGTGGGTGCTGAGAACTGAACCCAGGTCCTCTGCAAGAGCAGTTGTCACTCTTATCTGCTGAGTCATCTCTCCAGCCTGTTTTTGTTGTTTTGACATGGGCTGATAGGGCCCAGGCTGTTAGAGAACTCACTGCGTAGCCCAGGCTGGCCTCTAAGTCCCAGAGTCTGTCTCAGCCTCCTAAGTGTTGAGATTTCATGTGTGAGTCACTGTACCTCCCTATAGATATGACTTTCTGGCAATCCAGAGTCAGGCCTTTGATTTAGGACTCCAAGAACAAACGGTGTCCACTCTAATAGCTGCTATCCTCCCTCCCATCGGCTTTCTTGATGATCCCTACCCACTTGACAGTTTTTTTGTTTTCTTCAGAGTGTTCTACATCTCAAGCTGTTCTCGAACTTACTCATTATGTCGCTGAGGATGACCTTGAACTTACTCATTATGTAGCTGAGGATGACCTTGAACTTACTCATTATGTAGCTGAGGATGACCTTGAACTTACTCATTATGTAGCTGAGGATGACCTTGAACTTACTCATTATGTAGCTGAGGATGACCTTGAACTCAGGATCCTCCTGCCTCTAACTCCCAAGTGCAGAGATTACAGGCACATACTACCACACCTAGCTTTGAATTTCTTTTTTTTTTTAAAGCTTTTTTTTTCAATTTTATTTATTTTTTTATGTGTATGAATGTTCTGTCTGCATGTAGGTCTGTGCGCGTGTGTCGTGCAATGCTGAGAGGAGAGTCAGTCTCCCTAGGACTGGAGCAAAGACGGGGTTCTCAGGCCATGGGGTGCTGGGAGATCATACCTGGTCCTCTCTGCCAAGAGTAGTTGCACTCTTAACCACCTAGGCCATCTCTAGCAGCCCAGCTTTGAATTTCTTATTGATACGGTCTGCCCAGTGGACTCCCCAGCCCTACTAATCCTGTAATTGAGCCTGGTTTTGACCCATCCTCTGCCTACTGAGTTTCCCACTAATTCACTGACTCATCCTCTGACCCCCCCCTCCCCCACCCCCCTATCCCCATCCAAAGCCACTTACCTTGATCTTCAGAGACCCACAGACAGGCCCTCCAGTTCCTTCATTTATCATCTCCTTGGTCCTGTCTTTGCGACCCCATGGACCCCCACTCACGAGAACTGTTCTCTCGTTACTCCTCATTGAACTCCCACTGACCTCTCAGTAGGTCGGCCCATCGAGTTAGTCCACATTGATCCCCCATTGAATCCTTTATGACTTCCGTGGAGCCTCCGGCCAAATTCCCACTGAATCTTCTTATGATACTGTAATGACTGCTCCATTAACCAATCTCTGAATGTCTAGGTTTTTCTCTCTCTTTTTTTTTTTTTCTTTCGCAATTAAGACTGGGTCTCATGTGTTTTCCCAGACTGCCCTTTAACTCCAGTCTCCTGCCCCAGGCTCAGGAGCACTGACATGCACAAGTCATTACACCCCTTTAATCTCTCAATCTACCCTTCTCTCCCTCCCCTCCCCTCCGCACCTCCGCTCCCCAGTGCTAGAGAAGGAAACTCAAACCTCATCTGCCCTCACTGTAATGAAGATACGTCCAGTCCATCCTTTTATTTTTAATTTCATTTTTTTTTTGCGCTTTTTTCAAGACAGGGTCTCCCTGTAGTCCCCACTGTCCTGGAACTCACTCTGGAGTGGCCTTGACTCAAAGATCCACCTGCCTCTCTCCACCAGAGTGCTAGGATTAAGGCTTGCACCACCCACTTGCGCTTATATTTTTATTTTATGTGTAAAAGATATTTACCTGTGGCTGGGCTGGTGGCACCCCTTTAATCGCTAGCAACTCAGAAGGCAGAGGCAGGTGGATCTCTGAAGTTCAAGCCAGCCTGGTCTAATAGTGAGTATCCCTAGACCTAAAAAAGTTAGGACAACCTGTCTCAAAAAGACCAAAATATGTATATTTAAGAAAATATATTTTATATATTTTATTATAATAACATCTTTATTAATATTAATATCAAATTTCAAATAATATGTAATCTTGATCATAACATTTGTCTCTTTCTATAATCTCTAGTTATACTTATGCCCCTTTCTTATTTATATGCATCCTTCTCTCCGATCATAAATACCTATCATATCTTTTCATGTATATTCTCTTTAATCAAACAGCTTCTCATTCTCCTATGGGGTATTATATATCGTCATATACCTAAATTCTATCTAGAATATATTAGTATATCTTTCACGCTTTCAGATCCTTCATTATTCCCTCAATTTTTTTTATTTTGTTTCATTTTTCAATTATGATTCTATTATTCTCTTTCTCTGTTACTGGTTTTTTTTTTTTTTTTTTTAGTCCAGTCCGAATCTGAGCGTGGCCTTGACTCACAAAGATCCTCCTGACCTCTGCCTCCCAAGTGATAGGATAACGGCGTGCGCCACGCACGCCCGGCCTATATAAATATTTTATATGATATTTTATACCTCTGGGCTGGTCTCCAGGGCCTTCCAGCTCTGCATGGACACAGACTTCAGCTTCTTTCTGACCTAGAAGAGAGCCTGGCATGTGTGACACTATTGAGACCCTAGAGACCCTACTTGTGAGGACGCTCAGGCTCCAGGAGCCTTGTGTTTCCTACCTGAGACCTGTCAACTGCCACCTGGTCTACAGGACCCTCTATCACCGGTGGTGCAGGGCTGTGTGGGTAGCATTCAACACAGATGGGCACTGCGGGGTCGCCAGGCCCAGCCACGATCCTCAGCTAGGGCCTGAATAATGCTGGTCATCATTACAAGGTCCACCATACCATTTGCCAAACCCTGGCCAGCAATTCTGCCCAGCGGACTCCCACCATACATACTCCTGCTGCCTTGGAGGACCAGACTTCTGTTTTTCGTGTGTGAGCTGTCCGGGAAAAGACCTAAGAGCCTCAGCTTGGGCGGCCAGTGTGCAAACATGGGAGAAATTGGAGAAGCTTCCCCAGGTGTGACAGGCAGAGGGCGCTGCAGAGCTAGGGCCAGGAGCCAGGTGTGGCACCCCCACCTTTAAAATCTCAGCTCTTAGGAGCAAGACAGTAGGATCCCGAGTTCGAGGCCCATGTACCCTTCCCAGTAAGACCTCCGTATGTCAAGAGTTAGGACCAGGTTTGGAGTGGCCAGCCCTGGAGGGGCAGCTGCTTAATAAATAAGAACTTTCTGGGTCAGGTGGGGCGGCACACTCTTATAATCCCAGCACTAGGAGGCAGAGGCAGAAGATAGTTCCAGGCCAGCCAGGACTACATAGTGAGATCTGGTTTCCAAAAATTGCTACTTTACTTTAATGGGTTACTTTTTTTATTATTCTTACGTGTAATGAAGTACTGGTCTGCATGTATGGTTGTGCACTCATGTCGTGCAATGCTGTGGAGGTCAGAAAGGGCATCAGATTCTCCTGGAACTGGGAGTAAAGATGGTTTCAAGCCGCCATGGTGGGTGCTGGGAATCAACCCAGGTCCTCTGCAAGAGTAGTCGGTGCTCTTAATCGCTGAGCCATCTCTCCAACCCCGATTACTTACTTACTTACTTACTTACTTAATTAATTAATTAATTAGAACCTGTCTTTTGTGCTCGTCTCTCGTTCACTCTGACTCTGCAGCGCTTCCGCGTGGGTGTCCCTCACTGATGTCTACCCTCCCCATCCTGTTTCTTCTGGTACCCAGTATGGCTCTCCCTCGCATTTTCTGCCTTTGTCCTTTCTATCTACCCATAGATACCCCTCCCACTCCCTTTTTTCCTGTTCCAAGCTCTGTGTCTCCAGCCTCTCTCCACCCTGCGCCTCCCTAGTCTGTGACCCCGCCACGCCCTCGGCTCGCCCCAGCCTTGTGATGCCTGCTGTACTCGTGCTCTAAGCCAACAGAATCAGATTGCGCCCCAGACCTCCTGTACAGCTTGAGCTGCGCCACACCCTGCACAGGTGGCGGCCACTCCTGTGAGTCGGCCTGCGTGACCAGGGCTTGCCGAGCGGCCCTACTTGCGTGAATGCGGCAGAGTGCAGCTAGTAGCGTGTGGGCAGATACCGACCGCTGGGCGCAGTCTGGTACCCTGGGCCTGTCTGCGGCGCTGGGATGGGGGTGGGGTGCACGCTCAGGTGCGGGTGCAGCTTCCGCAGCAGTTTGGGGATGCTTGAGTGACCGTGGGACCCCACGTCCTTCTCACACTGTCCCAGCCTCGGTGAGGAGTACAATGGGGTCAGGAGACTTAGTGTGCCCCCCAGACTCCCTGGGCACCAGCTGCAGCTGGATTGCTGGGTCGCCCTCCTCATGCCCCAGTAAGTGCCTGTTGTGCCACCAAGCCTTGCACTTCTCTTGAAAGTGCCTCGGTTTTCGCTATATGTTAAATGGACATGAATGTCCCAAAGAGTTTATTTTTTTCTAAATTTTTTAATTAATTTTATTTATTTCTGTATGTGTATTGAATGTACTGTCTGCATGCAAGTTTGTGCACCTGTGTCGTGCAATGCCGCAGAGGTCAGAAGAGGGTCTCCAGATTCCCCTGGAACTGAGTTCTCCTGGAATTGGAGTTTCAGACAGTTCTCGGCCGCCCATGTGGGTGCTGGGGATCGAACCTGGGTCCTCTGTAAGAGCGGTCAGCGCTCTTAACCGCTAGGCCATCTCTCCAGCCCCTTATTCTTCAATTTTACACACAGATAAACTGAAGTTCCAAAAAGCCTCAAGCTGGGAGGCTCATTTGGGACACAATTCAGGGGTGGGGGTGTCTCTGTGTTCTATGTAGCAACAGCAAGCTTAAACTCTTCAACCCCAATCCTGACTGTTTTTCCTTTGCAGTTGGATGGTAAACTCTGGGTCTGCCCTGAGAACTGTTCAGAGGACGAGGCAAGGACACACTGGAGGACCCTATATAGTGGTACACAGAGCCTGTGGACCATGTCCCGATTGTTGCAGTGATGGCAGACTCACCAATAAGTGCCTTCCACCTTCCAACACCAGCTAGCAAAGGCTCTGTAGGTCTTCAGTGGTAATGCTAGCTCATTCGACTTGCCCGCTGGACACTAGGTCTTGGCCCACAGGCCTGGCCCCTACGGCCTGCCCACTGTCCCAATATGACCAATTGCTTTAGCGTTAGCTACTCATAAAATTTATCCAGGTGGTCAAGGTTCCCAAATGGCTTCTCTGGACACTTCCTGGGCTCTTACACAGCAAACCTTTCTGCTATCTAGCTATTTCCCCTCAACTGAAACATTCTTACTTGCGAGGGAGACTCCCGAGTCTCAGGGAGAACTTACAAGGTTCAGAAAGCTTATGAAAGTTACTGGATTCACAAAAACCCTCCGGAAAGTTAGGTAAGCAGTAAGAAGAGACTTTCCAGCAGTGTCACCTGCAAGTTGGGCAGGGGGCTCCAAGGATGCAGCTTTTGGGACCTATCACTCACCTGGGGTGGGCTTTCTGATGATGTACCTGCCCTTGAATCATCCACGTGCCTGTAAGTAACCCCTCAGCTATACCTCTGTAAGTAACTATCAAATAACCCACTGATTCTTTAAGACTGGGAGGAATCTATTCCTGGTCTGTGGTTGGTACCGAAAATCTGGGGTGAATAGTTGTTCACAACTCCCCAAGAAAGACACGCAGTAACTTCCTTGGGCTGTGTCTACAGGATGTTGTGCCTGTGACCAGCACCTTGGCTTCTGTGATACCTTCACTGCCCGGCAGGGGGCTAAGATTCCCTGGAGCGCTGGCTGGGTCTGGGATACATCAAGGGCAGTTATATTGTTAGGAAGAGCTCCCTCCCCTGATAGGGCTCAAGGAAGAATCCCTGACACAAGTGGAATAACTGAAGAGAGTTACAGGATGGGGATCCAGGGAAGAGGTAAGTGCAATTAGGAAGGAAGGTGTGAGGAAGGTGAGCATTTATCAATGGGAAGCCAGCCTGATTCAGGGTGCAGGGGTGCAACGGGGGGTGGGGGCAGAAGGCAATGGGGTTGGAAACAGATGTCTGAGTCTTGAGCACTCAACTCTGTCATCTGCCTGCAGCACAGATCTGTGATGGGGACTCTGTCCTCCCTGCTAAGCCTGCTTACTGTGAGTATGACTTCCTGATGGCACAGACTGGTTGTTTACACCTTGGGTGTTACATCCTGGTGAGAAGGATCCTCCCATTCGATCTGGGGTGGGGTGTTCCTATTCTTTATTACAGGATATTTCCTGAACCCAAACTGTATCAGCTAGCATCTTCAGTTTAACTAAAGCAAAATGAAGCCAATTGTTTTAAATACGAAATCCAAGAGAATTAGGGGACACTTTGAGAGTTGAGCCCAGGGTTTCATATAAGTGTCTTATGACTGAGATACACACCCCAGCCCCTAACCCCCAAATGGAATTTATCCACTTTTACTTATCTATAAAGTAGGGGCTTTCGTGCATGGCTGGACTCAGGAACTCAAATATCACTAGGACTTGTTTCTATCTATCCTCCCCACTTTTTCCTTTTCTTTTTTTTCTTTTTTTTTAAATTTTATATTTTTGTATGTGACAAGTGTACTGTCTGCATGTAGGTTTGTGCCCCCGTGTTGCAATGCGCGGAGGTCAGAAGAGGTTGTCGGATTCCCTGGAACTGGAGTTCTCCGGGAATGGGAGTTCAGACGGTTCTCAGCCGCCATGTGGGTGCTGGGGATTGAACCCGGGTCCTCTGTAAGAGCGGCCAGTGCTCTTAACCGATAGGCCATCTCTCCAGCCCCACTTTTTCCTTTTTCTATGTCATTTCCGTATTAGATAGGCTCTCGGCCTTAAGCCAGGGGAGCTGATGCATGCTTGTAATCTCAGCACTCAGGAGTTGGAGAGAGGATCAGGATCTGAAGGCTAGCCTCAGGTACATAGCCGGGACAACATGAGACTCTGTCTTTTTTTTTTTTTTTTTAACAGGGGAGAGCGTGAACACAGTCCCCCACTACCACAAATTATGCAGTCAGAGTTTCCCACATTTGGGGAAATGGCAGGGGTCAGCACATCAGGAGTGCAATGGATGAGCCTCACCCTGGGAGAACCACCTTCGTGATCATGGTATCTCTCCTGCCAGGTAAGTAGGAGACCCTGTCTTTGACTTGATAAAAGTTTATTTTTGTTTTGGCCCCAGTGTGGTGGTGCACACCTTTAATCCCAGCACTCAGGAGGCAGAGGCAGGCAGATCTCTGTAAGTTCAAGGCCAGCCTGGTCTACAGAGTGAGTTCCAGGCCAGCTGGGGCTACAGGGAGACCCTGTCTCAAAACTACCGAAAAGAAAAGTTTATTTTTGTTTCATGAACAGTTCCTGTATAATCACTTTGATTTCTCCAACATAGTCTCTCACTCTTTCTCTCCCCCACCCCTCTCTCTCTCTGCCTGCCCCATTCCTTCTCCCTCTCCATGTTGCCTAGGCTATCCTGAACTCCTATGCAGCTGCGGCTGTCCTTGAACTCTGGATCTTCCTGTTTCTGTCTCCTAAGTGGTAGGATTACAGGCATGGGGCCACTATGCCCAGCTGAGCTTTCTAGTATGTGGCTGCCTATGCCTCCCACGTGCTGTTGCCTCATTGGATCCCCAACATTGCTACATTCATGCAAGCTGGAAGAGAAAAGGCGGAAGACAAGGAGATCAGGCCTCTCTCTTTTTAGGGCACAATCCAGAAATGGCACACATCACTTCGTTCTACCTTCCAGAGGGCAACACTTAGTAGCGGTTCACCATCTAACTACAAAGGAAACAAAAGAGGCATCTTTAGCTGAGTGGTCAGGTGTATAGCTAAAAGTCTTAATGCCAAGGAAGAAATGGAAAATGGATGCTAGAAGATAGCCATAATGGGGTAGAGAAATGGCTCAGAGGTTAAGAGCACCAGCCACTCTTGCAGAGGACCTGCAAGAGTTCAGGTTCAGGTCCCAGCATCCATAAGGTGGCTAACAACCAAACTCTAGTTCCAAGGAATCTGATGCCCTCTTCTGGCTTCCATGGGCATTGCACAACACAGGTGCACTTCCATACATGCAGGCCAAAAACTCTTACACATCAAATAAAAACAAATTAAGAGGGGCTGGAGAGATGGCCTAGTGGGTAAGAGCACCGACCGCTCTTACAAAGGACCCGGGATTGATCCCCAGCACCCACATGGTGGCTGAGAACCGTCTGAAACTCCAATTCCAGGAGAATCTGACATCCTCTTCTGACCTCCGCTGCATTGCACGACACGGGTGCACAAACCTACATGCAGACAGTACACTCATAAACATACAAAAAAAATAAAAAGAAGAAAACAAACAAACGAATTAAGAGCCGTGGTCTACATAGTGAGTTCCAAGCCATCTGAGACTAAAGGGAGACCCTGTGTCAAAAAGATCAAAATAATAATAATAAATAATAATAATAGAGAAAAAAGAAGACAGACCAGTATGGTGGCACACGCCTTTAATCCCAGCAGTTGGGAGGCAGAGGCAGGGGGATCTCTATGAGTTCAAGGCCAGTTCTCTGGTCTACATAGTGAGTTCCAGGACAGCTGGAGCTACAAGGAGACCCTGTCTCAAAATAAAATAAAATAAAATAAAATAAAATAAAAGACAGATACAGCTTCATTCTCAAACTGTCTTTATGGTTTATGGAACAGGGGTAGCCTCCCCCCCAACCCCCCTACCTCCACAAGCTCCAAGTTCATCACTTATAACTTGGTAATCCTGATGGGAAGGCAGCACTTTCTCAATAACCTGGGGAGTCTCAGGGCTGATCCTCATTGACCCAAGGCTATTTGCTCATCCCTAAAGGGATCACAGGGACCTCTAATTGGCCAACTGGCCAGGTCTGGGCCATGCGCTTATAGCTGGAACCAGAGAGAAAATGTGTCACCTAGGAAACCTATAGATGGAGCAGGGCTAGATCCCCAAAGGCAAGGTGCAAGACCATGATCAGAAAGCCACGGTGGCCTCTTTGCTGGGTGGAATAGTATGTTCTGAAAGACCCTCAGCCTGTTCGGCATAGTCCTTGTGGAGGTAAAGGGCCTCATGATAGGAAAAGCATGCTGGAGACACTGGTTGCTCCTGCAGAGGACCCAGGTTTGATTTCCAGCCACCTGAATGCCAACAATTGTCTTATAACTCCAGTTCCAGGGGGAATCTGACACCCTCAAACATCCTCTTTTGATCTCCTGTGGTATTGCACAACATGGGTGGACTTACATGCAGACAATATGCTCATACACACAAAAATAAAAATAAATATTTGGGGGGGTAGAAGAGATGGCTCAGTGGTTAAGATAACAGCCTGGTCTACATAATGAATTCCAAGCCAGCCAGGACTACATAGTGAGACCCTGACTCAAAACGAAACAAAACAAAGATTGTTGGAATCCAGATGAGAGAGAGATAAGACACATCACAGCATCTACACAACACACACCCCTACCATCCTAGCTCCCTTTTCAGGATCTGTATAAAATGAAAAACTAGAACAAGCCGGGCGTGGTGGCGCACGCCTTTAATCCTAGCACTTGGGAGGCAGAGGCAGGCGCATCTTTTTGAGTTCAAGGCCAGCCTGGTCTACAGAGTGAGTTCCAGGACAGCTGGGGCTATAGGGAGGGACCCTGTCTCGAAAACACCAAAAAAAAAAAAAAAAAAAAAAAAAGAAAAAGAAAACGAGACCATGACCTTTGCTATTTCATGAGTGAAGACAAGGCTGTGCACTAGGCAGAAGGCTAAGAAAGGCCTTCTCCAGCAGTCCCCACTTGCACTCTGGCCTAAAAGGTCCTAAAGGGGAAGGCTCCATTTTGGTATGCTTGTGGTGCACATGCGTACATGCAGGTGAAACACTCATACACATTTAAAAAAAAAATGTTTTTTTTTTTTTTTTTTGTTATTGTTTTGTTTGTTTTGGTCTTTTTGAGACAGGGTCTCCCTGTAGCTCCAACTGTATTGGAACTATGTAAACCAGGCTGGCATTAAACTCAGAGATCAGCCTGCCTCTCCCGAGTGCAGGGATTAAAGCCATGCCTCGCCACGCCCGGCAAAAATAAAGTTTTTAAAAATGCTTGTTTCCTCTGTTCTGTGTCCCCGCGCCCTTCTGCGGCCCACGGGTTCGAACCCCCAGCTCTCTCTCCTCCCAGGACTCCGAAGTGACCATCCAATCTCCAGTCTGAATTTGTTCCCTTAAGCCCTTCCCAGAACCCAGGCACAAGTGTCCTCAGAACCAAAGTCTGTTCAAGGACTAGTACTGGGAGCGAGCGACTCCGCCTCCCAATTAAAGGAGCGCTGATGTACTGCAGCGCCAGCCAATCGGATGCGGCGGTACCGGATGGCAGAAGGCGGAGCTTTCACCGGCAAGTGGTGGAAGTGGCTGCCATACTGCGCTCTGGCTTCTAGGGACTGAACTTCGTGGCGGCCCTTTCGGCCTGTTTGCTGCGGTTGCTGGTGGCCTCGCGGTCATGAGCAGACCCAGCCGGCTGCAGAAGCAAGTTCTGAGCCTGTACCGCGACCTGCTGCGCGCCGGGCGCGGGAAGCCGGGCGCCGAGGCGCGGGTGCGGGCGGAGTTCCGGCAGCACGCCAGCCTTCCGCGCTCCGACGTGCTGCGCATCGAGTATCTGTACCGCCGGGGACGGCGCCAACTGCAGCTGCTACGTTCCGGCCACACCACGGCTCTGGGTACCTTCCTGCGTCCGCGGGGCCACCCTGAGCAGCCCGGCGACGCGGCAGCCTCGGCCATCCCGCTAGACAATGGTGACTGTCCAAGGAGTTCTGAGGGCACAGGAGCCCGGGAGACCTGACCCTGTGTTCAGTGATGGAAGAGCCTGCTCGGTGGCTCAAGGGGTCTCACGTGATACTTTGGGGAGAAACGTGAACTCATCTGATGGAAGGTGAGATGTCCTGAGCAACTAGTCCCACTCATTGCCGCAGTAGACTTCCTGAAGGACATGGTCCTGGACGCGTGGTGGATCTCGAGAGATAGCCGATTTTCTGTCATGAGGTACAGGCAGCCTGGGCAGTGGCAGGCTGGACCATGTGTGATGTGCTTGCCCAAAGTCCAGGAGGAGCACAGACGCACTTCCTCCTCCCTGTGGACGAATGGAGCTAAGACAGTTCTCTTGACTTCTGAGAACACACTCCACACCCTTCTCTTTGAGGGGCTCCCCTTTACTGTTTGTAAAGCCAAGGAAAACAGACTTTTAATAAAATGCCCTGATGAACTGTGAGAATCCCACAATCCCTTTTGGAAAACATTTCAAATGACCATCTAAGACACCTCAAGAATCCTATTGGGGGTTTCTAAGGGGGCTTCCCCACACGGTTGTTGAATAAAGAATAACGTTAAGAGTGTGCATACTTCTTTGTCAGTGGTCTTAAGGATGTTCTGCAGTTAGGATTTTTTTTTTTGCTGCTTTTGAGTCAGGGTCTTGCTATGTATCCTAGGCTGGCCTCAATGTTGGGATCCTGCCTCGGGCTCCAAGCACTGATTATAGGCATGCACTGTCATACCATGCATATCGGATATAGGCTTTCAAATAGGAGGCACAGTATGGATAGAGGTGGGGTGGGGTCCCAGCTGAGGCTTGGCGCACCCGAGAGCTCAAGTCTGTGACACTACTTTATGTGTTGTTAGCCTTCACCGTGGGACTTCAGCCACTTGTTCATCTCTCATCTTGTTCAATAAGGTGACTCTGGCTGGTGGTTTTGAGATTTTTGTCGTTTTGAGACATGGACTCATGTAGCCCAGGCTTGCCATGTAACTGACACTGACCTTGGCCTGTGAATCCTGCCTCTACTTCTCACATGCTGGGGTTTCAGGTATGGACTACCATGACAAGACCTAGTTTGTTATTGTTTGCTATCTTCCATTATTGTCATGCTAGGGACTGAGCCCAAGGCCTTGTGCTTGCTAAGCAAGTCCTCTACTACTGAGCAGCACTTCCAGCCCCAAAGTGACTGTTAAGCCTATTCTAGTGCCATCTCAAAAGCAGCATTCTGAAAGTATGCAATGGGGTTCTACCCAGCCAGTGTCCATTACCTTCCCCAGCCTTTTGGCCCACTTTCCCTTCCTGACACCTAGTGAGCTCTAGGATGGGACCTTCAGGCAGGGCTACAGGTAGTGAGTTCCCATTGGGGTTGGGTCTTCTGGGTCAGGTGGGGAGGAGACATCATACACTTGTTAAAAGAATGAGATTAAAAAAAAAAATGAGATTTACCAGGCAGAATGGGGAAAAGGAATTCTTAGTTTCAGGGAGTAAGTGTATGGACAAGTGGTACTTAAGATCTGCTTAGCATGGTGGCACACTCCTTTAATCCTAGCACTCGGGAGGCAGAGGCAGGTGGATCTCTGTCAGTTCAAGGCCAGCCTGGTCTACAGAGTGAGTTCCAGGACAGCTGGGGCTACAGGGAGACCCTGTCTCAAAAAAAAAAAAAAAAGATCTGCTTAGAGTGAGTCACAACTTGGAAAGCTGAGTGGGTGGATTCTGAATTTGGGACCAGCCTGGGCTATATAGAGAGACTGTGTCTCAAAAAAAAGAAACTAACAAGGGGGTAAGTGACTAAATGGCCCAGCGGGTAAAGGTGCTTGCCATCAAGCCTGATGACCTGAGTTCAGTCCTTGGGATCTGTATGGTAGAAGAGAGCTGACCACAGCAGGTTTCCTCTGACCTCCACTTGCGTGCTGTGGGACACATGTTCACAGACAGACAGACAGACAGACACACACACACACACACACACACACACATAAATGTACTTGGAAAGAAACAAAGCCCATAGTCATAGAATTCCTTTTTTGGACTGCTGATTCTACATTCTGACTTTCCTGATGTGGGGTCTCTCCCAGAATCTACTTCACAGACCTCTTTTCCCAATTCTGATAACAGTTTCATTTTCCTTTGGAGACAAACCCTTCCCCGGGTTTAGTCTTCCTGATTCCCACCAGGCTGACTGTGGCCCCCAAAGTCAGTGAAACATGTGGTCCAAGCAAGCCTTCGATTCTGGCTGGAGCTATAAAGGAAGAGTGATCCTATCGGCTGCTAGCTTGCTGGGAGACAGGCCCCAGGGGGTGTAGTTGAAGGCGGCCACTAGGACAAAAGACAAAATAGAAAAGTAGGAGATGGAGACATCCTCTGAGCCCCTGGATCTAGTTGTCCCTGGAGTCCAGGATTTCTCAATTATGCTTGCATTTCCATGAAATTCAGTGAGGCTTGGACTTTAGTACCTTCCTCCTGTGTGGCCTCAGCCTGGACTTCCCGTTTGCACCTGGTTACACCAGGGCCTTGTCAGATCGATGGTTATGCGAGTTGAAGGTGAGTCTGTATTCAGGTTGCACACTGAATGCAGTGTGCAAGACTGCCTCTGTTCTTCATTCTTCTCCTATTCCGGCCTCTTTACACTTCAGATTTGAGGAGACTAGATTCCAGCTTGGCATTGTCAAAATGCCAGAAATGGGGGCCGGAGAGCTAGCTCAGAAGTTACAAAGCATCCAAAGCCGGGCATGGTGGCGTACGCCTTTAATCCTAGCACTTGGGAGGCAGAGGCAGGCGGATCTTTGTGAGTTCAAGGCCAGCCTGGTCTACAGAGCAAGTTCCAGGACAGCTGGGGCTACAGGGAGACCATGTCTCGAAAAGACCAAAGAAAAAAAAAAAAAGGAAGAAGTTACAAGCATGTTCTGACCTTCCAGAGGACCCAAGTTCGGTTCCTAGTATCTACATCAGGAGGCTCACAACTGCCTGATAACTCCAAGGAAATTTGACACCTCTGGCTTCCAAGAGGACCTGCATTTTGTGTGTGTGTGTGTGTGTGTGTGTGTTAAATAAGTAATAAAAATAAAAATATTTTTTAATTTTTTATTTTTTATGTGTATGAATGTACTGTCTGCATGTAGGTTTGTGCATGTGCACCTGTGTCATGCAATGCCACAGAGGTCAGAAGAGGGCGTCAGATTCCCTTGGAACTGGAGCTCTCCTAGAATTGGAGTTTCAGACGGTTTTCGGCCGCCATGTGGGTACTGGGGATCGAACCCAGGTCCTCTGCAAGAGCGGTTGGCGCTCTTAACCGCTAGGCCATCTCCAGCCCCTAAAAATCTTTTTTTTTAAAGACCCCAGGACTAGGGCTAGAGCCTGGCCAATGCTAGCAGGTACTCTGCCACTGAGCCACATCTCTAGCCCTAGCTCTCCAGCCCCTAAAAATCTTTTTTTTTAAAGACCCCAGGACTAGGGCTAGAGATGTGGCTCAGTGGCAGAGTACCTGCTAGCATTGGCCAGGCTCTGGATCTCACTCTTAGAACTGTAGTACAAAAACTTTACCCTTGCCGGGCATGGTGGCACATGCCTTTAATCCTAGCACTCGGAAGGCAGAGACAGGCGGATCTCTTGAGTTCAAGGCCAGCCTGGTCTACAGAGCGAGCTCCAGGACAGCTGGGACTAAAGGGAGACCCTGTCTCAAAAATATCCAAAAAAAGACTCCAACAACTTTACCTGGGACTGGTGGCACACACTCATAAACCTAGCCCTCTCAAAGTTGAGGCAGGAGGATTGAGAGTTCAAGACTAGCCTGGGCTATACAGTGAGAACCTAACAGACAAAAAACAAACAAAAAACTCAGGAAGGAGGGTGTCTCACTGCCCTGACCTTGTGACGGCCCCGCCTGGAGGATCCCCCATGTGGAATATGAGAACAGCTCCTGAATGATTCAAGTGGGCGGGTGTTGGTAGCTCACCCCCCAGCGCCTGCTCCTGCCTCCCATCTGCCTCCAGCATCCTGCAGCAACTGCCACCTGCACCTTGGTTTCACCTGAAAGACAGGTGTTTATGGGAAGAGTCCTGACCTGACCAGTGAGGTGCGAAACAGGCATACAATTTGACCTCTGCTCTGGGACGGAACAACTTTGAGTGTGTTCCATGTGGTTTCCGAAGATCCTCAGCCATTTGGCACCCTGAGTCCCAGTAGCAGCCTCCAGCTCATTAACTAACTCACCCAGTGATGGCTTGTGATTCCCCTAGATCACGTCCTCATTACCTACCACTCTTCCCAGGATTACTCCCCCCACAAATCAATACTTGAGTTTTAATCTTTGTATCAGGACCTGGGGTGCCCCAATGAAGAGCTCATCCAGTTCTGGGTTCTGAGTTCAAGACAAGACTAGAAGGGACGATCTAAACATCAGGTCTGTACCCCAGTTTCCATACAATATTCTCATTTGTCTTTTGACAACAACCATTTATTGCATACATTTGGGCTGTGCACTCAGATAGGAGGGAGACCATTGACATAGCTGAGAACCAAATAGGGTGTCCTGGCCAGTCGGGCACGAGAGCAGCAAGGGCCCCCTGACATGGGCAGTAGCAGTGTGGCACCCACCAGAAGGAAGAGGAAGAGAAGGAGAAAGATGGTCAGGGGCCGCCTGGACGCAGGAACAGGGACCCTGAGGAGGGACGTGTGTTAAGTATACGGTGGGCTGCCGCCATAAGCCCTCTTTCTCCCACATCCTCAGTCCATCTTCCAAGCTTCTCACCCATGATCCACCTCCAGCATCACATCCGGGAGACTGGGAGACTCTTGCCTCTTCTTGTCCTGAGGACAGACAGCAGTCAGCCGCAGAAAGAGTGAAGGGACACTTAGTGGGGGCTTCGCCTTACTGCTCCAGACCTACAGGCTAGTCTCACTTCTCTTTTCCTGGTACCCCACATGGAGTTGTGGTGACTGTCCATGCCTGTCCTTCATTTATACCATCCCCCTTTTCCTGATAACACTGATTCAGGGGGAAAGGCAGAGGGGTTCATGGCTCCTCACTCAGACCTTCAGGGTCATGAGAAGCTGACCCCATGTCCACGATGGAGCATGTGACGGGGTCAGGCCGGGGACTTGGGTTATGGTTTTTTTGTTTTTTGGGTTTTGTTTTGTTTTTTTTTGTTTGTTTGTTTTTTGGTATTTTTGAGACAGGGTCTCCCTTAAGTCCCGGGAGGCCTGGGGCTCTCTGCAGACCAGGCTGGCCTTAACCTCACAGAGATTTGCCTGCCTCTGCCTCCCAAGTGCAGGGATTAAAGGCGTGTGCCACCACGCCTGGCTGGGCTACTTCTAGTGGGTCAGGTTGACTAAACCAGGAGAAAGGGACTAGGGCAGCTGGGGCCACCTCAGAGAAGTCAGAGAGAGGTAGAACCCTGGTACATTTTAGGTTTTGAATTCAGCAATGTCTGGACTTTTCAATTACAGAGAGAAAAGAACATTCCTCTTTGTGTGTGTGTGTGTGTGTGTGACAGAGAGAGAGAGAGAGTGAGTCAGTATGGGTTGGATCTCTGCCAACTCACCATCAATACCCTCTAGCAATCCCAGCTCACCTGAGGCTTCCGGAGCAGGGAGCGCCTTCTGTAACCTGCTAAATGATTCCGGTGGCTGAGCCCCAACGTGAACATGTCCTGAAGGGAAGGAGAGAAGATGTGGTTCTTGGAAAACTGGCAGCATGGGTGCAGACGTGCCCGGGAAAGAAGAAGTACCAGAGGGATGAGATTCTGGGGGGACACATGGGAGAAACAGAGAGGGCACGCCCCAAGAAACCAAGAAGGGACAGGTGTTATTTATTCATTTGCTCGACAAATATTTAATGAGTGTCAATTACGTGCCAGGTACAGTTCTAGAAGCGGGAGGCATGGTGGTGATGGAAACAGGCAAGATTCTGGTATCTGTGGAGCTTGCATAAAATTAACAAAGAAATATGTCCTATCAAGCTGGGGTGTGTCAGGAAATGTGGTAGGAAAAGCTTAGTTGGGGGTCAGAGCAGCTTCTTGAAGAAATGACAGCCAGGAAGAGTGGACTAAAGGGAAGAGTTGGGCTTGCATCTGGAGGCTTCAAGATGGGGGTGAGGTAGGTGTGTCTGGAGAAGGGTCAGGATTGTTTGTGGCTGTGGCCCAGAGGAGCAGAGAGTGAGGATGAGGCTGGAGACAGAAAAGAGTGAAACAGAAGGAGGGGTTCATGGAAACAAGGAGAGACAGACAGGGGGCAAGAGAACCATGGTAACACACATGATGGATGAAGCCGGGCATAGGCTGCGTGCCTGTAATCCTAGCACTCCAGAGACTCAGGCAGGAGGATCATATGTTCAAGGTTCATAGCGTGAACCTGTCTGAAAGAAAAAAGAGAGAGAGAGAGAGAGAGAGAGAGAGAGAGAGAGAGAGAGAGAGAGCTACCACCCAGGCCTCCTTGAAAGAAAAAGACCATGCTAGAAGGCAGAGAGGTACCCTGTGGGTGCCCAGCCAAATGGGGGGCTCTGGGGAGGACTGTTCTCACCTCAAGGCCCTGTCCGCTGCCGTGAAGTCCCCTGTGGCCACATAAGTCACAGGGAGATCCTGGTTTCCGAGATATCTTTTGCCCTGAAGGCCCAAGACCCCCAACATCCCCTGCTGGGTCCCATTCCAACTCTGCAGGAGTGGGGAGGTTACTGGGTGCCCAAGGCCCCCAGACCCCAGCGGGTGCTGGCCCGTCCAGGTCCCCCTCGACTTCCAAGTCCTGCTCCAGGAGGTTAGCCTTCTCAAGCACCTGAAGCAGAGGACAGATATCATGGGAGACGGGTTCAGGGCCTGGACGGGGAACTACCAGGGCAGGCCATACCAGGCTGGAGCTGACCAGCTGGGCCTGCAGCTGCCACAGCCTTCGGAAGATGGTGTCTCGGTGGGTTCCAAGGGCCCTCAGGATCTGCTGCAGAGATGCCCAGGCCCTAGGCTCGCTTCGCTGTGCCAGACCCTCACCAAATGCCAGCAATGCATCCACACGATCAGCCGCCCCTCGGAGCTCTGCCTGGAGGGCCTGGGACACAAGGTTAGACACTCCCACATGTGTGACAGGAATATCAGACCCCCCCCCCAAACCTAGAGTTAGTCCCTCCTCTATTTCCTAACCAGAAATCAGAATGTGTAGTAAACTGAATTTCCACCTCAGGAAGTTGACACCCATGCCTATCTGCCCACCCTCCCACATCCTATGCCCCCCCCACCCCGCCACTGCCCACCTGCATCTGGATCATCCTGCTGTGGGCCAGTGTCCAAGGCCCAAGGCTTTGTTCTAGGTCCTGGAGCCGGAGGCCCAACCCCAACAGACAAAGATGTAGGCTGTCCTGCTCGGCTTGCAGTACCTCCAGACCAGAAACAGGATGCTGGGGGTTACAGGAGACCAGTCAGGGCTACTGGGCCAACAGGACAACCCCTCGATTCCCATGCAGGCTTCGGCTTTCTAACGCTTCTCTGAAGCAATGCACATCTCTAGCACAGCACTAGGGACACTCCCACTTAGGGACCTTCTTCTTGGAGGTTGGAGACATCCAATTCAAGGTCTTCAGGTTCTCAAGACTCCTAGAAACCTGGGGCAATGGGTCTGGACAGGGAGAGGTGACGGAGCTGGGTTCTGCAGACAGGAATAGAGCGCCAAAGGGGCCAGTAATGAAAGTCTGCTTTCCTTCACGGCAAAATACTGAAATACGTCAAGCCCGGATATAGTGACGCACACCTTAATCCCAGTATTCAGGAGGTTGAGGCAGAGGAATTGAGGATTCAAGGGCAGCCTGAGCTATATAGTGAGACCCTGTCTCAAAAAAGGGGTGGGGTGGGGTGCTGGGGAGATAGCTCAGTCAGTAAAGTGCTTCAAGCAAACATAAGGATCTGAGTTTGGATCCCAGGCACCCACACAGAAAGCCAAGCATAGTGGCATGTGTCTGTAAATCCCAGTGCCAGAGAGGCTAAGGCAGGCACAGGGGGTGCTCGCTGGCCAGGCAGCCTAGCCAAATCAGTGAGTTCCAGATTCAGTGAAAGATGCTGCCTTGAAAAATAAGAGGGAGGGAGATGGCTCAGTGGTTAAGAGCATTGGCTGCTCTTACAGAGGACTCAGGTTCGATTCCCAGCACCCACATGGCAGCTAACAACCATCTGTAACTAATTCCAGGGGATCCAACACCCTCTTCTGACCTCTGTGTGTATTGAACACAGGTGCACTTACATATATGCTGGCAATACACTCATACACATAAAAATAATAAATAGAATATTTTTTAAAACTTAAAATAAGGTGGAGCTGGGTATGGTGGTGACCACCTTCGGTCAGGCCAGCTGGGGCTACAGGGAGACCCTGTCTCAAAGGGAAAAAATAAAGGTGGAGGAGCTACAGAGATGGCTCAGTGGTTCAGAGCATTTGCAAGGGAACACCTGCAGGCTCACAACTCCATAACTCCAGTTCCAAGGGACCAGATGTTCTCTTCTGCTCTGAGGGCTCCTGTACACACATGGTGCACATAAATTCACACAAGCACACACACATAAATTTGAAAAAAAAAAAATGGGGCTGGAGAGATGGCTCATAGGTTAAGAGCAGAGGACCCGGGTTCAATTCCCAGCACCCACATGGCGGCTAAGAACCGTCTTTAACTCGTTCCAGGGGAATCTGACGCCCTCTTCTGGACCTCCATGGCATTGCACAACACAGGTGCACCAACCTACATCCAGACAGTACACTCATACACATAAAAAATAATTAATAAAAAAATTTTTTTTTAATTTGAGGGGATTGGAGAGATGGCTCAGGGGTTAAGAGTCTGCTCTCGCAGAGGACTGAAGTTGGGTTCCCAGCATCCACATGGCAGCTAACAACTGTTAACTCCAAGTTCCAGAGGATCTGACTCCCTCTTCTGACTTCCATGGACACTGTATGACACAGGTGCACTTACATATATGCATGCAAAACACTCATACATGTAAACATTTTTTTATTTTTTTGAAAAAAGTGGAAAACAACAGACATAGCCCTCAGGCCTCTACATGCATGTGCACACACGTGCGTATGCGCTTGCATACAGAAAATAAGAAACTACAATGGCTGAAACACTTCTATACTGATCGGCAAAGAAGCATCTTTGCAATGTCCCTCCTTCCACTCACGCCCAGCGCCCTCCCAGAATCACCGTCATCCCAGGACAGAAGGCAGATTCTGGGGGACAGAGAGGAACTGGGGCCTTCACAAAGGGTGTGGTCTGTTGGCTCACCTCACAGTGTTTGTTCACATCTGGGTGCTCATGGGAAGAGGCCACCAGGGGTCTTGGAGGACTGGTGGTAGGCTCAGTGCCCTTCAGCCCACCCTGACTGCACTCAGGAGGATCCAGGGAAGCCTGGGCCTGCTGTGGCCTAGAGGTAAAGGTCGTTGTTGATGGCTCCGTGGATGAGCCCTACCTAAACCAAACCCTATCCCAGCCATTTCTCCCCCTCACAATGAGACCACGGCCACCGCACCTACCCCCTGCAGATGGTCCCTGCCAATACCCCCTCCCTTGGGACCAAGTTTCAAAGCCCCAGCCCCCACCTGCTTGTCTCCTCTCCGGACACAGGGCAGCCAGTGCATCCAGCAACGTCCAGCTCCCTAGGAGCTCCGGGGGGGTGGCTGAGGGGCTCTGAGGAGAGTCCAAGGCCCAGAGCCTGGGACAGGGCCATTGCTGGGGGGCTGGGGACAGTCACATGAGGACGTTCAGTAAGAGCCTCTGTTGTAGCCAACGGTGTCCTTTGGTCCTCCTCAGCAGGATTCTCCCAGGCCTGAGGCGACAGAGAGGCCCAGGGGCCAGCCTGGCTCCACCCCTTCCCAGTGGAACCTGGACCTAGGTAATGTGATACCCTGCTGAGGTGAAGGCAGAGACACTTAACTCCTTCCTCCCCAGCGGGACCAAAACCTACACCTCCCAAGATCACCCTATTCCATCTCAAGACAGAGTACCCCACCCATTCCCTCAAGAACCCTGGATCCTGTTCCTCTTAGGGAGCCAAGTGCCTGACAGCCCAGCCCATTCATTCAAAGTCTCAGGTGCATGCACCTGCCAGGCCTATAGCAAAAGCCTGTCATTCCAGGCAGCAGGCTCTTAAATTCAAGGCCAGTCTGGGAGACTTATGGAGAGACCCTGATCAAATTTAAATTTAAAAGGGGAGGGGGTTGTCTGGGGATACAGTTTAGTGGTACAGTAGTACTGAGAGGGTGAGAAAGGGGAGAAGGGGGTGTGGGGGGGGGGGAAATCCAAGCATGATCTCAGCCTAATAAAAATCCAAACCCAAGAAGCCGGGTGTGGTGGCACATGTCTTTAATACCAGTACTTGGGAGGCAGAGACAGGCGGATCTTTGTGAGTTCAAGGCCAGCCTGGTCTACAAGGTGAGTTCCAGGACAGCTGGGGCTACAGGGAGACCCTGTCTCGAAAAGACCAAAAATAAAAATTAAAAAAAAAAAGACACTGTCTCAAAATAAATAAATAAATAAATAAATAAATAAATAAAACCACCTAAAAACTAAAAACAGATATTTTTAGTTTATTAGGAATTGTGTTTTCTCCCGTGGTTTCCCATTACTGAAAAATATAAATAATCTGAGACAGCTGCCTCTACTCCAGGGTCCCAAGGCAGGGCCGGGTGGTCACTTGCTGAGCAGGAGGCTGGCGCGCAGCACGCGGGGGACACGACGGATGGTCAGTGAGACTCGGGTGTCGCGTACCAGGCGGGCTCCCGGCAGTGCAGATTTGCAGGCAGCGGCATTGGGCGGCAGCAACGTAGCGTCCAGCTCGTCCACATGGGCTGCTGCGATGCCGTGGAGGAGGCGCGTGTACGCAGGACCCCGGAGCACCAGTAGGCTGCGCGGTTCCACCAGCAGCGAGGTGATGGGCTGTGGAGGCGGCCTGGGCTGTGAAGGGGGCGGGGGAGGATGGGTATCAGGAGGTGGGGAGTGGGTTAAAAAAAAAAGTCAGCAGGCTTCAGCAGTTGTCAGGGAACACAAACTCCCAGGAGCCGTGCTAGAGCAGCCAGGTACATGTAGGGCAAAGCAGAAGCTTCGGTCAGGCAGGCTGCAGGGGAAAGTCAATCTGCATAGGACAGGAGGGGAGGGGAGGAGAGGGGAGGGGAGGGAAGGGAAGGGGAGGGGAGGGGAGGGGAGGAGGAAGAGGAAGCCGGAAGTGGAGGGGTCGGGGCTGAGGAACAACAGACTAGGGTATTCAAGGGGAGAGTCTGTGAACACTGGGGTGTCAGGAAAGCATCACTCGGGAGATAAAAGTCAGACAGGGCTGTCAGGTATCTGGGGTGTCCCCAATCCAGTCATGTGGTGATGAGTTACGGAGAATCTGGTGTCTTTCGCACTGCAGAACACGTGACTGGAGTGACAGAACATCAGTGTTGGGGTGCCGTGTGCAGTGGGAACACTCAGAACTGGGAGCACACTGGGAAGCCTTGAGGATGTTACGAATGTGTGTTGGAGCCACACATAGTAGTGTAGGCCTGTGATCCAGTACTTCTGAGGCTGAAGTTAGGACGGCCAGTGTGAGGCCAGCCAGGGCTACTGAAATCCTACCTCAAAAGTAAATAAGTAAATTATTTATTTATTATTTGTTTATGTGTATGAGTGTACTGTCTGCATGTAGTTTGGTGCACGCATGTCATGGCAATGCCACAGAGGCAGAAGAGGGCGTCAAGTTTCCCTGAAACTGGAGTTAAAAGAAGGTTCCTCTTGCCACCATATGGGTGCTGGGAATAGAACCTGGGTCCTCTGCAACGAGCAGTCAGCGCTCTTAACTGCTAGGCCCATCTCTACAGCCCCCAATTAATTTTAAAAAGAATGTCGTTGTTAGAATAAAATGAGGGGCGGAGAGATGGCCTAGCGGTTAGAGCAACGCGACTGCTCTTGCAGAAGACCCGGGTTCAATCCCCCAGCACCCCATGGCGGCCGAGAACCCGTCTGGAACTCCAAATTCCAGGAGAACTCCAGTTCCAGGGGAATCCGACACCCTCTTCTGACTCGCGGCCATTGCACGACACGGGTGCACAGACTGGCATGCAGACAGTAAAACATTCATAACACATAACGAAATAAATTAAAAAAAAAAAAAAAAAAAAAAAAAGAAATACCATGTGAGCTCAAGGGGTCTGTGGGGTGTCAACAGACATCTATCTACTCCACAGAGAGAGATACCTGGGTGTCTGTGGATATCACAGTAGTTACAGTGCCTTTTAAGCAGGTCTTCTGGATACTGGCTGTATCTAGGAGGAAGTGTTGGCATCCAGTCAGAGACAAAGGAACATATGTGGGTGTCAGGAATATCCTGAAGGTAGGTAGGATCAGACCGTCCTGGAGGATGTCGCATGTCAGGTGTTAGAATGCCCCCCAAATGCTTGCAACAGTCTCCAAGGACCCACCTGTTCTATAGGGCCATCCTCCTCAGGCTGCCGAGGCTCATAGAAGTCAAGGAGAGTGTGGGAGCCCAGGCTGATGGTGCTGACGGTTGGGTAGTACAGTGGTCCATCCTCATGAGGCTGGGGAGGAAGGAGGCACCCAGGCTAGCCAGGGGCAGAAGCCTACCCCCCACCCTCTAAATCAAAATGGGGCTTCCCAGCTGGGACAGGGAAGGGAAGGCCTAGGTGGGGTGAGAATGGGCAAACACAGGGGTGCGGTTACCATGATGCCCTCCCCAGGCAGATACTGGTTCACGAGGACATGATTAGCTGGTAGACCCCCAAAAAGGCTGAGGTCAGACACTTTGTCCACGTAGCGCTGGAGCCATGGGGGCAGTCGCTCAGGGACCATCCCCCGGGGATGGGGGAGCCCACCTGGGGAGTGCAATGGAGGCCTGAGGGCACCGAGGAGGCTTGGCACCACGAGCCCTCATCAGGAACGTGGTTCCAGTGGTTGGAAGCACCCCACCCCTTGAGCTTTTGGAGTTGGCCGATGCCAACGGACCTTTCAGAGGTTTTCTCTAGAACACTCAGCCCTTGAATATACTCCCAACTACTCAGGAAACCCCTAACATCTCAGGACCACCACTGACCCCTGAATCCTCCTGGTCCTAGGATCCTTGGAACCCCCTTAGGGACATGACCCTCCCTATCTTGTGAATCCACTGGACCAGAGCACTGCGCAGCCCACATTCCAGAATCGGCCATGGCCGCAGCCAGGGACACTTACCCCAGTTCTGTAGCTTCCTCCCAGACAGCTGGGTCCACTTTGGCTTTGGGGCATTGAAAACCTAGGAGGTGGGGAATGGGGTTTTTTTTTTTTTATTTTTTTTATTATTTTTTTTTTTTGTATGTGTATGAATGTATTGTCTGCATGCAGGTCTGTGCACCCGTGTCGTGCAATGCCGCGGAGGTCAGAAGAGGGTCTCGGATTCCCCTGGAACTGGAGTTCTCCTGGAATTGGAGTTATAGACGGTTCTTAGCCGCCATGTGGGTGCTGGGTATCGAACCCGGGTCCTCTGCAAGAGCGTCGGTGCTCTTAACCGCTAGGCTATCTCTCCAGCCCCGGGAATGGGGTTTTTAAGACTCTCCGGTTCGGGCCAACACAAGGGCCTTCACATGGGGTGGAAATGGGTCGACCAGAGCTTGTTTAGAGGTGCTGTCAGGGGGGATCACAGCCATTTATATACCCTTGATCAAAGAATGGTCCTCTCCTATGATGAATGTAGTTTTGGGGGTGGGTGAGTGCAGATAAAGCAGAGGGAGTACACAGACACCTGCCTCACCAGCGGGATCAGCTGAGTCAGCCCTGGCAATCAGTGGGGTAACAGATGGGCTAGCCAGATGGCCCTCACAGCTGGAAATGGATCATTTTAATGGGATTGTTTTCTGCAATATGCTATGGAGACATATATAAATAAATACATATGTGTGAGTGTGTGTGTGTGTGTGTGTGTGTGTATATAGTTTTTTTTTTTTTTGAGACATGGTCTCAAATATCCCAGGCTTGCTTTAAACTCCCTATTAGGGATGACCTTGAATGCCCCATCCTCCTGCATCTACCTCCCAAATGCTGAGATGATATGCGTGTACCACCATACCCATCCTGGGAGTAGGAACCTCGTCATGTCCTTCTTCTAGAGACTCTGGGGTTGCACTTAGCTATTCTTTGTTTGTGGCAGGGTCTCCTTTTAGTCCCAGCTGGCCTAGAGCTCACTAAGTAGACTAGGCTGGCCTTGAATTCACAGAGATCTGCCTGCCTCTGCCTCCTAAGTGCTGGGATTAAAGGCGTGCGCCACCACCCCTGGCCCAAGATGTTTCTTAGCTGCCATGTGGGTGCTGGGAATCGAGCCTGGGTGCTGGGAATCGAACCCAGGTCCCCTGCAAGAGCAGTCAGTGCTCTTAACCACTGAGCCATCTCTGAGCCATCCACCCCTGCACTTGGCTATTCCCGTACGGATTATGGAATATGATCTCAGTAACATTCTTATTTGAAGACTGGACTGGGCTATCTTAGTGCAAGGAATCTGAGCTTTATAATAACCACCTCCATGGGCTGGGAGTTTGCTTCAGTCGAAGAGTGCTTGCCTAGCATGTATAAAGCCCTGGATTCCATCACAAGTAACACACATGCATGCACACACACACACAGACACACAGACACACACACACACACACACACACACACAACCATTTCTTTCTTAACAATATGTTTAAATTTTTCCTATGGAAAGCTTTTCTTTTTTTTTTAATTTTATTTATTTCTGTATGTGTATCAATGTACTGTCTGCATGCAGGTTTGTGCACCCGTGTCGTGCAATGCCGCGGAGGTCAGAAGAGGGTCTCGGATTCCCCTGGAACTGGAGTTCTCCTGGAATTGGAGTTACAGACGGTTCTCGGCCACCATGTGGGTGCTGGGGATCGAACCCGGGTCCTCTGCAAGAGCGGTCGGCGCTCTCAAACGCTAGGCCATCTCTCCAGCCCTTCTTTCTTTTTTTTAAATTTTATTTTTGTATGTGTATGAATGTACTGTCTGCATGTAGCTTTGTGCACCTGTGTCGTGCAATACTGTGGAGGTCAGAAGAGGGCGTCAGATTCCCCTGGAACTGGAGTTAAAGACGGCTCTCAGCTGCCATGTGGGTGCTGGGGATTGAACCCGGGTCCTCTGCAAGAGCAGTTGGTGCTCTTAACCGCTAGGCCATCTCTCCAGCCCTTTTCTTTCTTTTTTTTAATTTTTTTTTTTTCAGAGAGGATTTCACTATGTAGCCAAGACTAAACATAAGCTTTAGACCTCCCTCTGTCTGTCTCTCCAGGACTGGGATTACAGTTGTATGCCACCACACTTGCCTGAGAAAGCTCATTCTAATAGGCCCTGTAGATCCCTGAAAGAAGAACAGAGTGTGTGTGTTTTGTGGTACTTTCTGCTTGGGTTTTCATGGGAGGTTTGGGGCTCTTATTTGGGGGCTGAAGATTGGAGAGAAGATGGGAAGAGGAGAACAAATAACTAGGGGTCACCTGTCGAAGCAAATATTCCTCTTCTTCCTTGGAGATAAAGTCAGGGACATAGTAGATTAGAGGTGGTGCCTATAATGGAAAGATTCCCCTTAAGATGTGGCCCTTTGCTCAGCACAAGGACCCTAGCATCACTGAGCAACCCCTCCCTCTGGAGAGGGACTCAGGATGTCCTCATACAAGCCAGGACCTCAAGCCAAGGGGTCTACAACCATTCTGGGATGGGGTTGGACACAGGGCTGGACTCTGAGGAGAGAGGGGTCAGTCCCAACCAATGGATGCAGGAGTCAGCCTGCTACCCCACCCCACCTTCCAGCCTTCTGCCCCCACTTTCCTCCCCTACACCCCCAGTCCTGACAACCTGTTCCACCCTGAATGGTTCCAATGCTGGGACCCTGGCGTCTTGTTCCTCCATCAACACCAACTCCTTGTGTATGGTCCTGTAGGGAGGGTGAACATCCTGAAGTCACTAAGCCTCCCATCTTCAGGCTGTCATCCAGGCTTCCATCCCATTAAGGGCTAGAATCTAACTTCAGCCTTCCTAAGAACCTCGGTCTCTAAAGCCAGAGACCTCAGCATCTCAAAACTACTAATGCCCCTTCTCAAGGCTACCAGCCCTGACAGCAGCCAGCACACTTTTCCAAACCATGCATTTGTCTTCCCAAGCCTCAAAGACCATTCTCTGACTCGACACACGAAAGAAACCGTTCTCAAAAGCTCTGCACATCGCAAGAACCCCTTTATAAACACCTTCCATGGGACCCCCCCCACACACTTCAGACGTGCGGCGTGAGCACAGCTCCTGAGAGCCCTGAAGACCTTCCTCTCGTCTCAGCCCTTTCAGATCCCCCAATGAGCATCCCTGAGTCCTAATTTGAGCTTTCTCAGAGTTGTACGCTCCCACCCTCCTCGAATCACCCGACTCGGGCTTCCCTGGAGGAGCACCCCTTCACTCCAACACCCTTAGACCTGAGCTTGCTCTCCCTCGCTCAACCTCTCAGCTCCCCTACTCTGAGTCTTAGGATTCCACAATCTGAGCCCCTAGAATCCCACTCTGAGCTCCCCAGAATCCCCACTTTTACCTCTCTTGGCCAACTCACCTCTACAGTCCCAGATAACCCCCAAAAGTGACCGTCCAGTCTCCCCTCCAATTGCCAGCCACAACATCCCCCATAAACCCCCTCCCAGCCACTTCCGCCCCACATCGTGACGCAAGAGATCTTACACCAATGGGCACACTCAGAGGACTTAGGGCCCGCCTTGCAGCCAATCACGCATGTCATCCAGTGTCCGCCCGCCCCTTCATGGGCGTCCAGGGATAGGCTGCGCCTTCTCCGCTGAGCCAGTGGAAGTCCACTAGGGGTGGGTCTTCGTCGGGTCGCAACCTAAGAGGGCTCCAGAACCTAACACAGCTGTGCTGACCCGGAGGGGAACCGCGTGGGAAGGAATTGAGGGGTGGGGAGGAGTTGGTGATTTAGACTCCTTCCCCGGGCTGGCCGTCTGTCCTGTGCCCCTGCCGCAGAGAGGCCACACTGATGATGGCTTTCTTCCCCCATCCACGATACAGAGACCTGACACAGGAAGGCCATAGAAACGTCTTTATTGAAGAGGACAGGACTCATGCTGAGTTTGGGGACATGCAGTGAAGGGGCAGTCGTGAGCTGTCCTTGGTGGTCTGGGCCCCAGGTCCGCTCCGGACCCACGGGGCCATCAGGTTCTCCCTCAGGCTGTTGGTCTGGCCCAAGTGCTTTGAGGTTCTTTGGGGCCAATGACTTTGATTTAGTGTCTTGGACCTGTGACCGGAAGGTAGATTGAAATCGGGACTCCAAGGTTTGGGGTCCCGTCAGGGCCCTGGGGCCCTCCACATAGTAGAGGTTTGGAAGCTTTGGGATTTGGGGGTTCACTTGGGACTGGGCCTTTTAGAGTTTGAGGTTTTGGAGATCTGTAGATCCATGGACTGAGGGTACTGAAGTCCTCTATTCTGTTCCAGTGATGGGATTACGTATTTAGGGTCTCCTGGTGCCTGTAAATAGGGTTTGAGGTGCCCCGGGAGCCTGGAATGCACGTCCTGACAACAGATGTCGCCATCCCAGGCCTAAGGACCTTATGATTGGGGTTTCCTGATGGTTTGGGATTGAATTTTAAAATGTAGGATTCCCTGGGGATTTGGGGATTCTGTGATTTGGGGGTCCTGGGATTTAGAAACTTGGGGGTCTTCTAGGGACTGTAGGACTTGGGAAATTGGGGACATATATACTCTGGAGTTTGGGCTCCCCAGAGTTCCAGAATGGAGCCTCCAAATTTTATGGTTCCCCCAAAGGGGGAAGTCATTACATTTTTTAAAAAATAGAGAATTTTCTGGGAGCTTTGGCCGGCACAGGGACTGTGGGCCATATGGGGTGGGCTTCGTACAAGGCACTGGGGGTTTCTTGAGGGTGCAGAGGGCAGGAAGACTTGGAGAGTCCTGTAATTCACACTTCCAGGACTGTTTTGGTGTCTGTAAATTGGGGGTGACGGTGCGCTGGTTAAGTGGGTCTCTTCTTTAGGGGTAAGGGCAAGGGGCTTTGTGAATGGAGGGCGTCTCTGGTAGGGGATTAAAGTGTAAGGACTTTAAGCTGACCCTGAGGTCACGACATCTTGAGGAGACTGATGTTAAATGGGGATAGTGACATGGTCGGCTACTCTGGAGGTGTGACCTATGTTTAGGGAGAATGGAGAGAGGGGTCTTCATCCATGGGGCTCTGAGCCACTGATGAGGGACTCAGGAGCATTATGGAGAGGGTCACCATCACTTGTGGTGAGGTGGAAATCTGTTTACTGGGGGGATCCATTCTGAGGGGCTGGGGACAGGGACTAGCCTGAAGGTGCTACTCAGGGAAATCTCTTTCAGGGTGACATGGGGTCTGTATCTGAGAGGGTTGTCATGGGGGATCTGTTAATAATGGGACCTCAGTAATCGAGGGCTGGCTAACAGGGGTCTCTATTCTGGAGGTGTTACTGGGAATCTCTATCTCAGGGTGACTGGGGGCTCCTTGTGTCAGGAGACGCTAGAGTGGACTCTGTCTCTTTTGTTGGGTAGCCAGGGCCTCTAAGACTGCATCTCCGCCCTCAGCATCCAGGGGAACCAGCAGCAGAAGAGCAACCTGAAACGGGGAGAGCCAGGTCACATGGACATACAGCTGTGGCCACATCTGCCTCCATCACCCCCATTTCTGAGACTGCCATTCTGCCTCTGACTGGGGTGAAGAGATTCTGCTTTCTTCTCCTGCCCCCTAAAAGCTGAAGTCTCTAGAAGTCAGTGTCAAGCCCTATCTATATCTTTTTTTTTTTTTTTTTTTTTT
>VZQC01001348.1:1673-20028 GCA_009823505.1 Rhizomys pruinosus | reverse complement strand
GGTGGTGCACGCCTTTAATCTTAGCACTTGGGAGGCAGAGGCAGATGGATCTTTGTTGAGTTCAGAGTGAGTTCCAGGACAGCTGGGGCTACAGGGAGACCCTGTCTGGAAAAGACAAAATAAATAAGCAAATAAATAAATAAGTAAATAAAATTAAATAAATAAAAATAAAAAGAACCTTCAAAGCATGGTTTCAAAATGGTCGCACAAGGCCCAAAGTCAACCCATAGGTATTTTCTGGCTGGCCAGCCAGAGGGTTGCAAAGTCAAGAAGGCTCACTAAATAAACAAATAAACAAATATCTGGATATCCAGTATCTTGAGAAATGGGATGGTCAGGCAATTTTCATAGGCAACACACTCTGCCCCTTGAATCGAGAGTGGACCGGGTTCCTCACCTGCCTATCTGCACAAGTAGATTGCTACTAACAGACAAGATGTGCTGGGCGTGGCAGCACAGGCCTGCAATCTCGGCATGTGGGAGCCGGAGGCAGGAGAATTAGAAGTTCAAGGCCATTACCAGCCTGATCTACACACAACCTTGTCTCTAAAACCTAGCATATAGATGCCATTAAGAACACTTAATGTTCTTTCTTGCAGAGGCCTGGAGTTTGTCACTAGCACCCATACTGGGTGGCTGACAAGTACCTGTAACTCCAGAGGATCAAATGCCTCTGCCTTATGTAGACACCTACATGCTGTAGACACCCACACTCATGTGAACATACCCATACATACATACACATAATTAAAAATTTTTAATTAAAAACTTTAATTATTTCATTTTATTTGTTGTATAAAATGATGGCTTCATACAACATTTTAAAGAAAAAAAAAACTTTTTTGTGTGTGTGTGTATGTATTTTTGAGACAAGGTCTCCCTGTAGCCCCAGCTGGCCTGGAACTCGCCGCTCTGTAGACCAGGCTGGCCTTGAACCCACAGAGATTTGCCTGCCTCTGCCTCCCAAGTGCTAGGGGAAAAAAAAATACCCTGAATGCTAGGGATCAGCTCAATGGTAGAGTATTTGCTTATAGGAAGCTCACATAAAAGGATACAGTTTGGGGGCTGGAGAGATGGCTCAGCAGTTAAGAGCACTGACTGCTCTTGCAGAGGACCCGGGTTCAATTCCCAGCACCCACATGAAGGCTAAGAACCATCTTTAACTCCAGTTCCAGGGGAATCCGACCCCCTCTTCTGACCTCCACTGCATTGCACGACACAGGTGCACCAAGCTACATGTAGACAGTATACTCATACACATAAAAAATAAATAAATTTTTAAAAAAGGACACAGTTTGGTCAAGTTTCCAGAGGGAGGAACTTTTTAAAAATCAAGCCAGGTGGGGCTGGAGAGATAGCCTAGCGGTTAAGAGCACCGACGCTCTTGCAGAGGACCCGGGTTCGATCCCCAGCACCCACATGGCAGCTGAGAACCGTCTGAAACTCCAATTCCAGGAGAACTCCAGTTCCAGGGGAATCCGAGACCCTCTTCTGACCTCCGTGGCATTGCACGACACGGGTGCACAGACTTGCATGCAGACAGTACATTCATACACATACAGAAATAAATAAAAATTAATTAAAAAATTAAAGAAAATAAATAAGTAAATAATCCAGAAGTCTTGGTTTTTAAAGAAAACTCAAAAACTTCAATTTTTATGTAGTCCAGATAAAACGGATCCATGCATAGACAGGTTCCAATCTGTGGCCAGCCAGGACAGTGCTGGGAGATACTTCTATCTACCCCCATTAGAGACTGGGAAGTGCTGCTCTCTGTGGCACCCACCAGCTCCTGGCAGGTGGCAGGAACTCAGTGAGTACTGAATGGATGTGTAAATGAAGATCAGATCTGACACAGCCCAGAAAAGTGCCTCAGAGACAGTGAGTCAGGAATCTCTCCCCCGTCTATTCAGGGCACAGCCTTCCTTGGCTCCCAACCTATTCAGATACCCCGTGGTGCACAAGGTCCTGCGCAATCTGGCCGCCTCAATTTCTGCCCTCTCCCTCAGTCCCCTCCAGCCACAATGACCTTCTGTCTTTCCAATGTGCCAGGCAAATTCTTGTCTCTTGCACTTGCTGTTTTCCCCCATGTGGGCAGTTCTCCCTCAGACCTTCACACGGCTTTGCAAATCTTGGCTCAAATGTCACCTCCAGAGAGGCTGCCTCACACCAGTCTAAATCGGTACCCCTTCCCTTCTGGTGCCTAATTTGTCTTCTAATACACAGCCCTACTTAACACAATGCGTTGGCTCCTTCCTTAATGTTTCTTCCTCCTCTTTCCTTTCCCTTCTCTCTTTCTCTCTCTCTTCCTCCCCTCCTCGCAGTCACTGAACCATACCCCCCTGAGTTCTTCTCTTCCCTCTCTTTCTCTTCTATTCTCGCCAGTCACCCACCCGGAGATGTCAGCACAGTTTCTGGCATGCCTTCCTTACGCCTCTATTGCCAGCTATGCCTATTGTATACCTACTGCATACAGCACTCAAGGAGGGGCTCGTGGATGCCTGCTGAATGAATATATAAACTGAACAAACATATACCGCCTTCAGCTTTCTGTCTGGCCTAACCCACATTTCCAGATCCCTTGCTCTACAAGCAGGATTTGGCCATCTTGGAATTCATGAAGATCTGCCTGTCTCTGTCTCGAGAGTGCTGAGATTAAAGGCATGCCCCATCTTACCAGGCTTTTCATCTTATTTTTGAGACAGAGTCTCTCAATGAACTTGGAGCTCACTGATTGGCTAGACTGGCTGGCCGGCCAGTGAACCCCAGGGATACTGCTGTCTCTGTCTCCTCGGCAATGAGATGGCAGGTGTATTCAGCCATGCCCAACTATTTAGCAGGTGCTGGGGATTGAACTTGGTGCTCACACTCTATAGATTGACTAATCCCAGCCATATATATATATATTTTTTTTTTCTGTTCCCTGGGTGTGGTGTCACACTCCTTTAATTCCAGTACTCAGGAGGCAGAGGCAGGTAGATCTCTGTGAGTTCAAAGCCAGCCTGGTCTACATAGAGGGTACCAGGCCAGCTGAGGCTACAGGGAGACTCCATCTCAAAAAGACAAAAAAAAAAAACAACAACCCTGAAATTCATCCCTCTGACCCACTTCTGGTAGGTGACACATGCACAAGATGCCACTCCTTCTGCCCCATCCCACAGTGCCAACCCTCTAAACTCAGTGCCTAGTTCTGAACCTCACAGATGCTGGGAATTCCCAGCCAGCATCTTCTAGAATCTCTCTCCTATATCCACCCTGGCTAAGCTCCATCTCTCTCTAACCAGAAGCCAGGAGGACTTTTTTAAGACTGTCAATCAAGGGTCTGTGAGATAGCTCAGCTGATGAAGGCTAACTTGCCACCAAGCCTGATGACTTGAGTTTGATCCTTGGGACTCACATGGCAGAAGGCGAGAACCAACTCTTGCAAGTTATCCTCTGACTACATGCATTCAATGGCACTCGTGTGTGTGCACACACATGTACAAAATAAATAAAAATGTAATAAAAGACTGTCAATGGAACCTGCCCCCCCTTCCTCTTCCTTTTCCTCTTCCTACTTCTCTTCCTCCTCCCTGTGTTTATTTTTGGAGACAGGGTCTCCCTGTAGTCCCAGCTGGCCTAGAACTTGCTATTTACACCAGGTTGGCCTTAATCTCACAGAGATCTGCCTGCCTCTGTTGGGATTAAAGGCATGCACCTAACTTCTTCTTTTTAAATAACACACACACACACACACACACACACACACACACAAACCTCTTCTTTTTAAATACACACACACACACACCACTCATATTAGAATATATACAAAGTTTTCAGTGTGGCCTTTAAGTCCCTTCCAGATCTGGCCCATGTTAATATTTTTTGGGGGGCGGGTATTTTCAAGACAGGGTCTCCCTTTAAGTCCCAGCTGTCCTGGAACTCACTCTGTGGACCAGGCTGGCCTTGAACTCAGAGAGATCCACCTGCCTCAGCCTCCCAAGTTCTAGGATTAAAGGCGTGTGTCACCACACCTGACTAACATTTTACCTCCATTCTGATTACTCCCTAAATGTTGTGGTCTTTCCTTCTGCCTCAGGGCCTTTGCACTTGCTTCTCTCTGGAACCCTTTCTCCAGCTCACCTATGATTGGTTGAGTGCTCCTCCTGTTTTGGGCCTCAGCCTAAAAGGCACCTCATCAGAAAGACCCACCCTGATACTTCTGTCTCATGTTGGAAGTCATTATTTATTACGGCTCTATGTTTTCTTTCACGGCACTCATTCCTTTCTGAACTCCTACGATTATTTATCTGCTCATATCCTGATCTCTCAGAGCAGGAATTACGAAGCCTCCCCACCCAGTACACAACCCGTAGCTCTGTGATGAGACACTTTGTTCCTCTGGCCATCCTCAGCTCCAACCTCCTACCCTCCTATCTCACAGCTTTCAGTCCTGTCCTTAATTCTCCTGCAACCATCTTCCAACCCAAATGGCCCTAGCATCTTCCCCACATGTTCTCTCCTAAGGGCAGCCTTGCCTTTAAAAGCTCTTGCAGTATTCTGTTCTTGCTAAGCACAATCTCATCTGGTCCTGTAATTAACATATTTGTGTGGCTGTGATGAGGCCTGGGAGTTGTCTCACGGCAAAGCCTTGGGAGAACCCCCTTCTGTTCGGTGGCCCCATTTCCCAGCCCACAGCTAGGTGCACAGTGGCTTCCAAACAATGTTTGTTGAATGACTAAATGACTGAATGATGTGTCATGAATAAGAAGACTATTATTCTAATTCCACTCTCCAATAGGTGAATGTAGTTAACGGAGGGTCTAAAGGGGTCTGTCTGCCTCTAAGACGCCTGCGGACCACCTTTAGCATGACCCTGTCATCATCACCACCAACACAACTTGGGCCTGGCCACCACCCCCCCCCAGGTTCCAGGCCAGATTCCAGGGTCGGGGGAGGAATGGTTACCATAGTCCTTGGGGAGGGGGGCAGGTGCCGAGGGGTGCACAACAGGCTTCTGCCGGCGCTCCTGAGTGGGGCTGGGGGCTTCAGGGATAGGCTCATCCTCTTCTTCTTCTTCCTCCTCCCCTCGGGGTGGAGGGGCCATTGGGGCAGGATCTGTCTTAGTCATGGTCCTTGGTAGCCCTCGGGGGGTGGGACAGAGTTGGGGGGCAGCCTGCAGGCAAACCCTGGAGGATAGAGGTCAGCTAGAGGGGGCACCTCAGTGTTTCAGGGGTCCAAGCCCTTGGGAGGTTCCAGAACCCCAGGTGGTCCCCGCGTCCGCAGGTCTAGATCCTGGGCAACCACAGGGGTACAGGTTACCCATTAGAGGGCCTGGGGATCTGTGCCCGCGCCTGCCACCTCCCTCGGGCCCAGCCCCCCATTCTCCCCATTCTTCTCCTCAGGCGCCAGGCCCCTGGTCCCCGCCGCCCCCTCCCGGGGGTTTGTTTATCTAGGGATGCAGGATGCTTCGCCCCTCCCCTTCGCACCACCCTCCCATCTTACCTCGGGTGGCGAGAGCTGGAGAGCAAGGCTGAGACTGAGGAGACCGAGGGAGTAACGGGGTGTCGGTGTCGGGGGCTGGGATGGGGGAGGAAAGGGAGACAGAGAGAAGGGGACGAGGCCCAGACGCCAGCAGGGGGATGGGGGCAGAGAGGGAGGGGCCCGGGCGGCGCATGCGCCGTGGCCAGGCGCGGGGGAGGAGATGCTGAGAAACTGTGAGCCCTGATGAAGACGCTGGAGGTGGCGGCAGGGGCCACACACCCCGGAGCTGGAGAGGAAGGAGAGCTGGGCGCAGAGACTCGAGAGAGACGACGCAGAGACGAAGGCTGGAAAGAGATGGCCGGCACAGCAGGCGCTGCCAGCCAGCCAGCCAGCAGACCAGGGCGGTTAGACCCGGGTCCGGATCCCGGGCTGGGTGTTCTGCCCTCTGGAATCTCATTCCTAACTCTTGTGCTCGCCCCATATAAGGGGTCTCAGAGGGGCGATCCTGTATCGTCCATATCACTCACTGAGCACCCAGGACCAGAGAGAGGTTAATAAGCCATTTTCTCACAGGGGCACAACAAATAAGTGATGGTGTCGAAGCTTGACACCGGGCGTCTACGACCCTGGCAGAGCCTGGTTCCTCCTAGTCACCGGGCCTGCCCGAGGAGGCCCCCTCTGAAAATGTGCATCTCTTCCAGCCCAGTGACCCCTCTGCCTCACACCTAAGCTGGCTTTGCCCGGCCCACTCCCAAATCACCCTGGCCTGGGAGATGCTTTCCTTCCACCCCTCTTTTCTAACACAGTTCCAGAATTGTATCCACTTCCACCTGGCTCCCAACCTCCATCCAGGCCGGACTTGCTCATCTCATTCCTGGGCTATGCCCTCTACCCGACCTGAGTTGGCCCCTTTACACGGAGCCTTGGAACCCATTAACCTACTCCTTGACTCTGAGGTCTGCTGGTGGGACAGCATCCCACGTAGCCGGTACAGTGCAGGCCTACAACCCCAGTTCTTGGGAGGCTGTAAAGGAAGGCCTTAAGTTCAAGGCTACCCTGATGAAACCACGAACCTACCTCAATCCCCTCACAACGTCATCACCCAAAAAGCTGCCAGTGCTGTCCATCACAGCCCATGATGGGCCTATGTGAAGTAGGGGCTCACCCTCCAACCTCACCTCTTCTCACTCTCCTTTGTTCACTGCACCCTTGCCCTTCTGCCTGCCAATGCTTCCCAGACACCTGCATGATCCCACCCTTCCCTCTGAATATTTTACCCATGATACCCTGTCAGTGATACCCTCTATGCTTTCCCTGCTAAGACTGCACCTGAGCCTGTTTGGTTTTCTCCAGGGCAAAACAACCTTCCTCACTCCAATGCCCCAGATGTCAGGGCCTCAGTAGAGCTATTTTTTTTTCCGCACTCAGACAGGTGTAGCCCTGGGAGGAACCTGGGGCCACAAGTGCATTTGAAATGTCGATGATCAATGTGTCTTGCAATTCATATTAATTCTCACAGCTAGAGTAGAGCTATTCTTACATTAGGGTACCAGGCCTCGTGCCCTCCATGTGGGTTCCCTCTTCCCATCCAAATGCCATAGACCCCCTCCTGTCAATCATAGCTTTTCAGTCTCTAGGGTGCTTGTCACCGTCTGAAGTGATCTGGTTTATTAGTTTGCTAGTTCGCCTTCTACTCAAGCAGACATGAGCACAAGGCAGGGTGGTTTTTGGTTGTGTTTACCGCTGTGTCCCCAATCCCACAGCAAGCTTGGCACAGCATTCCAGGGACTCTTCAGAACCAGGCACAGCACTCCTTAAACAAGTAACCCTTGTTCTAGTCAGAGCTTGTTGTTCTGACTCCAAGGGTTTGAGCAGGAGATAGCAAAGGATGGGCACCCCAGGGGACCAGCACTCCAGGGGATGAGGGCTACGAGGTCACACAGAAGGTTGCAGGGGTCCTTCAGATGGGGAGTGGGGTGCAGTTACTGGGGCACTGTCCCTGCCCAGGTATGGACAACAGGGCCAGGCAAATGCCAGGGCGGTGATCACTCTTCTTCCGTCTTCTGTCTCTGTCCCTCGACATTGTCACTCTGACTCCTGTGCACTGGGCATCTGGGTATTCAGGGGCTCAGGCTTGGCATCCAGGGTGGCAGGCCCAGAGCCTTGGGCAAGGACCATGGTTATATCAGGCCCTCCACAGATGATTGTGAAGGTCTGAGATTCCTCAGGTCCAGGCAGCTGGGCCAGCCCAGGTAAGAAGCGGTGTAAGAAGCAGTAGAAACAGGGAACACAAGAGAGACAGAGGGACAGACAGACATATGAGTACAGAACAGAACAGGAAGGCCAGGGATGTCAGAGACGCAAAATGTGAATGGAGACATGTGAGGAGACAGAGAGGCAGATGTGAGGCCGAGACGTTCATGGAGATGGCACCACTTGTGGAGACAGGGTGGGGAGAGGCAGACGTGGAGGGACAAGGACGTGGAAAGATGGCAGATGAAGAGAGACATGGGGAGATGGGTGGGGGACAGCAAGATAGAGAGAGATAGACAATGAATGTGGAGGAGACAGAGACGGGATAAATGAGTGGAAGGCAGGGATTGAATGAGGACAGAGAGGCAGAGAGAGACAATTGTCAGCCCAGGAACCCTGGCAAACTCCATAGCGAGCCCCAGGCCTCAATGTGAGATCTGGGCCACACCCACTGTCCTGCGGATGCCCAGGCCACTGTCCCGAAGCCCCAGGGACAACCACACTGCAGCTTCTGCTGACCAGTGTCACCTGGGAAAATAAACTCAGTGCTGCTGTATCTGCTGGGCCACCAGAAACATGTCTAACCACTGGCTGTCAATTGGAGATACCTCTACTGGAGGTACAACGGGGGCTCCTTTCTGGACCGCCTCCCCACGAGCATAGGGACTTCAAGTTCCACGTGAGGTCTTTGAGTTTTTCAATTCTTTTTTTTTTTTTTTTTTTTTGAGACAGTGTCTCCCTATAGCCCCAACTGGCCTGGCACTCACTCTGTAGACCAGGCTGGCCTTGAACTCACAGAGATCCTCCTGCCTCTGCCTCCAGAGTACTAGGAGACATGCACTACCACATCCTGCTTAAAGACGATTCTCTTTTTTTATTTTTTATTTATTTATTTATTTTTGCTGTTTTTGAGATAGGGTCTCCCTGTAGCCCCTGGAACTCACTTTGTAGACCTTGAACTCACAAAGATCCACCTGCCTCTGCCTCCCGAGTGCTAGGATCAAAGTTGTGTGCCACCACGCCCGGCGTTACTTTTTATTTTTTATGTGTATGAATGTACTGTCTGCATGTAGGTTTGTGCACCCGTGTGGCATGCTGCGGAGGTCAGAAGAGGGCGTCGGATTCCCCTGGAACTGGAGTTAAAGACGGTTCTTAGTCGCCATTCGGGTGCTGGGGATCGAACCCCGGTCCTCTGCAAGAGCGGTCAGTTTTCCCAACCGCTAGGCCATCTCTCCAGCCCCTAAAGACGATTCTTAGCTGTCATGTGGATGCTAGGAATTGAACCTGGGTCCTCTGCAAGAGCAGTCGGCACTCTTAGCTACTGAACCATCTCTCTAGCCCCTGTATTATTATTATTGTTATTATTATTATTATTATTTGGTCTTTTCGAGAAAGGGTCTCCCTGTAGCCCCAGCTGTCCTGGAACTCACTCTGTAGACCAGGCTGGCCTTGACTCACAAAGATCCCCCTGCCTCTGCCTCCCAAGTGCTAGGATTAAATGCGTGCCCCACCACGCCCGGCATAAGCCCCTGTATTTTTTTTTTATTTTATTTATTTCTGTATGTGTATCAATGTACTGTCTGCATGCAGGTCTGTGCACCCGTGTCGTGCAATGCCACGGAGGTCAGAAGAGGGTCTCGGATTCCCCTGGAGCTGGAGTTCTCCTGGAATTGGAGTTTCAGATGGCTCTCGGCCGCCATGTGAGTGCTGGCCCACCAGTAAAATACAGACTGTACTTAGAAGATCTGGAAAGCCTGCAGGGACTTGCACAGGGGCTACAGACTCAAGCTCTATAGCAGCCCAGTGGGGAGTTCTCCAACAGGAGGACCCGTCCCTTCGAGCCAAATGCCAGGGTTTCGTTTCTGGCTCTGTAGTTTTCCTGCCAACCTGAGTTTGGGCAAGTTAAGTCCCTGTGCCTTAGCTTTTCTAGATGGAAAATGAGACGAGAGCAGTGTCAAGAGCAGTTTTCAGTGAGTTACAGTGTCTGGCAGAGAAAGAGCTCCGAAACGTGTTTCCTAATTATTCATAGGTGGAACAGCCATCATTCAGCTCGATCAACGGTCACCAGGCAGTGGCAGATTTATGTTGTTTGCAACAGGGTCTCACATAGCCTAGGCTAGTCTTGAACTTCCTAAGCAGTCCAGACTGGCCTTGAACTTGCTGTTCCTCCTGCCTCTACCTTCCAAGTGCTAGGATTACAGGCTTGTTTGTTTGTTTGTTTTGGTGGTGCTGAAAGTGGAACCCAGGGCTTGGCCTCATGCTAGGCAAGGACTCTACTGCTTGATTTATATCTGAAAGCATGAAAAGGCCTTTAAACACTGACCCTGGTTTGTTACACACACCCCGAAGGAAGGTGTCTGATGTCCTGGAGAAGATACAGGTAAAGCAAGTGTCTTAAGCGCCAGTCCCAGAAGCACTCACCAGGCATAGTGGCTCCCTCATGCCCAGGCTAGCATCTCTCTCTGCACAGGTGCTGTGCCAGCTGTTCTAGAGCCTGCAGCGGTGCCTGCTGCTGCTCCTGCAGGTGCCTCTGCAGCCTGCAAACCCACTATTGCAGCGCCTTAAGGGTGGCCGGCAGCCCAGCTCATGGGTGCTGGACAGGGTCTCCAGGCCTCGGGGCTGCAGAAGTAGATGGAAGGGACAAGGGGGTCAGGATCATGGTGGTTGTAGCCTCAGGGCCTCCAGATGTGGATCCCAACACTGGGCCAGAGGCCACAAGGGTGGGCTCCTGGGGCACAGACCCAGCGTCTTGCCAGGGAGGAAGCGACATGGGCTGCTCCGCTGGCTCTGGAAGTCAGGGGTGGAGGTCAGGCACTGGACCAATACTCCAAGGGCCATGTGTTCCTGTAGGTGGTAAAACTGGGCTCAATTTCCATAGTAAACCTCCCTCAGAAAGGGAAGACTGAGGGATAGACTTAAGGAGGGACTTGCTTGGGTGGGGAGAGGGGATGCTAGGATCCAGGATAATTTCCCAGGTGAGGCTCGGCCTCCCCCAGGGACCTCCTCCTGCTCACCTTGTCAGGCGATGCCCTGGGGAAGATGTGGGGCACACCCCAGGGCCACTGGAAACAGAAGGGTGTGAAGTGCTCACTGCGCAGGTGTTGGTGCCAGCTGGGAACCCAGCGCTCACAACCCATGTGGTGCGGCCAGGCCTGCAGCTGGGACCATCGTCTGGGGATGTCCTGCAGCACGGTGGGCTCACTATGTCACGAGCCCCCATGTATCCTGCCTGAGGACACTCCACCCAAGGTCTCCGGGCTCTAAGCTCATACTTCCCTTGTGCCGTGAAGTAAACAGGCCCTGCACCCCCCCAGTCCCCCGGCTTACTCTCATATTCACATCCCATTTTGGGGCTCCACCTGCAAACCCTCCAGCATCAGCCCCCTCTCCTCCCCTGCCCCTCCCACCCTGCCTCCCCTTCTTTTCGGGTTCTGCTGATGGCTGTCCACTGCCACTCTCCAGCCCTCAGTTTGTTCCTCCTGTGCAGGAACTGAGGGAGGAAGTTATAAAATTGGACATGTAGGGCTGGAGAGATGTCTCAGTGGTTAAGAGCACTGACTGTTCTTGCAGAGGACTTGAGTTCGAATCCCAGCACCCACGTGGTGACTAAGAACCGTTTTAGGCTGGGCGTGGTGGCACATACCTTTAATCCCAGCACTTGGGAAGCAGAGACAGGTGGATCTCTGTGAGTTCAAGGCCAGCCTGGTCTACATAGCAAGCTCCAAGCTAGCTGGGACTAAAGGGAGACCCTGTCTCAAAAATACCAAAAAATAAATAAATTAAATAAATAAATAAATAAATAAAATTGGACATGTAGCATGTGAGAGAGACAAGTCAGGTGAAAATGTTTCTTTCACAGCCATGTAACAGGGATTCTTCCATAATCCAATAACTCCATGTGTTGATACAGCAACATTTACCTAGAGTCGAGCATGGTAGCTGATTCTTGTAATTAATTCCAATACTCAGGAGCCTGTGTTTGAGTCCAGCCTGGGCTACACGGCAAGACCCTGTCAAAAACTGGGTAAAAAAAAAAAAAGCCTAGGATGTAGCTTAGCCCGAAGAATGTCTACCTAGCATGAACAAAGCCCTGAGTTCAATGCCCAGCACTCTGGAGATGGAGGCAATAGGATCAGAAGGTCAGGGTCATCCCTGGCTACATAGTGAGTTTGAGGCGGCCTGGGCTGCATGGCTGCCTCAGAGAAACATTAACTCAAATGTAGGATCTAGAACTCATTTGCAATAAGCCATTCAGTAAAAACCTATTTGAAGACAACTGGAGAAAACAAACTATGTATTAGATAACTATAAGAAATTAATTTTAGTCTAGGCATGGTGGCTCATGCCTTTAATCCCAGCACTTGGGAGGTAGAGGCAAGTGGATCTCTTGTGAGTTCAAGGCCAGTCTGGTCTATGTAGTGAATTCCAGGCAACCTGGGGCTACAGGAAGACCCTGTCTCCAAAAGACCAAAAAAAATTAATTTTGTGCTCTCACTGGGTAAAGTGCTTTCTGTGCAATCACGAGGACCTGAGTTGGGATCCCCAGCACCCGTGAAAAGCCGGCATGACAGAAAGTGCCTGTAATCCCAGCACTGGGAGGTGGAGGGAAGCAGATCCATGGGCCTTGCTGGATAAGCAGTCTAACTGAAATGGTAAGCTCCAGGTTCAGTGAGAGACCCTGTCTAAAAAAAAATAAAGTGGAGAGCAGTAGAGGTCACCTGACATGGACCTCCGGCACCTGCACCAGCACACGTGTATATGGGGGTGAGAGAGAATGAATTTGCTAGATGTGATCATTGTATTGGTTTGTGCTGCTAAAATAGTCTTTGGAGTGAGTGTGGTGGTGCAAGCTGTAATCCCAGCACTCAGGAGGCTGAGGCAGGAGGACTGAGAGTTTAGTCTCCTTTTCCACATAACCAAGTTCTGGCTAGTTTGTGTTCTGGCTGCTGGCTGCCAGGAACTGTGAGGCGTCTTTTTCTTAAGCAACTGCAAGTGGAGAGGGTTTGCCTGCACTAGATACACCGCCATCACATGCCTGGATCACTGCAATGCTGTCCACACTGATGAAACTTTTTTTTTTTTTTGGTCTTTTCGAGACAGGGTTTCCCTGTAGCCCCAGCTAGCCTGGAACTCTCTCTGTGAACCAGGCTGGCCTTGAACTCACAAAGATCCGCCTGCCTCTGCCTCCCAAGTGCTAGGATTAAAGGCGTGCGTCACCACGCCTGGCTGATGAAACTATTTATCTGGAGACTGGGTCTTCCTATAGCCCCAGCTTGCCTGGATCTCACTATGTAGACCAGGCTGGCCTCTGTCTTAGAGATCCACCTGCCTCTGCCTCCTGAGTGCTGAGATTAAAGGCATGAACCACCATGCCCAGCCTGATTTTTTTTCCATTTTATTTATTTATTATTTATTTATTTATTTATTTATTTATTTATTTATATGAATGTACTGTCTGCATGCAGGTTTGTGCACCCATGTCATGCAATGCTGCAGAGGTCAGAAGATGGTGTTGGATTCCCCTGGAACTGGAGTTCTCCTGGAATTGGAGTCACAGACGGCTGTCAGCCGCCATGTGGGTGCTGGGGACCGAACCCAGGTCCTCTGCAAGAGCAGTCGGTGCTCCCAACCACTAGTCCATCTCTCCAGCCCCTGATATTTGTTTTTGTTTTTTTTTAATGTGTATGAATGGACTGTCTGCATGCAGGTTTGTACACCCATGTCATGCAATGCCTCGGAGGTCAGAAGAGGGCGTCAGATTCCCCTGGAATTGGAGTCAAAGAGACGATTCTCAGTCGCCATGTGGGTGCTGGGGATCAAACCCGGGTCCTCTGCAAGAGCAGTCGGCGCTCCTAACCGCTAGGCCATCTCTCCGGCCTGATATTTGTTTATATATATATATGTATATATATTTTTTTTATTTTTTATTTATTTCTGTATGTGTATGAATGTACTGTCTGTATGCAAGTGTGTGCACCCGTGTCGTGCAATGCCGCGGAGGTCAGAAGAGAGTGTCAGATTCCCCTGGAACTGGAGTTCTCCTGGAATTGGAGTTTCAGATGGTTCTTAGCCGCCATGTGGGTGCTGGGGATCCAACCAGGGTCCTCTGTAAGAGCGGTCGGCGCTCTTAACCGCTAGGCCATCTCTCCAGCCCTCTGATATTTGTTTTTAAAGAAGAGTAGGCTGAGGATGTAGCTCAGTGGTACGGTGATCACATAAATCCCAGCACCAAAAATTAATTAATTGATTAATTAAAAGTGTATGTACACAGCTCAGCATGGTAGCCCATGTCTTTAATCTCAGCACTCAGAAGGCAGAGGCAGGTGGATCTCTGTGAGTTCAAGGCCAGCCTGGTCTACAAAGTGAGTTCAGGCCAGCTGGGACTACAGGGAGACCCTGTCTCAAAAATACCAAAAACAAAACAAAAACAAAAAACAAAAACCCTGAGACATATCCACAGCAAAGAACACTACACAGTATATAATACAATGTATAATACAGAACAGAGGTACTCTACAAATTGATACTCTACAGCCAAGTATTTGTTATGTGAAAATGCAAGGCTCCCAAGACAACATACCAGCTTTGGTAATTGAGCACTTCAGCCGCCCCCCCCCCAAAAAAAAATATCTATGTCTTAATCCCTGGAACCTATGAGTATCACCTTCCAGGACAAAAGATAAAGGACCTTTAAAAAAATTTTTTTTAATTTATTTTTGTATGTGTATGAATGTACTGTCTGCATGTAGGTTGGTCCACCCATGTCGTGCAATGCCGAGGAGGTCAGAAGAGGGTGTCAGATTCCCCTGGAACTGGAGTCAAAGAAAGCTCTTAGCCGCCATCTGGGTGCTGGGAATCAAACCCAGGTCCTCTGCAAGAGCAGTTGGCGCTCTTCACTGCTGAGCCATCTCTCCAGCCCCATAAAGTGAGGAAGGATCTTGAGATGGGAAATGAGCCTTGGTTGTCAGAACTGACCCTAAACACCATGACAATTATCCCTTAGCAGATGGGATGTCACTACAGACAAAAGAGAAGGCAATGTGACCAGGAGGTGCAGACTACGGAGATGTGACCACTAGCTGAGGAATCCCCCAGGAGACCAGAAAGCAGAAGAGAAAAGGGGGAGATTCTCTCCTTTATTGGCTGCTCTTCCTGGACACTTTGATTTGGTCTCAATAAAACTGATTTGGACTCTGACCTCAGAACTGTGAGAGAATAAATTATCTTTTTTAAAATTTTACTTATTTATTTTTTTATGTGTATGAATGTATTGTCTGCATGTAGGTCTGTGCACCCGTGTCGTGCAATGCCGCAGAGGTCAGAAGAGGGTGTCGGATTCCCCTGGAACTGGAGTACTCCTGGAATTGGAGTTACAGACAGTTCTCAGCCGCCATGTGGGTGCTGGGGATCGAACCTGGGTCCTCTGCAAGAGCGGTCGGTGCTCTTAACCACTAGGCCATCTAACTCACTATGTAGACCAGGCTGGCCTTGAACTAACAGAGATTCACCTGCCTCTGGTCCCAAGTGCTGGGATAAAATGCATGTGCCACCATGCCCAACTAGCCCATTTTCTTATATAACCCAGAACCTCCTGCCCAGGGATGGCACTACCCATAATGGCCTGGGGTCCTCTCACATCAATTTTTTTAAAAATGCCTCACAGACATGACCATAGAGGAAACACCTCAACTGAGGTTCCCTCTTCCCAGGCATGATAAGTGAAGCTATCCAACAGAGACCTCAGGGCAAGAAAAATCTTAGCTGTTAATGTTAGCGTGGGGCACAGGGGTTGTTAAGAAGGAAGGGGTAAAAAAGAGCACAGTTATTTTGCCTGTCTTACTGGCAAGTGCAGCTACCCTGTGGCTGCCACTGCTTTTGCCATCCTTCAAAGACATGAGACACAGCTTTTCAACCTTCCAATATGGACTGGAGACTCATGTCTCTCCATGAATCCTCCAAACCTTCAGTGCCAGATGGGGACTGCTGAGACATCCAACTTGTGGACTGAGCTACTGCCTCTTCAGAGTATAAACTGCCATTTTTTGACTACCCAGGCTGTATAATGGAAGATCAAGACAGGATGCGGTGCTTGCTGGACCTCATTTGGTGACCATGGGAAGGGAAAACCCCAGTGTGGAACACAAGGGCAGAATTGATGGTGGTTTGGACTTGCCAAGGAGGAAACTTCAAACATGACATCTTTCAGTCTAATAAAGAACAAAAATCTTAAGCTGAAGATATAACCTATATTATATGTGGCATGCATATGTGCATATTTTGGAGTGATGCATACTGGAAGGAATATCAACAACAACAATAGAAAGATTGCATTAAGGGGACTGGAGAGATGGCCTAGTGGTTAAGAGTGCCGACTGCTTTTGCAGAGGACCCGGGCTCGATTCCCAGCACCCACATGGTGGCTGAGAACCATCTTTAATTCCAGTTCCACGGGAATCCAACACCCTCTTCTGACCCCCACGGCATTGCATGACATGGGTGCACAAACCTATGTGCAGACAGTACATTCATACACATGCAAGAACAAATAAAAAATTTTTTAAATTAAAAAAAAAGAAAGACTGCATTAAAGAACTGACTGAAATGGTAAACTTCTGCATCGAGAATTTTGAGAGAGATTGAGAAAATGATGGAAAACACATTTGGCAGAATGCATGAGCTCTGGTGGGGTGTGGGGCAGGGAGGGGGCTTGGGTCTAGATTTGATTTGTAATTTTATGTGAAATGCACAGAGCTTCAATAAAAAAATTGGCTTTGGAAAAAAAGAAAGAAAGAAGGGGTGAGGGTACTAGAAATATGAATGGGGGGTCCACGGCCCTTTACGCTCCTTAAGATGACTTCCCAGTTGGATGATGCATCCAAGTTGTTCACACAGTCTAACCTGGTCTCACTCATGGCCAATAGCGTGAAAGCAAGCAGAGAAGGAGAGTAGATCTGAATGACCACAAAGAGGGATGGACGCTGTGAAGCTCAGCCACACACATATATGGCAGAGATCACAGAGCCAATTCCTTTGAAGAGTTAACTCTGAAAGGATATATATGGTCAATTTCAGTTCATGGAACTATGTAAATCCAGGATCTGAAATCACACTCAGAAAACTCAGCAGTATTTACTCCAGTCATTTACCCCTTAAGCTGAAAGAGTCATTGTCATTAATAATCAAGGACATCAGAAGGCCCTGAGTACAGCTAATCACTCATGTACTTTATATGAAACAATTACAAACTGACTTAAAGTTGGGCTTTAAAAACATTATAAAGCCGGGCGTGGTGGTGCACGCCTTTAATCCCAGCACCTGGGAGGCAGAGGCAGGCCGATCTTTGTGAGTTCAAGGCCAGCCTGGTCTATGGAGTGAGTTCCAGGACAGCTGGGGCTACAGGGAGACCCTGTCTCAAAAAGACCAAAAAATAAATAAATAAATAATAATAATAATAATAATAATAAATAAATAAATAATAAATAAATAAAAAGTAGAAGCCTTCATATGGGAATGCTGAGTACAGAAACCACTCTACTAAGTCTACTTGATTTAATTTTATTTTGTACGCATAACTATAATCTCTTTGGTTACTATTTTCTAAATGGCAAAATCTGCTACACTCTTCTGTATATCTCATAAAGTTCATAATTATCTAGTAAGTATATTAATGAATAGCTCTAAAAATTGTCCTATAAAACCCAAAATCTAGAATATACATGTTTATGTTTCTAGTACAATACAGAAAATATTCAGTTACACATTTGCTTTATACTTTAAATATTGGATTATTAAATTGGGTTATTAAATTGTGTTTCAATGTTCAGTATTTTATGTACTTCTCTTAAGAATCATAAGAAATATTAAATATTAGTGTTTCAATAAAACTTTTACTGGGTTATTAAATTGTGTTTCAATGTTCAGTATTTTATGTACTTCTCTTAAGAATCATAAGAAATATTAAATATTAGTGTTTCAATAAAACTTTTGGTTTATGACAAAGGGTTTTAGTTTTTTAATCTCCCCCATACCCTGTAAGATTGTTGTTAACAAAAAGGCCCTGGTGTAATCCCAAACCAGATGCCCTGGCTCCTCTCTTTGACCAACATTCTTCCCACATCCTTTGCAAGATTCTTTTAAACTAGCCAACCAATAAAGACTATGAGGTCAGTCCCCACCCAATGGGAAAGAAGTTCCCATTTATCACATTAGTGATAAAAACTTACTGAAATTTCAGGTCAGGTGTGCTTGCTGGATCTGACCGACCACACGATTCACCCTTTTGCAAAAGCAAAAGTTGCTTTGCCCAGTTACTTTCATTTTGTTCATGTGTTCTTTGTGGGGTATTAGTGAGTCCTTGAATTTCAGAGTTTATTTCTAAAAGCATCAAGTAACAAATGATATTTAGAGGGCTGGAGAGATGGCCTAGCAGTTAAGAGAGCCGACCGCTCTTACAGAGGACCCGGGTTCAATCCCCAGCACCCACATGGCGGCCGAGAACCGTCTGAAACTCCAATTCCAGGAGAACTCCAGTTCCAGGGGAATCCGAGACCGTCTTCTGACCTCCGCGGCATTGCACGACACGGGTGCACAAACTTGCATGCAGACAGTACATTCATACACATACAGAAATAAATAAAAT